>CM062653.1:55667455-56267455 GCA_031772095.1 Zeugodacus tau | reverse complement strand
ACTTGGGTGAGTCTTGCTGTAGGGCGCCTAGCGGAAGTAACCCAAAGTCGGTGTGTCGAGTTGTAGATTTGCATAATTTAGCCATAATTTCCAAAAAAGATTCACACGTATGTGTATGTTTGTGTTCGTCCCGCTTGTGAGAACAAATGTTGCAAGTATGCAAATTGAGTAACCCATTCTTGGTTGCATTCCTTTGCATGGAAGCTGCAGCCGTTGTGATTCTTTACCGCGTGTGTTGCTGTTGATTTCGAAGTTGACTATTAAAATGATCACGCTTACAGCATTTGGGTAGGTAATCCAACCCTTTTGGGACGTCTATATGCGCCGGTAGCGCGTGAAATATGGAAATTTCTTGAAAATATTTTTAGAGTAATTAGTGGCAGCTGCAATTCGCAGGAAGATGCATACATTCTGAGCTGAAAGAATAATTTTAAATGTTAACTAGGCTTATTGATGTGCCTTCTCAAGAATGGGAACGAGTATTTCACATCACATATCCGAACGCACCATATTTCAAGTAGAGCCTTTAAAGGTATGAATAAAAATTTTCCCGGGAGGTTTTAATTTCAATCGAAAAGTAGAGTTCATTGGCAGGTGTTCGATTTCTTAATTTTTTGGTTACTTGTCGGAAATCCCAAGACCGATTTTATAAGACAATTAATCGGATATGGGTAGAATGGTTTGTAAGGTGATATCTGGTATACAGAATTTCGGTTCTTCATTATTGGTTTCTATATGAAAACTAAAGATTCGATTACGGGTTTCCCATTCGTTGGGAAACATTTCAATAATATAGGGAATGTATAATGTGAAGCTTAAGGCCTTAAATATAAATTCGCTAAAAGGAACGCCTTTGAATATGGAATCTGTTTCAAAGTTCGGAACCGCGGATTTTAGAAAAAATTAAAAAAGACTATTTACGTCGGTGGATGCTGTATATAATGAGATTTAATAAAATCACACATCCGTTTTTGATGAACTAAGTCGAGTTGTCCCGAAACGGCTACTGGGGAGGATACCCGACGATCTCGCATTGGCAGTCCGCTGGTTAAAGCGGTCAGACTTTACAGAGACAATAGGTTACTTGTCGGTCATATCCGAAATGAAATATTGAGAGAGAGTTGTCAGGCCGATTGGCGTTTGGTCACCTTGGACAACAAGTGATTTGAACAGGCCACTTCATATCAGTGACGACAAGACATGTATCCATGGGTACAAATCCGAACAGTCGAAACAGTGAACTTCAATCGGGGAACTTGTTTTGAACAAGGTGAAGACAATCGACCGAAAGGATGATGGGCCTAATTTCTTGAGACAAAAAATATGTAATCTACATCGACGACTTGGGCAAGTGCAAAACGGTCATAGGGTTTTACTATGGATAATTATTAATTCCGAATCGATGCTGAACTGGTTGGAATATTACAGAGTCCAATGTAACGAACTAAAGGAGACTATGTCTCTTTTATCTTTTCGTTATCTTTATAAATAAATCCTTATATTTCCGATTTAAAACGCAATTGATCGGATATTGTTAGAATGGTTTGCAAGGTGCCACTATATATCTCAGATATCTGGTATATATAATTTCGATTCTTCATTATTGGCTTCTATATGAAGACTTATGATTCGATTACGGGTATCCCACTCGTTGGGAAATATTTCAAAAATAGAGGGAATGTATAATGTGAAGCTTAAAACCTTAAAGATAAACTCGCTAAGAGGAATATCTTTGGAATCTGTTTCAAAGTCCGGATCCGCGGTTTTTGGAAAAATGAAAAAAGAACAATATAGGTCTGTGAATGCTTTATATAATGAGATGTAATAAAATCATATATCCGTTTTTGATGAACTAAGCCGAGTTGTGCTACCAGGCTACCAGGGAGGATAATGTGTCAAACGCCCACAATTTCGCATCGGCAGACCGCTGGTTTAATATGTCAGAGTTTACAGAGACAGTAGGTTACTGTTTCGACATCTCAAAAAACCGCGTGGGTCATATCCAGAATGAAATATTGAGAGAGAGTTGTCATGACGATTGACGTTTGCTCACCATGGACAACAAGTACTTCGAACAGGCAACTTCATATCAATGACGACAAGATAGGTATTCATTGGTACAAATCAGAGATCGACTGTTCAAAACAGTGAACTTCACTCGGCGAACTTCCTATGAACAAGGTGAAGACTATCGACCGAAAAGATGATGGACCCAGTCTTCTGGGACAAAAGATGTGAAATCTATATCGACTACCTAGGCAAGTGCAAAACGTTCATAGGATTCTACTATGAAAAATTATTGTTCCGAATCGACGCTGAACTGGTCGGTGTATTACTGAGTCCAATATAACGAACTAAATGAGACTATGTTAAACATAAATCTTTATCTTTCTAAAATTTTTCAAAGTTAAGTATTTTGTAGATTGAATAAATGAAGAACAGCCACTCAAGAGAGTGAGATCATTCTGATTTAACTAAACGTTCTAGCTCTTAAGGGAAGAGGGAGACCTTTAATATGTTGGACAGATTAATTCACTTCATCATTCACATTGGCGACGATTTTCGAAATAAAGGAATTACTAACGTAGTACTCTAGACTCGATAAAAATTATTATTATTTTTTGATTTTAGAGTCAATAAACAAGAATAAGTCGGTATCATGAGTTAAAGCTATACATAAAACAAACGGTATGGATTTAAAAAATGAGGTATCGAGACTTTAATTATTTGATACTGTGTTCCCTATATTTATAATCTCAATTTCTTTGATTTCAATCGAAGTATTTAAATAATTTATAATTCTTATTTAAAAAAACAATATTTTCTAAAACTGATCCAAAATATTGGCAATAACTTAACTAAAAACTAATTTCAAGTAAAAATCAAAAATTTTAAAGATTTCCACGCCTCACACAAAATAAAACAGTATCATTACTCTTAGAGTATATAAAACAATAAAATACCGTTATAGTGACGTAAGCCGGATAAAAAACTGAAATTGGCGAAAACCGAAGGCAAAGGCAACACAAGACGGCTTACAACGGAAAAGTAGAAGAAACTTTTAACCTTTAAACGCAGCACTTGCCTGCCTGAACTTACAATTTCCACAAACAAATACACGTTTTCTCTCTCTCTTGTCAGGATGCGCTGTTTGCAGCTTAAAACTTTACACTGACACTCATTCCTGCACCTACCGAGTAATAAAAAGAGTACCACAGTTGTTATTGCTTTACTTCTATACAAAATTGTAACGGTATATGAATATTCCTGCAACAAATGCGAAAAACTGCCACTGCCGTCTTGTATCCGTTTCCGGCCCGATTTTACAACTCCAAAGTCTACACTTGTGACTTTCTACTACTTCCATGGACTTATGTTGCACTTTGTAGCCGGGCCTGTCATGGCGCGGGGGCGCGACTGCACGCGAAATAAAGTTGTTTATAGTTTCACCGCTTTGTTTAGCGTTTTATTTGCGCATTTTTTTTACAAATGGTTTCTGCGCTTCTAAAATACTTTTTATCGCCGCTATCGCGTAAGAAAATGCAAAGTTTTCCCTTCAAGTTATAATGCGGATAAGTTGGCGACGCGATACCTTTTCATGCGCTGCGGCGCAGCGATGGTCTACAAGGAAGTTATTATGCGCCGTTGATTTCTTGAACTTGATTATATTTTGATTTCTGCAAAAAATGAAGAAAAGAGAAAATAAAAAAATATTATAAACATTTCTAAGTACGATTTAATGGTGTGATAAACATATTTTTTACTCAGGCGAAATAAATGAAATTTAATCGAAACTATGCGGTTATAGAAATAGACTTGGGTATGTTTAGATTATGGCAGAAGGGTTGCGTTAAGGTTGGTTGGCTTTGATTACGTTGCAAAGCAAAGCAGAGCTTTTAGTGAGCTTTCTTAGTAGTTTTGCAAAGCTTTTCATTCTCCGAGTTCTACTTTAATGCTTTCTTGTTTAAAACATTATCAATATCTTAGTTGCCATAATAAAGCTTTGCTGATATCAGTCTGCGGAGCTTTTTTGTCAAAAATTCGTTGAAATACTCCAAAGACAGTAAATGTAAATTATGTTATTTAGGAAGGAATATAAAGTCTGAAAGTCATAATAGAACTACTCAGTTCTTTATTTCCCTCATAATCTAAGGATCTTAACCACGGATATGTTTAATATTATTTCTGGTATCTAATTTATTTAAAAAGAGTGGGGCGGCAGACGCTTTAAGCTTCTCAATTGAGTTTAACATAACTGAACATTCGAAGAAACAATACATACATTCATCTGCGAGGCTCTCTCTCAAACAAGTCCAAATCTTTGAAAATCAAGTATTCGATTTCTTCCATCATACAGCAACTCTCAACCACATAAATATTCTGGAGTTCATTTGTTAGATAGGTCCTTCATTTTATTTTGGTCTCACCCAACATTATAGGCAGAATGTATGTAAGACCTAGCGTGACCTAGTCACCTGTAGCCTGTCTTTTTATTTGCTGGACTATGTTAATGTCTCCGTATAACTAGTACATTTCATTGTTCCACCGTCTGCAGTATACGCAATTGCTAATGCTGAAAAATCCATAAATCTTCCGCAAAACCTTACTTTCGAAAACTCCAAGAGCCGTTGTATCTGATATTGACATCGTTCACGCTTCTGAACCATAAAACATAATGGCTATAATGAACGATTTGTAGAGTTTGGTTTTAGTTCTTCGAGCGAGGACTTTACTTTTCAATTGCCTACTCAGCCCAATGTAGCACCTATTGGTAAGGGTGCTAGGCAGGAAGTATTCTTTATAAATATCAGTATGGGGATATAAATAGCAGGTCGGACGAAAATCTCCAAATGTAAAACCTTTGAAAGGATCTTATAGGGGAAATGATATTAGGTATGGACCTGATAGCACGAAATTAACCCTTTCATGCCCGAATTAAAATGGGAGGAGTTAACATTTATTTTAGTACAGATATATATTAGTCTTAACTCAAATATGAAGTGATATTTTTTTTTATAACTCTTATCTATATTTATTTATATAGTTCACTTTGTTTTAAATTATTTTTATGTTTTTGAACACTTTTTGTATAACCACTTTAGTTAAACATTTTTCACGAAACCGATTTTGACAATTCCACCCTGCGGAGAACGCCTACTGAATGAACACGTGCACAGCTCATAACAGAAAAAGTAACTGTAAGCTTGCACAACACATATGTCTACATAATTGAAAAAACCCCAGGCCCATAGGCAACATTAGGCATGAAAGGGTTAAAGATGGATTGTTGAAAAGCCCGAGCCATTGCATCAATAACTAATTTCCCTCTAAGGACTCCACTTGAGACTCTATTACGGTCAGCGTTGTTCGTCGAAACATATTTTCGTTTCGAAAACTTGGAGAAGTGAGTCTGGATGATTTTTATTTGTCTCGGTGTTGTTATGACTCAGATTTGTGGACTTCGACTTTCGACTTTTTTAAGCGATTTCATAAAGGCTCGTTTCAGACCACTACTTTTTAATCCAGAAAGATTTAAAGCTCGAGAATTTTCGCAGGTTTGAGATATATACTCTCCTCAGTGTAATAGAAAACTGAGTTAGAATCCTTGGAATTAAAATTTAAATCACTAACTTACCTAATTTAATATTTCACTAAAAATACCATAAACTCTAATAAATGGCTGGAATTTTCAGCAAACACTTTCACTTTAGCAACAAACACTGCAACAATAATGTCGCCTTAACCTAATTCCAGTAGTAAATACTGACACCGTTAGTTACATCAAAGAAGGGAAATTTTAAAACTCTCAGCAACTCAGCGCAGACCCCTATAACTGGCACAATTATACGCATTCTTAACAAAGTTCACAAACCAGCTTCATTTACACCTAAAACTCCTCAACAAACCCCTCCACCTCACACACCCGGAGGAATTTGTAGTGAACTTTGAATATGGGCAGCATGAAGCGGCAATGACACTAGTTAAAGGACGTCTATGTGCAACTCTGTTCGTATGTTTGTAGGAACTATGCAATTTAGTTAGTTCTAGGGCAAGGACATTTTCTTGACGTTGTCTCAAGGCACATAGTTGAAGCTGAAGTAAAGCGGCAAAATGAATGAGTAAAATGCAAAATTTTCGTCTGCTATTGAAATTTCAAACGCCACCGAGAGTGGACTGGGGTGTGGGTGAGGGGTTGCTGGCCGGCCAACACTGATGACACACATTAACAAGCCACGTAGTAGTCGCAACAGCAGCAATGGCAGTAGGTCGTCAGGCTGTTGAAAGTGCAGCAAAAAGTTAATTAAAACTCTCCAACACTCACACACATACATATCTACATTTATATAAACGCACACGTCTTTGTACACTGTCGCTCGTTTTGCTGTCAGCTGTAGTCGTGTCAGCTTTTCTGTTGTTGTATATATGTATGTATAACTCTATATAAGCAAGTTGCAAGTAAATTAAATGTGCTGTAGGATGCTGGTTCTGTGTGTTTGTCGCGGCAATTCGGTGTTGTGCTATATCGGCTGTGCGCCTGTTAGACCGAACAGGCGTTGGTTCTCACGAAATTGAGAAAATGCTTTGCCGCGTGTCCTCTTGAGAGCCGACGACAACAACAACAGGTGGTAAATGCGTATTTTTTATAAATTTTTGGAGAGCACTACAGTGTATTTGCATATAAATACATATTGATTGTGTACATAGGCGTATAACTTGGTACAGCACTAATTTGTGCTCGCGGGATTGACACAATTTTAATTTATTTTTTTTTTAATAATGCTAGTGGAGAAATTTTTTTTTTTAATATCTGAAATTTAGAATAAAATATTCTAAAATTATAAATTTAATGTTAAGCTTTCAAAATTTTTTTTTTATTAATAATGTAATCGGGTGCCAACACCATTTATTATATATCTATTTTCGTAGTTTTTCAAAATATTTGCTTAAAAAAATAAATAGAAATTAATATAAATTTTTTTTTACTAATAAAGGAATCGGGTGGCAACACCATGTATTCAATATTTTCGAAATATCTCAATCTTGCTTAAAAAATAAATAAAAATTATTTGATTATAAATATTTAATTTTTTTATGAACGTCTATTTTAAAATCATTAAAGGTGGCAACTACATATAAACTAAAAATACAGCTGTTAAAAAACAAAAGTTGATTATCCATACTGATTTTGAAGTTTTCTACTAATTATTTAAGAATATTTTATTTAAATTGTGGTAGTTTTTTCTTATTATATTCAGGTGGCAACGCGATTAAATATTAACTCTACCGAAATACTTTTTCAAATAACACTAACTTCTCGTCAATATTATAATTAATTTTTAAAATAACACCTAAGCAAAAATTGAGTAAAGGTGGCAACTCCATTCTATTCTTTTACTAAGATCAAATGAGTTGATAAAATTTAAATTTACTGTTAATTAACCATATGCAAGAATATTTTATTTAGCATCAGTTAGCTATTCCTTATTATAATCAGGTGGCAACGCTGTTAAATCGTAATTTTAGAAAAAAATGTCTTAAGTAATTTCAATTTCGTATAAATATTATACCAGTTTAAATTTAATGATATTAGTTCCATAGTATGAGTTCAGAAATTTAGTAAAGGTGGCAACTCCGTTGAATTTTTTTACTAAAATCTAGTTATTTGATAATATTTGAAACTGTGTAGCCACACCAAATTGCAATTTTTGAACTTTTACTGAACTAACTATTTTAAATAAGGTGGCAACATCATAAAATAAAAAATTTTATATCAATGGTTTTGTAAAGAAAATGACTTGTATTAATTTATTTCATTATTAAAAACATTTTTAATTAAAATTTTTTAAGTTGTTATAAATATGTGGCAACATTATTTTTCCAAAAAAATAATCTCTTAAAGCTCAAATACTTAAAAATAAACACACCAAATTGCAATTTTTGAACTTTCTATTTTTATATCTTACTATTTTAAATAACGTGGCAACATCATAAAATAAAAAAAAATATTATATCAATGGTTTTGTAAAGAAAATGACTTGTATTAATTTATTTCATTATTAAAAACATTTTTAATTAAAATTTTTTTAGCTGCTATAAATATGTGGCAACCTTATTTTTTTATTGTTCCAAAAAAACATCTCTTAAAGCTTAAATACTTAAAAATAAATCCGAAATCCAACCTATAGTACATAAAAATTCATATAATTTTGTTTGACTAGAAACCGTTACTTTTTTGAACGTCACAACCAGACATACCAGAAGTACTTACATACATACATACATAGGTATCCCCTTAAAAATTTGGGTCAATGTCAAAATGCAAATAAGCTTCCTTCCTTCCGACTCTACGCTCATTATTAACAGCAAAGCTAGCGCACTTGAACCGCCATTCATTAAACTCTCACTCACCCACTCCCCCCTCCACTTTCCACTCTCACTCATTTGTCAGTTTGTCTGTCGCATTTCATGTTAATGAGGGAATTCCAAAATATACCGTATACTATGGACAGTGCATTGCACTGATTTTTTCCAACTTAACTACATTGACTACAACAACACTATACTGGGATCATTGTCCACCCCTGAAGGTTAATAAACTTTCACGACTAGACCCGTTTATTGTTGTTATTATTGCAGTTAGAGTTGTTGCTTTGTTGGTCAATTCATAAAGCATTTGCCGCTGCCTTTAGTAGTAGAGAAAGCAACGCCACAGACATAACCTCAAAGTCTGTGGCGTATTTGAGCTGTCTTCCACGGAAGAGCGTTTGTGTGTGTTTGTGCTGGCAGACGGTGAAAATTACACCGAGGCTAATTAGGTTTTCTCTGCGCGTACATTTTTATGGGCAGCAACAAAGTCCAGCGTCTGCTGCATAATACAGATTTGTGTCCTTCTCTGGAGCGCCGCGTTTGTCCCTTGTTTTTGTGAATTAGTTAGCTTTGTTGGTGCGGAGAGCGGGTGTTGGGTGGGCGTGTACAGGAAATTAAATTGAGTTTTATAATGAGTTTCGTTTGTTTTTATTATTCATTGTTGGTAGCTTTTTTATTAGTTTGTATGTATTTCCTCGTATTTTCTCGGTCAAGGCCAAGGTCATGGTCGACTTTCGTGTTAATGGCAAATCTTTAATGAGTGGATGAGTGTGGGAATTTTAAATTTTATAAAGAGTAGTGTAAAGTAAGCGGTGTCTACGCCAGTCAAGAAGAAGAAAAAGAGTAAAGTAAAATATTATGATGAATTTCTTTGCGGTTATGTATAAGACTATCTTTAGTAAACTCGGCTATAACTCTCTCTCTAAGGTGAATGATTATTGAATTATTGAATTTCGTCAAATAAAGTCAAAACCACAGACACAGATTATATTCCGACCCATATAGACAGTTAGTCAAAAGGACCCAGATTTAATTCCGACTTATATCGACAAACAAAAAAATTTCTAATAATTTACTAAAAGCAATAAATTTTGTAGTATAACACGGCAACTCGACATTGTAGTTTTGGGTCTTTTTTAGTACCGTGCAACCCGCGCAAAGTGTCCATTGCCTTGAGTTGTTGTTGTTCATAGTACCAAACTCTGCACGACAACCCGCGCCAAGTGTCGATTTAGTAGTATTTATCGACGTAAGCCCTCGCGAAATGTCTTGCGTTTTCCTTCATTCTATTGCATTCGTATCGCAAATTCTTTCTATGTATTTTAGATTATCTACTTGTAGGTTTATACAATGCCAAAATTATCTGGTTCAATGGGTCTCTAGACGTTGGTCACACTATATTTGACGGAATTATTGATGATGATTATTTGACCCTTGTTCATTTTGCTGTTTGTTAGTCAAATTATGTAGTGAAAATAATTCTTATTGAGGGCACATAAACTCACAAACCCTAGGTTCGTTTAGTTATTTCATTTCTAAACTTATTTCAGCCTAATTTATGTAAGAGTTCAAGACAAAATCTCTGGGAATCCTTCTCAGAGATTTTTTCGCAAGGAAGGACTGTCAGAGCAATTCTTTCAATACTAATAAAGTTTAAAGCTAGAATAATATAGAATGATAAATAGAGGTATGCAATAGAGGAATGCACCATGTTTACAACGACTCCATGACTTCTAGAAGTAAGGCAGATCAAAATTCTTCTCTTGCTCCTGTGAAGCGCTACACATTCTAATAGTAGATATATGGAGTTTCAGCCACCATGCCACAGATGCGGCAGGTTTGCGATGAGACCAAGCCCAGATTGTGTAGGTGTTTCCTGAGCTCACAGTGGCCCGTGTATAGTCCCACCAGTACGCTTAGTTTGCTACTTGGTAGGTTTATTAGACACTTGAATCTTTTGGTGTTATAGGCTCCAAATAGGCATTTAGATTGGCCTAAACCCGCTGTGTGCCGCGAGTGCTCCTCTCTGTTTCTCTTTTATTCCCTCCGGATCATCTCTCAGTTTGTATGCGGAGCCACTGCCAAAAAAGTTTTTGGACCTAGCAGTTCTGTTGCAGCTGCTGTACGAGCTAATTCGTCCGCAAGCTCATTCCCTGCTATCACTTTATGTCCTGGCAGCCAGATACCCAGAAGTTAGGGGTAGTCCAAATTTTCAAAAAAACAATTTTTGCATTTTCGTTAAGTGTAATATCTTAAAAATATTCTCTGAAAATTTGAAGTAGATCTGATAATTACTTTTCGAGTTATTCGACAAATATCAAAGAGCACTCGGGCACTCCAAAGCACTAGTGTAAAACTTTAAATGCGTTTTTCTCAAAACTATATTTTTTGAACTGGGAAACCGCTCTGTAATTTTAATGAAATTTATACAGTTTTTAGATACATAATAGTCGAAGCTTGTTTTTTTTTAATTTTGATTTTTTACGACCAATTAACTATTGATATTTGCACGAAAATCTAGAAACAAATTTCCTGAGGCCGCCATTTTGTTAATTTTTGAAAAAGAGCTTCGATCATTTATAAAACTAATTTTTCTTATCCGATTGATTTTAGATGAATCTCCAAGGACTTATATGTGTCACCGCAAGGATTTTTTTCGTCAGCCCAAAGGTAAGGTTGAATTTTTTCATAAAATTTTTTTTTTCGAATTTTTATTCGAAGATGGCCTCTATGTCATAAAATCAAGGCTCTCCTCATAAAGCAAATACTAAATTTGCAAATCCCAAACATTTAACTCGAAGCTTAACTCTACTGCTTTAATATTTTTTTATTTTAAATCAAAGTACACTCTATTCCCTACACCTCACAGTACTACATAGAAAATTCCCACCAGTTTTATAAAACCCTTTAAGTTTTTGCTGAGTTGCAATTCAATTACTTAAAAATCGATTTAGTACCGAATAAAAGTAAACTATTTATTTTAGTGCTGCGGCGGCAATATACTCCTACTTAGTTGAATCAACCAACCAACAAACCAGAGCAGCAGTGGGCATACCCATACTCTTGGTATTCCATGGTATTTTGCATAAATGTTGCATATTTTGTTGTTTCCTCACCATAAATATTGTACTGTAATCATACAACAACAACAACAATAGCAATAACAACTGTAATGTTGCAGCTATAATAGTGCGACTGCCGCCAATAGTGGAACACACACATACACACGCTCACATTGACTTTAATACCAATTTCTTCGCTACAATATGGCAACATGGAATATGACTTCCTGTTTGCCAAGCCATAGTGCTCTGTACATAGGCGAACCCTGCCGTGTGGCATGGCATGGGTAACGTCTACTTGGTGTGCCATGGAAATCAGTCGTCTATAAATTATATCCGTTCCAAATTGAAATGCGCGTTAAAATGCAGTTAACTTGTTTCTTTCTGCCACTTTTTCACTTTAGACACTTTGCTGTGGCAGTGCGATTTCAAGGTGAAGGGAGTGCGGTGTGCGCGGTAACGATGGGTTATTCTCATATACATTGATTGTGTGGCAGCATTTGGTGGGGAGCTGCGTTGTGGCGCTGTCGGGTTGCGATAAAACGGAAGGAAAGCACATTAAAGGAAGAAACTTGCTGTGTCTGCGAAGAAAATGCATATACTTAGTTGATTTGTGAAACAAAAATTCATACAGGGTGTTACTTAATAGGTATATATTGGCTTAAGGAGGATGAAATTATCTTTATTTTCCTACAGTTTGAATCATTTTCTCTGTTATTCATAGAATAAGGTTTTCCAATGGTACAAATTAACCATTAAAACATGTTTCAAAACATTTTCCCATGTTTCTTCTAAATAAAATATATTAGGTTGGCAAATATCTTTTATTATCTTATATCCTTCCGCTTTTTTGCTCTTTATTCAACGCTTTATAAAAAGAGTTACAGTGATCGGGTTTAGTTCAAATATGCGCCGTTTTGTTGGATAATCTGTTTCCACCTAGGCGGCAACTTCATAATACCCCCTCGTAGAACCCCCTCCTTATTTGCTAAGAACTCCGACAGCCACTTTTCACAAGCCTCTTTTGAGTTCAACTTTACACCACCAAGGGCGTTGGCCATGGTAAGGAACAGGTGGTAATCACTTGGCGCTATGTCTGGGCTATATGGTGGATGCGATAAAACCTCTCATCCGAGCTCCCGTAGCTTCTGACGAGTCATCAACGCAATGTGTGGTATGGCGTTGTCCCGGTGGTACACTACACCCTTCGTGTTGGCCAATTCCGCACGCTTCTGGTCGGTCGCCTGCTTCAAACGGTCCAGTTGTTCGCAGTAGATGGCATAATTAAGCGACTGGCCGTATGGGACCGAACCTAATATTATTTTTAAGTTCAGAATCCTGAACAGTAATTTGGACTATTCGATCATTGTTAGATCATTTGACGCTGCAGAGACATTTATTCGTAGCTTTCAGTGTTCTCTGCTCTAAAATATCAAGTAATATTCCCTCGACAAATTCTAAGCTTCGTCTGCGGGGAATTGCTTTCAGCCTTTATTTGTAAAACTTCTTAGAAATCATTTTGGAGAAGATACATATCAATGGTGGATTAGTTAAAAGAAGCTTCTTGTAAGTTCCCTTATTCAAATCCTTTCCCTATAACTAGAAAAAAGTTTCATCATAATAATTTTTTTTTTTATTTGATAGTCGCAGACAACCCATACCTCTTAGAACCTCAAGAAGTATTGTACCATGGAGATTTGCTTCATAAACTCGAAGATTATTTTAAATATAAAATTTTACATGTTTGTTTAACTCGACTCAAAATTCAATATCTTACAATTTGACGATACCACTCTGCGTCGAAATTACATTTGGTTTGGAAGAGTAGAGCGCAAGCATCTTTATTTTTCACTAGCAAAATCATAAATATTTTGTAATCACCTGTTGACTATAAGAAGTTCTCAAACAAGCTCCCGGAGCATCTGGGGAGGCACTATCGCTCTGGTGATAACCTATTGTCGTCCTGATGGAACGCAAATCCTCTTCCATTGGTCAAGGCTTGACGCTTCTGGGCAATTACATCCTTCAGACGGTACAATTGTTGACAGTACAGGTAGATGATTATAGTACATGTCTCATTCTTGGCTTCGCGTTTCGACCACGACCGTTTTCACTTGAAGTTTTCATGATTGATCCGTTTTTCATCAAATGAATCACTTCAGAAATGGATCGATGTGTTAAACAAGCTCCCGGAGCATCTGGGGAGGGACTATCGATCTGATGATAATCTATTTTCGTCCTGATGGAACTCAAATCCTCGTCCAGTGTCCAGAGCTTGTCGCTTCTGGGCAATTGCATTCTTCAGACGGTCTAATTATTCACAGTACAAGACCGTAGACCGTTTTGACTGAATCTTGGCTTCGCGTTTCGACCACGCCAGTCGATGGAATCTGCCTGAGAAGTTTTTTTACATATATTGGTAAAATAGTGGATTTCCTGTTACTAGATCTAATAACTCGCAACCAGATCGATCATGTTGTGATAGATGGACGACATGTCTCCAGTGTTTCTGATGTGCGTACGCTTCGTGGTCCCAACATCGACTCGGACCACTATCTTGTAGCAGCTAAAATACGCACCCGCCTCTGTGCAGAAAAGCGCACACGTCAACAAACACAAGGAAGGTTCGACATCGAGAAGCTGCAATCACAACCGACAGCCGAACGATTTTCTACTCGACTTGCACTCCTGCTCTCTGAGAGCACTCATCAGGATCTCGGTATAAGGGAGCTGTGGGACGGCATATCAAACTCCTTACGTACAGCTGCAACCGAAACCATTGGTTTTCGGAAAAGCCAAAAAAACAGCTGGTATGACGAGGATTGTCGTCTCGCAGTGGAGAGAAAACAGACTGCCTACCTCGCAATGTTGCGATCGACCGCAACACGAGCGGGATGGGAAAGATACCGAGAGCTGAAGAGGGAAGCGAGACGCATTTGCAGACAAAAAGAAAGAGGCCGAAATGCGTGAGTATGAAGAGCTTGACAAGCTGGCCGACAGGGGTAATGCTCGAAAATTTTACGAAAAGATCCGGCGACTAACTGAAGGTTTCAAGACCGGAGCACACTCCTGTAGGACCCCCAGAGGTGATCTAGTTATTGATGACCAGAGTGTACTGAGTTTGTGGAGGGAACACTTCTCCAGCCTGCTGAATGGCAGTGAAAGTACAACAACAGGAGATGGCGAACCCGATTCCCCAATCGACGACGATGGAGCAGATGTTCCATTGCCCGACCGTGAAGAAATTCGAATAGCAATTACCCGCCTAAAGAACAATAAGGCGGCGGGGGCCGATGGATTACCGGCCGAGCTATTCAAATACGGCGGCGAAGAGCTGATAAGGTGCTTGCATCAGCTTCTTTGCAGAATATGGTCGGAAGAAAGCATGCCTGACGATTGGAATCTCAGTGTACTCTGCCCTATACACAAAAAGGGAGACCCCACAATTTGCGCCAATTACCGTGGGATAAGCCTCCTCAACATCGCGTATAAGGTTCTGTCGAGCGTATTGTGTGAGAGACTAAAGCCCACCGTCAACAAACTGATTGGACCTTATCAGTGTGGCTTTAGACCTGGAAAATCAACAACAGACCAGATATTCACCATGCGCCAAATTTTGGAGAAGACCCGTGAAAATAGGATCGACACACACCATCTATTTGTCGACTTTAAAGCTGCTTTCGACAGCACGAAAAGGAGCTGCCTTTATGCCGCGATGTCTGAATTTGGTATCCCCGCAAAACTAATACGGCTGTGTAAGCTGACGTTGAGCAACACCAAAAGCTCCGTCAGGATCGGGAAGGACCTCTCCGAGCCGTTCGATACCAGACGAGGTTTCAGACAAGGCGACTCACTCTCGTGTGATTTCTTTAACCTGATGCTGGAGAAAATAATACGAGCTGCAGAGCTAAATCGAGAAGGTACAATCTTCTATAAGAGTGTACAGCTACTGGCGTACGCCGATGATATCGATATCATCGGAAACAACACCCGCGCCGTTAGTTCTGCTTTCTCCAGACTGGATAAGGAAGCGAAGCGTATGGGTCTGGTGGTGAACGAGGACAAGACGAAATATCTCCTGTCGTCAAACAAACAGTCAGCGCATTCGCGTCTTGGCTCCCACGTCACTGTTGACAGTCATAACTTTGAAGTTGTAGATAATTTCGTCTACCTGGGAACCAGCATTAACACCAATAACAATGTCAGCCTGGAAATCCAACGCAGAATCACTCTTGCCAACAGGTGCTACTATGGACTAAGTAGGCAATTGAAAAGTAAAGTCCTCTCTCGACGAACAAAAACCAAACTCTACAAGTCTCTCATCATTCCCGTCCTACTTTACGGTGCAGAAGCGTGGACGATGTCAACATCCGATGAGACGGCACTAGGAGTTTTCGAGAGAAAGGTTTTGCGGAAGATTTATGGTCCCTTAAGAATTGGCAACGGCGAATACCGCAGACGATGGAACGATGAGCTGTATGTGTTATTCGACGACATAGACATAGTCCAGCGAATAAAAAAACAGCGGCTACGCTGGCTAGGTCATGTTGTTCGAATGGATGAAAGTGCTCCAGCTCTGAAAGTATTCGATGCAGTACCCGCTGGTGGAAGCAGAGGAAGAGGGAGACCTCCACTCCGATGGAAGGACCAGGTGGAGAGGGACCTGGCTTCGCTTGGAATAACGAATTGGCGCCAAACTGCCAGAAGGCGGGATACGTGGCGCGCTGTTTTGGACTCGGCTATAACCGCGTAAGCGGTGTCTACGCCAGTCAAGAAGAAGAAGAAGATCTAATAACTGATTCTTTCAATCGGATTAAGCTCCCTGTATATACTTATATACAAGTACATAAATAATCTATTTATATTTTCCTAACTGTCTTGTCAACTGATTTTGAAATTCTTTCGCCATACTTCTTGTACAATTTTTCTCGCGCATGGGATAAGAGACGCCCACCTCTATAAGCAGCAGTTAAACTAAGTTGCGAGTAACTTCAGCAGGTGCCACATAAGGGTGAACGACAATAGATGCATACATATGATTGTAATAAGTAACGGTACGTTTTTGTATACGGATATAAAGCTTGAATGGCGCATGTGTGTGCGGGAAAAACTTTATATGGCGCTTTCCTTTTTGGGGCGGTTAACTTTTTATGCGTCAAGAAAGAAAGACTCCATGCAAGTAAATACATATGTATATGTAAAGTACATATGAATTGTAAGTTATATGTGTAACGGTACATGAGTTGTACGACTCAACTCTGCGCTAGAGTTTTAGACTCCCACGTGATTGCCTCTATTGGCTTTGTAGCCAGCAAGCAAGGATCAGCCATACATATATACTCGTACCTTAGAGACTAGATGTATTTATGTATATGTATATATATATGTATGTATATATATTTGTATGTGTGTATGTTTGTTCGCAAGAATGTGTAAAAAGTTTTACAAAGCGCGTATTTTGTAGCGAACATTTCGATTTTTATTATTGCGCACACAAATGGTTTTAACGAGGTTGTCGTCATCGAGGATGCGGCCAATGGTCGAGTGCTGGTAAGAGAAGGCGGCGAAATGTACATATGTATGTCGAATAGATATATGCTGCTATATGTAAATACATATGTAAGTATGTGTAGATGCTTGTGTGTGTGAGTTTAAAGCAGTCAACGAGTTCGGAATATCGAACGATGAGCAGTGAACCTCAAATAGCCGCCAGCAGACAATGGTGCCACAACGGTGGATGACTGTCAATACATTAGTGGATACATATACAGTAAATATGTAGATATGCATGGATTTATGTGTGCGTATTGTTGGCGCAGCGGCAACCCACAGCAGGTGGCAGTCAGACAACGCTCGTTGGCAGTACGCAGTAAAACTCGGAAGGAACAACAAGTATGTGGGGCTTTTTTTCACAAACACACACACACATACAGAGACACACAGAGAGATTTACAATAAAAATGTTTGTATGTGTCTTTCGCTGACTTTGTTGTGCCATACTCGTATAAAAAAAATCTGTAATATAACTACGCTTCGCTGTCACTTTTTGCTGGGTGACTCTGGTATAATGGGAGAGGGGTCAGCTGAAGACCATTATAATTATTCATGCTTTGCTGGGCATTAGAAAGGTTAAGTCGCCTGAAATAGCAGCGCTAGGCAAATGCTCATAGCGTTTTAGCGATGTTGGTGTTTTGGCGCGTGAGTTTGCAGCGTATTTTCCAATTGACGTGTTATGTCGGCGCGCACATTATTGATCGCCTCTCCACTGACTGACTGACTAAACTGCTTGCTGCATTGGCTAGTTGGGACGCTTTGGTTGCGTGACCGCTTGGCTGCTTGACTGCCTGTGCGTGAAGTGAAAGCTAAAATTGTCACATCAACAAATGGGGTAGGGGAAGGTTGTGGTAACTTAAAGCTTGCTTAAATTGCAAGGATTGAAGGAAAATTTAAGTAAAATTCTGTAAAAATTGCTTATTATTTTACTAATATTTTGTCAATGAGTTAAATTCAGTACCTTAGAAATTTATTTCGATGTAAGAGTCGGAGCTTATGAGTGTATATGAGGCTATTTGATTAATTTTAGACTCAAATACGGTAGATAAGGTCTACCTTGAAAGTGGAGTATTCTGCTGTTTATATGTGAAATTATAAGGTATAGTTGGTGGTGCTTGTGGTGATATTTTCTAAATTTAGAAACAACAAACAACTGATGAAGAGTTATTAGTAAATTTTATATTTATCAACCAATATTATACTATTTGGTTAAAAACTAATAAGTTAAAAGGGATTGGCTCAAATGTTTTCACTTTCGTCATTTCCAATCTATCGAATCTGGACTCTATTTTTGAGAATATTGGACAATATGTATAAAATAAATATAAACATATTCGTATGTCAGGTTAATAGCTTCAAAGAACGATTTTATATCAGCAATATTCTTAGGAGAAAGTCTTGCCTCTCAAAGAATGACAATCAAGTTCAAGTCTTTAACATTAGTGAATATTTCTTAAACCAACTTATAACTTGTTAGACAGCGCAAGAATAATGAATGAGATTATTCGTTTTGAACTTCATTTGGAAAAAGAACATTTGAAATCTTTTATCAAATGCTCTTAAAATAGTCCCGAATTCTTCATTTCAAGTGTCAAATCTTGCTTCGAGCTTCCATAAACTTCCATAATGATTGACAGCATAGTACGTTCTCGATAGAAGTGATTAAAGATAAGTAATTTCAGAGTCCAAACATGGCTGGACGGGGCCATGAGCCATGAGCCATCACTTAAATGTTTAGGTTGATCTCTAATTTAGGTCTTTTTAAAGGCAAAATCACGCTCGAGTAAGATTCAGATTCAGATATTTTGGTCATTGACACTTGTTTTAAAACTGTTTATTGTTTTTGTTGTTATTCTTTGCACTATACAAAGTAGATCATTTATTTAATTATATTTATACAAAAATAATTAAATTTAGCCCTTGGATATTCGAAAAGTGAGCTAATTCATAAAATGAACGATAAGTTAACAATAGAGTCTCTCCCTTTTCAAAAATAATAAGGTTACATAAAAAGTAAATTAATATTAAAACAAGTATGGAAGGGCTAAGTTCGGGTGTAACCGAACATTTTATACTCTCGCAATTTATTGATGTAATTTTATAAAGATAACATAAGTCGACCCATATATTTGGTATAAAGTTCAATAGAATAACGAAAATCATCATAAATAGTATATGGGGACTGAGGTAATTCCTAAACCGATGTCACTCGTTTTCACCACCAAGATACAATGTATCGAAGACTATACGCTCACTTAATTTAATATTACTTATAATTAGGTATATGGGATCTGGGGGAAGTTATGACCCGATTTTTACCATTTCAGGTACAGAGAGAAACTGTTATAAGAAAAAAATTCAGAGGGAATGCATTACATTAAAATATCTGAGGGATTTACCTATATTTTCGGTGAAAAATTAACCTTAGGCACTGAGTTCTTCATGTTCGATATCAGGGGCCTTGAAAAGTCATGGTCCGATTTTGACAATTTTTCCACAAGTGATGTCACAGCTCAAATACAGTATTTGTGTAAAGTTTTATTCCGCTAGCTACATTGATTCCTTATGAATACATTATAAAGTGAACGAATCAGATGGAATTCAAAATTGAGTTATATGGGAAATAGACGTAGTTGTGAACCGATTTCGCCCATATTCCACCCGTGTCATCAGGGTGTCAAGAAAGTGTTATATACCGAATTTCATTAAAATCGGTCGAATAGTTCTTGAGATATGGTTTTTGACCCATAAGTGGGCGATGCCACGCCCGTTTTCCATTTTGTAAAAAAATTTCAGTGCAGCTTTCTTCTGCCATTTCTTATGTAAAATTTGGTGTTTCTGACGTTTTTCGTTAGGGAGTTAACCCACTTTTAGTAATTTTAAACCTAACCTTTGTATGGGAGGTGGGCGTGGTTATTGTCCGATTTCTTTAATTTTTGGACTGTATAAGGAAATGGCTAAAAGAAACGACTGCAGAAAGTTTGGCTTATATAGCTTTATAGGTTTGCGAGTTATATACAGAAAACCTATTTGGGGGCGGGGTCACGCCCACATTTCCAAAAAAATTACATCCAAATGTGCCCCTCCCTAATGGGATCCTATGTTCCAAATTTCATTTTCATAACTTTATTTATGGCTTAGTTATGACACCGTATAGGTTTTCGGTTTCCTCCATTTTGTGGGCGTGGCAGTGGACCGATTTTGCCCATTTTCGAAAGCAACCTCCTCAGGGTGCCAAGGAACATGTGTTCCAAGATTCATTAAGATATCTTAATTTTTACTCAAGTTATCGCTTGCACGGACAGACGGACAGACGGACAGACGGACAGACGGACGGACGGACAGACGGACGGACAGACATCCGGATTTCAAATCTACTCGTCATCCTGATCATTTATGTATATATAACCCCATATCTAACTCTTATATTTCTTGGTGACACAAACAACCGTTATGTGAACAAAACTATTATACTCTGTGCAACAGGTTGCGAGAGTATAACAAGTATGGAAGGGCGAAGTTCGAGTGTAACCGAACATTTTATACTCTCGCAATATATTGATGTAATTTTATTAAGATAACACACAATTTGACCCATATATTCGGCATAAAGTCCAATAGAAAAACGAGAATCACTATATATATTATATATTCACAAAATTTTTCTCAGTTTTGGCACAGAGGCACATTAGTAGAAAAACAGATCTCCTTTGAATTTCTTTAGAATATCTAACTGTTTTAGCACATTTTTGGTAAAAAAGTGGTCACGAGCACTGAGGTCCTCATGTCTCATGTCTGGGGCATTGAAATGTTATAGTCCGACTGCGGTCATTTTAAAATGGACACACTATAAATTCGATTTTTGCAAAGTTTTGTTCCGAAGTCTTCATTGGTGCTTAATTTATATATTACTAAGTTAACGAATCAGATGGTCTTCAAAGTTGTGGTATAAGGAAAATAGTCGTGGTTGTGAACCGATTTCTCCCCTTTTTCAAACTATGGATATTGGAATGCCAATGAAGTATTACGAACCGAATTTTGTTCAAATTGGTCTAGTAGTTTCTGAGATATGGTTTTGGACCCATAAGTGGGCGGACCCATGTCCACTTAAAATTTTGTATACCTACACATTTAAATACAGCAATTTTGTCCATCTTTACAATGAAATTTAAGGTTTCTGGTGGTTTTCCTTACTGAAGTAGAGCATTTAATAGTTTTCAACATAACCTTTGTATAGGAGGTAGTTGTGGTTATAATGCGATTTCCTCTATTTTTAGAATGTATATGCCAGTGATTAAAGGAAACAACTCTAGAGAGTTTGGTTGATATAACTTTAGTAAATTGCGAGATATGTACAAAAAACTTAGTAGGAGGCGGGGCCATGCCCACTTTCCCAACAAAATTATATCCAAATATTCTCCTTCCTAGTGCAATCCTTCGTACCAAATTTTATTTTCTTAACATGTGCAACATGTAATAATTATTACAATAAAAAAAATATTATTTTATTTTAATGTGAACCCCTAATTTTATGACCTTGTTTTTGCAAATCTATTACTGTTTTTCGAATATTAATATCGTCGGCCTTTTGAAATTGTATTTTTCACTTCATTGTTCAAAAATTTTCAGCATACATATAAGATAACCTCGAAAATATTACACAATATCACACACAACCTCTATACAAATCCAGAAATTCAAGTGAATACAACAAAACTCTAAACTCGAACACACCGCAAAATTATATGGTTTCTGGGCATAAACACGCTCATGTGTACAGGAAAATTTCCATTTGGTTGCAAGATTAAAATATATTTGCGTAGCCATATCAACACACTGGCAACAAAACGATGTACGAGTATGTATGTATAGCTGCAGCTACATCTATATGTGTACCTCATACACAAAGACGCAAGAATATTGAGAAAGTTTGCCAAGATATACACTTTCTGCTTTCTACTTGGGTATTTTGCAATAGCGGTTTGAGCTTGTGGTCGTCAGTACGCAGGAACTGCACATACACTCTCCTATACAGACATGTAAAATTACAATATATTCAGCGATGTACTCATTTGTGTACAGAGAAATTGAAAAGAATGTGAAGTAAACAAGCATTAGCAGAGGGCAACGGTAAATGTGGCCATGCAACAAAAAAGAAAACAAAATAAGTTGAATGTGCGAGTATGTATATATGCGTATGAATACTGAAATCGCCAGCAGAGAATAACGAAGATTTGCCGGTTTTAAAGGAAATCATTTGCTTTCACCAACAAATAAAACTGCTCGAAGAAAAGCAAAGAAATTGTATATCTTTATATCTTTTACTTACTTCTTTTTCTATATATTCCGCATGTATGAAGAGCCGCATGGAGTGTGCGCTTTATTTCTTATATCCACTATACAAGTCGTTGGTTACTCATACGCCATGGCGGCGTTGTAACGAAGGCGTTGCTGGCTGTGTATGAAGTTAGAGACACGTGTGCTGGCATATAAGTATGAGTGATGTGCGCTTCGGTAGACAGTCTGGTAGGAGGCCAGCAACACCCATGACTGGCTGGTAGCTTGCTTGGGTAAAGCCTTCTCACTAATATGAGCTGACTCATAAGATGGCTGCGTGGCGTTAAGTCACGGCTCTAATATGTGAATTTACTTTCAATGTGTTTATTTGTAAACACTTAGCTGCTATATATACATACTTATACACTGTATTGCCATATTGATTTTATTCTCTTCTCTCTGTTATACTATCCATGTGTGTGAGTGAGTACTTTGTTGCTTGGCAAACCCACCCATATGTGCAATTCATATCATAATCTCACGTGTTCTTAGCGTAGCTCTCTTTTTGTTTGCCGACGAGTAGTGGTGAATTTTAGTATCGCATTTTGAGGAGAGAAAATATTTTTGGTTAAAATTCTCTCTACTTTTTCACATTTGACTGAGATGAGAGTGATGACGGAATTTCAAGTACAATATTTATATGATTTAAGATTGTCTAGGTGTTTTTTAATATAAATACATACATATGTGTGTATATTAATATATAAAAATATATTAATATTTTAAAAATATATGTATTATTGGTGGCATCTTGAAGAAAAAAAAACTAAAACGTTGTAGCCTTAAATATCGCAATTTTATTTATCATTTATAATATTATTAAATATTTGGGAAAATAACATTTAATTTGTATATCTGATACACTATTTTATCAATCAATTTATACTTCTTATAACACTGTACAAGACTCGGCTGGGTATTGGACCAAACTCACTTTACGGGAGTTTGAGCTATAAGCAAAAAATAAATTTCTCCATTTTTCCAACTTACAAACCATAACTAATAATGACGTTACCAATAAGCTTAATTTCGAAATTCGAAAACAAATATTTCGATACTTCCGGATAGTAATTTCGAAAAATAGGGAAATTTACTTGTTGCTTATAATCTCCCGAAAAAATTTGGCTTGGCCCAAAAATAGTGTAGTGTAAATACTAACATCGGACCAAAGCACAGTGGTTCGGCTTGTATGAAGGCGCGGTCATAAGTACTTCCCGTTGAGATATCGCTATGAAATTTTCACCAAAAATCTAGAAAAATATTTTAAATATATATTAAAAAAATGGCCCCATCGGACTACTAGGTCCTATAGCTCCCATAGAACAGTAATTGGTATTATATGGCAATGATGCGCAAAAATACTTCTCATGGTCATAGTTGGAGCGTCAAAACTTATTTTGTTTTGTTGTTTTGGCGTTATTATTGTGACGATTGCAAATACATCTGCAACTTTCCGCAACCAACTTCAACACTTTTATTACCTTTAGACTCTGGTAAAGACAATATAAAATAAATCTAACGGGGGATCGTGGGGGAACACAGTTAAATATTTATGTAAACACATTGAAAGCGCAGAAAAAAGATACAAAAAAAAGGTAATATAAAGCACTTATTTCACTAAAAACACAAATCACGTAAGACTTAATTAACTTCACAAGTTAAAATATATACCTTTAACATCAAAATCTATTGAAGATAATCTTAATTCGTTACCCTGATCAATTACCAGAACAAATTGAAGTTCGTTGTTGCTGCGATATTAAAAAAAAATGTTTGATGTGCTTTAAAAAAATACAGGTATTTATGCGTTTAACTATATTTTTAGAAAGTACCGTTAGGTTTTTAACAAAACACCGTTCGAATAGGAAGTTTGGACAATTTAGAAGACATCTGTATACATTTTGACAAAAAATCCTGAGATGGATTTTTTGATTTTTGGCCTATGGCGGAACCACTGTGCAAAGTTGTGAAAAGTTAACTAATATCGTTCGTCTCATGATATTCATTCATAAATCACTAGGCCGCCATGCTGAAAGTTTTTCATCATTTCCACCTCATGCCACATATTTTCTAAATTTTTCAAATTTTTTATTCGAAACCGCAATGACATGTTGGCCGCGGCTAGGTCTCAGGTGGTCTATCCGTTGAGTCCAATTTTTGATGACTCGTTCGAACATTTCAATTGGTAACTGACGAATGACACGAGTGATGTTTTGCTCCATGATCTCAATCGAATTGTCCGCATAGACTTTATACTTTACATATCCCCACAGGAAAAAGTCTAAAGGTGTGATATCACACGATATTGGTGGCCAATCGACCGGCCCAAAACGTGAAATTCTCTTGTCAACGAAGTTTTCTTTCAATAAATTCATTGATTGATGCGATGTGTAGGAAATGGCGACGTTTTGTTCAAATAAAATGTCGTCGTTATTACGAGCTTTAATTTCAGGCATCACAAAGTTGGTGGCGCAATAACGATCGCCATTGACGGTTATGTTCTCGCCGGCATCATTTTTGAAGAAATAATATTCGATAATTCCACCGGCCCACAAACCATACAAACAGGTGTTTTTTCTGGATGAAATGGCAGCTCTTGCATCTCTTTAGGTTGCTCTTCGTCCCGAATGCGGCAATTTTGCTTGTTTACATGTCCATTGAGCCAGAAATGGGCCTCATCGCTGAACAGAATTTGGTTCGAAAACGGCGGATCTTCTTGGAACTTTTCAAGAGATCGAAGCGATGTCGCTTGGGAAGATCGAACGGCTTCAGTTCTTGCATAAGCTTTTGTAGGCATTCAATTTAAAATCTCGCCGTAAAATGCGCAAAGTCGTTCCATATACCATATCTACACTCCATGATCTTCGTGTACAGTCTCTGCTACGGCTGCTATATTTTCTTCAATGCGTGCTGGACGTGGTCTCTATCGGTCGAATATTATCCAAAAATTAATGCTGGGTCTCAAGATGGGTGATGGTGTTGCGAATAATGTTGATCTGTCAAAAAAAGTAGCTCTACTTGGATCACCCAATATAAGGTCCATTTATGTACAATTAGCTCCGATTCTCTGATGGTCTCATTGCGTTTGGAATTACGAATAAGAAGCCTCTTTCTTTCATCTCCACTATATAGTCTAAGTCATCGAATTAGATCGAGTATTATATCGTATTATTAACGATGTATTTCAACACCATGACAATACTCTGTGAGTACCAACACTACCACGACGTAATTAGCCTCGCTAAAATATTTCATATCTCGTTCATGTTACCCTTTTTTGTTTTTAATAAATGAAGGATCGATGTATAAGCGGACCGGGAAGGCCAATACATTATTAGTAACTTCGTCTTAGTGAACCTTTAGTAACTTCTACTGAATGCAAGAAAGCCAAAGAACTATTAAGGTATTCGAAATCTTCGTGCATTTCAAAACACTTTCTGATATGATCTGTATCACTTCCGTAGCGTGATTTGTAGCATATAAACAGAAAATAAATAAAAAAGCTTTCAAATGTACAGTCAAAGCAAAACAATAAAATGCAATGATATCTTAAATGTAATGTAACTTAACAAAAACAACAACAAAACACATTCATACTCCCCGCAACGGTGGCGACTTTCAAATAAACACGCTAAACAAAATTTATTGGTTGTAAGTTACATTGTATAATTGCTTGCAACATTGCCGCATTTATAATTAATTTAACTTTTATGATAATCATGCAACACATGTACCGCTGTAGCTTTTTTTTCTTGCTAGTTAAGTTGTTAAGCATGTTAAGTGGACATCAACTACATACATATGTGTATGTGTGTATGTGTTTGTTGGTCTCTGAGACATTTTCGTCAAAACATTTAATGGCTGTCCGACTGGCTGCAACACAATTGAATTCACCTCCGTATAAGTAGATGTTAATGTGATTGTAAATGCGTGCATTTTATAATTTATGTGCTTGTTGCACGCTCAGCTATGTAATTCTCCAAAGGGTACAACAAACACACACACACACTCATGCATACAAGCATATCCTCAGGCGCGCTAGTTTAATCATTAAGCCCTCCCTCAAAGCTCATATAAGTGTGTGTATCGAGTGTAGCGTCTGCTGTCTGTAATTAGCTTCCGACAAGCCGCCACAAATTTTTGCAATCGACAAGAAGTGTCACAGAGTAAACATAACATGCAGTCTTTGTTGTTGTTGCAAGCCACATACTCGCATATTCATACATATAAAATTAAGTATTTACCAATCACTCCATATACAATGTGGTTACAGCTATTTTTCTTGCTTATATAGAGCGCTTGGGCATAGTTCGTGTGCAATAGCTCGCTGGCGGAGCGCAGTCTTCGAAGCTTTTGTGCGTGTCTACAACATCACACCATTCGTGTCCAACACACATTTGCTTTTCTCCGCGCCGTAATTGCGATTCCCTATGCACTTAGTGTGGCCAAATAAGTAGTTCACGTTTATTTTATTTACTTAGCTATACGCAACATAGCGCTAGAGCTTGAGTAGTGTTTTGATGAAGGTGCTCTTGGCACAAAAGCCCTTTTTTCTTAGCCTTCATCCTTTTGCGATTTACTCAAAATATGTTTTCCACATACCAAAGAGACGGACATTTTATCCGAAATGTTCAGTCTTCATCTTAAACATTCCACCTTAGTTTTTGTGCTATTTCCCGGTTCGTTTGTTTAGACGTCAGAACGTTCAGAACGTCCCAATCAAGATCCTGGAGCTTCTAGCTAGTCATATAAAACACAATTCCTCTCCTATTGGCGAAGGTTGACCGTACTCTCAGGTTCGAATCAAGAGCTTGGTCAAAGGGTAGCAGCTCATATTAGACGAATACTTTCTAATCCCACAAAACACATTGTAAAATCTTCGTGACCATCAGTCTTGGTGTGGCTACCGTTGGCATCAGCTCTCCGTATTTCGGCAACGACCTTTTTCGATTAAATTTGTTTTAACTGACAAGCTTTTCAACACCAGTACCCTTCGTCTTCATAAAATATATATTAACACGCTACCTCTGAAATTAGCTTTTGCGTATTTCGTTGTTAATCTGAGTGCTGCATTGTGCAATAATCAATATTTTCCCAGGAGAATTCGATATTTTCAGCCTTGCGTTTAACCAAGTTTTTCCGTGATCTCAAAACAACAACAAACCCCTAGGTGATCCCAACATGTCATCTACGCGTCCCTCAGTCTTGGTGTGACTACCTTTGGCTTCGGCTCACTCATTTCGATCTGATTGTTGCATTATGCAATAATCAATATTTTCTCAAGAAATTTCGATATTGTCAAAAAACATAGTTTTATGTCACCCCAACATTGTAAAAAAATCGGACCTCAGTGACTCTTAAAATGTAATTAAGCCTGATTGCAAGAGACTCCCAAAATCTTAGTCCCCCCTACTCCACATAACGTCCAAATTATAAACCAAACTGTCCACGTCACAAATTATGAACAAAACTGCTCCATTTAAAAATTTAAACAAACCTCAATTCAAAATGTAAGCACATCTGGCCCCACCTGAACTCCCAAAACGTAAATAAGCCTGATACCACATTACCTTCAAAATATAAGCTACCCTATTCCATGTAGCCCAAACTGCCCTTCGTTATCCATCAAAATGTGTACAAACTCCGAACTAAAACCCAAAACATCAACAAATATATTTCCAGGTCACCCCAACTTTGAAAACTCCTCCCTAATATACACAAAACTGCTTCACGCGATCCTTAAAAATGTTAACAAGTTTGGCCTCTCGTGACCATACAAAATGTAAACAAGCTTGACCCCAAATTCCCACAAATCTGACTTTCAAAATATACCCTGTCGAAGATCATTGTCCTTGGCCAAAATGTAAACAAACCCCGGCCAAAGGTCATTGACCTCGACCGAAACGTAAACAATCCCTGACCAAAGGTCATTGACCTTGGCCAAAATGTAAACAAACCTCGGCCCAAGGTCATTGACCTCAGCCAAAGGCCATTGACCTCAGCCAAAATGTAAACAAACCCCGGTCAAAGGTCATTGACCTTAGCCAAAATGTAAACAAACCTCGGCCAAAGGTCATTGACCTCGGCCAAAATGTAAACAAACCCCCGTCAAAGGTCAATGACCTCTCCAAAGATTTGTTTATATTTTGAGGGGTCACGTGATGTCAGGTTTGTTTACATTTTGGAAGGTCACATGTTTTACATTTTGAGGTGTCACGTGATGCCATGTTTGTTTACATTTTAAAGGCTCAACTGGGGTTGGATAGTAAACATTTGGGGCGGTAATGTTTTTTTACGGGGATTGCTTGGTGAAGGTTTGCTTACCTTTCTAGGCGTCGCGTGGCAGGGGTTTGTTTAAATTTGTGGGATTAAGTAGAGGCGAGCGCTGGCCAAGCTTGCTCACATTTTGTGGGGTTAAGTGAAGTCTAGGGTTGTCTTGGTGATTAAGTACGTCAGGGAAACTATGTGTTTGGGGAAATCGGTTCACAGACATTATATTTTCATTAAGTGATCATCATAGTTTATATAAAGAGTGGTTTGGTGCCAGAACTTTATGAAATTAACATCTAAAGGTGCTTACAATCCTTTGATCCTTGGAAATTGCTTTTTGGACGTTCTTAAGTTGTGTATGCAAGTTTATTAATTCTTAATCTTAGGCTTTATGCACATAAATATAATCGTAAATGTAACACATTTGAAGCAGGTGCAAAACCAGGCAAACACGCTATAAATGTATGGCAATAAAATGCATCAAATAAGAGTCCTTGAAATGGTATTGCAATGCAAAAAGGATACTTTCAAACTCCAACACAGCAGTAATGATGCGCTCCAAGCAAGCCAGAAAAATACGCATGTCCTTTGCGTTTTGAAGTATTCATTAAGACGCGTCTTGTTTCTTGTTTTCTTTTTTTTTTTGTGAAGAATATCCTTGTAATCCGCGTTACAAGCTCGCGGACATTGATATCGTAATGTGTTCCAAACCTTTTGAACATGTCAAAAAGGCGAATTGTAACGTGAGCCGATCATCAGCAGCACGATTGCACCTGTCGTTCGTGACTGACAACAACGCGTCGTGCGCTGTCGTGTGCGCTGCTGTGCGGTGCGTTTGTTCCTTTCACTTTGCCAACGGCTGACAGCTTGCTTAGCGTGCGAAATGTGCGAAATTTTCCAATTTTAATAAAGATATGTCAGTCAACGCCATCAGCAGTGCCATTACCGTTGTCTCAGCATTACGACCGCCACCACCACCACCATTATTGTGACCATCAGCGCTGACATCAATGTGATCATCAGCCGCCACACCAGTGACGTACACACTTTGCGAAAGGACATTTGCGAAAACGCCTACAGTCATTCATTTGGCATGCCGCCAACGTGAGTAGTTCGGACCTGTAAATAAAGAAGCTTCACTTAAGGACACTCGAAAAACAACAACTTGCTAAAACATAACAGTTTCTTTAAGTGCGACATGTCAAAATGGCAACTGCCATTCGTTGGCAGCCGATTGTCGCACGCACCTAAAGGATTACAATAAAATTGCGCAAAAAACGAGGTAACAAAATGCTGAGTTAATTGTTAATTAAAACACGCCGTTGTCATAGTATAACTATGTGTTCGGCCGCAGGTCGCTTCATGTCGCACTGTAGGCGGCCGCAACTCACGTTTCGGCAGTTAAGTGTATTTTTAATGGACGAATGCAAGCAAGTTTGCAATTAAGTAGTTGACTAAGTGTCTTGGCTTCATAAACACGAGCGCAATACGAGTTTGTGTCTGCTGCGCTGCGGTTTTCGCATCTTGCGGTTCCCGGCTGACAGGTCATCTGATCTTCGCCTACTCGAGATAGCTGCGGGGACCTACAAGTAGGTATTGTTTATTATCAGCTGTAGGAGCAGCTGCCTTTTGAAGACATAAGTACAAAAAGTGACGCTGGACAATAAAGAATACTGATGACAACTGTAAAAGCTTAGTTGCTTTTATTCTGGAATAAACATGGACTGCGCTTGATAAATTTGAACCATTTATTGAGAAATTCCAGCATATTTTTGACTGACAATTTAAATTTAGAGTTCTAAATATCTTCAGGAAATCTTAAACTCGAGTTCGTTTTGTAATGTGATGAAAGTACGAATAAAGCTTTGGACTCAACTAAAATATAGCTTAGTTCTGAAGTCTTCCATCTCGCTTCTCAGAGCATTATAGTTTTTTTCACCCAACGTTCGTTAGATTAGGTTAGGCCAAAGGGGTAGATCTTCACGATTGCAGAGAATCTCACTTAGAGAGTTTCAATTGTCCTTGACCCTCACGATGCGAGCGCTTGGTACGTAGTTCTTAGTCAATTGCAATAACGGTGGATGGATAATAGATATTAATCAAGATATCTATCTTACAAAAGATATTTAGAATGACGCGACGAGTTGAATTCCAGATGTTTGTCTCTTCGCCTGTCCACAAAAAGCTCAAGTATTGTATTGGGTACATTTAGGTTACGAGGAAGATCTACACTGATTCAATCTATTTTTAGAAAAAAAAAATTACGTGATAATAACATTAATTGATGTATTATTTAGTATATGGATGTGAAGTAATTCATTGGCCTATTTCCCGCAGTCCCCTTGGTGGTGTCAACCCCAATTAATTTTTTTAATAATTCTTTATTTAGAGGATCTGTTAACACAAGAACTAAAATTTTAGAGATATTTAAAACTAGACAAGCTCTAGGATGTGGCTAAGCTGTTTGGTAAAACGTTGCTCTTCAGTAGACAGATCTACCAGTCTTATTTTTAAGCGGGTTTGGTTAGCGTAATGTACCAAATCATCGATAAATTGGTTTGAATGATCACGTGATAGATATGTATTTATTTCTGTTGGCCTCTATTTCTCTCTTTGCAATAGAAATTTCAAGTTCTATGTGGATATTTTCATTACGATTGTACTATGCCGACCCCATGATCGCATTTTTTATTGGATTTTTGGTATTATATCAATATTGCTTCCACATATCGTACCACATAGTTGAATACCAAATCCAAATCGGCTCTACTCAAAATCGACGCATGACTCAAGAGTCTTGAGACATGTAGCTTAACCTCGCGTTACCTTTAGCTTTACTTTTGTAAGGTTAAGTGAAGTCAAGGTTTGTATACATTTTGAAGGGAAGTCTTGACACATCAGTAAAGTTAGCAGTCTAGGGGATCAAGGAAGTTAAAGACAGGCGTTACGGCAGATCAAGTTACACATTACGTTGGGGCAAGGTTAAGGTTAGCGGAAACAGGTGAATGAATTACCGAGGATCCATATACTAAATTCATATTTTTTCGTTTTTCTGCAAGTTTGTTAGATGAATATATCTGCTACATTGCTGCATTGAGAAGTACATACAGTTACAGCAATTTACATTTCCTTTTAAGAGTTAGGTGGATTTCAGAGGTCGAAAACAAGAGCATTTTTTAATTTTTTTATTTAATATTGATTGGCAAATATCTCCCTTCCTCTTTTTGTCTTTTGAATTTCGCGGCTATGTATAAAGCGCTACAGAGCTCATATCTGGCAATATCATATGTACATCTTTGAAAGGTCTTGACATAACCTATGCATGATTAGTTTGGATATTGCGTTCAACAGTTATAGACGAGTAAACATGGAGTTCACTAACGCCGAAATTCGCGCTATTTTAAAGTTTTCCCTCGTTAAAGGCAAATCAGCTAGAGAAACGTTCCGTAAGATTAATGGTGTTTTGGGGGATGGTACTCTATCACTGCGGAGGAATGGTTTCGACGATTCAGAGCGGCTGAAAACGACACTATGGATAAGCCAGCCGGCGGAAGACCGGTGACGACGAATACCGATCAAATCATGAAAAACATCGAGTTAGACCGGTATGTGGCATCTCGTGACATCGAACAGGAGATGGGAGCTAGTCACCAAACCATTTTAAACCATCTGCAGGAGCCTGGATACACAAAAAAGCTTGATGTTTGGGTGCTGTATGATTTGACGCAAAACAACCTTCTGGACAGAATCAACGCCTGCGATATGCTGCTGAAACGGAACGAACTCGACCCATTTTTGAAGCGGATGGTGACTGGCGACGAAAAATGGATGACATACGATATATCAAGCGAAAACGGTAGTGGTCGAAGGCCCAAACAGTGGCCAAGCCTGGATTGACGACCAGGAAGGTTTTGCTGTATGTTTGGAGGGATTGGAATGGAATCATCCACTATGAAATGCTCTCATATGGCCAGAATCTTAATTCTACCATCTACTGCGAACAACTGGACTGCTTGAAGCAGGCGATCGACTAAAAGCGCCCAACAGGAAGGTTTTAGTGTTCCACCAGGACAATGCCAGACCACACACTTCGTTTACTCGTCAGAAGCTACGGGAGCTCAGATGGGAGGTTTTATCGCATCCACCATATAGCCCGGACATAGCGCCAAGTGATTACCACCTGTTCCTGTACATGGCGAACGCCCGGTAATATAAAGTTGAACTCAAAAGAGGCTTATGAAAAGTGGCAGTCCGAGTTCTTCGCAAATAAGTAGGGGGCTTCTACGAGGGGGGTATTAAGAAGTTGCCGTCTAGATGGAAACAGATTAAAGAACGAAACGGCGTATATTTAAAGTAAATTTTTATAAAGCATTGAATAAAGAGCAAAAAAGCGGAAGAGAGATATTTGCAAACCAATATATACAATCATTATATTTTGTGACATTTTTATTTACATTTCAGGTTAAGGATAAAGTTATTCAGTTAAATTCGACTATTTCACTTATGCTGGTTCCTCGTTCCATTCTTCACGGACTCAATTTTAGTCGACCAACTTGTAGGAGAAATCAAATTGTCTATTTTATGTTTCTCCAGACCCACCAGCGTCACATGGTCAGTTCGGAGTGATGTAAGTGTTCAATAACGAGAGCAGAATACTTCCATGTTTTACTTAACTGGGACATCCCATCTCTATATACCATAAGTATATGTATGTTTTTACTTCCAAGTCACATGTGCAAATGCATCCCACTCATCCTCATTAGTTGCTGGCATTTCACAGCCGTTTTGTATGCTTTCCACCAACCATTGACCAGCGCAGACATGGCGACGTCCGCCACTGCCAGCCATCCATCAATTGCAGCCGGGTGTCCAGTATACGTCTGTATGTATGTATGTTTGTATGTGTGCGTGGTGCAGTGGCGCGCTTAGCCGATTAGCAACACAATGGACACTGGGAAGTTAACTCTCGGCCGCTGATATTAATTGGACGACATAATTGCAGTGTGTTGTTGCTCATAATTGCGGGTTTCGCGTAATTGGCCTGGAAACACGTTTCTACCTTTTCCTACATTTTCGCACAACTTAACTTTGGCCACATTCCGGTGGCTACACACCGCACCGACTGTCCATCATAAACCATCGTAACCATGCATTATTTTAACCGTTTTATTTTTTGCTTGTCGCCTGCTGTACTTTAACTGTATTTGGTTGAATGCGTTGAATGAGGATACAACGGAAGTGCATTTAACACATATGCATATAAGTACCATTTGTTGTTGTTGTTGTTCGCTGCGTGTGTTTGTGTGCAAATTGGCAACAACAATAAATTAAGCAAAGCGACATTTTGCGAATTCACAATTATGGCCTTGCCACTGCGGTAGCCAGTGGCTCACTTGTTCGCTAAAAATAATTTAAACATTTCTGCTCACAGGTGAGTGTGTGTGTGTTTGTGTTTCTGTTTAATGTGTGCTTTAAATGGAGGCTGAAGTGCTTTCCTGGAAGCATCAAGGAAAACTTATTGCTTTTAAATGATGCCATAACAGCGTTGGGCGCATACGTGTGGCCACACCGCTGAACGCGCAGTAGGGTTTGTTTCGCATTGTTTTGCTGCCACTTCTGGAAATAATTTCCATTAAATTTACACATTCGCCGCCAGCTAAATAGCTTCCGCTAACTAAATTGAATAATTTTTGTAAGCTTCAGTGCTTTGCTGCCCATTGTAGCTCTCTTTTTACCTTCGGATGATTTGTTTGTTTACCTTCTGTTGGTGATTCTAATTTACATATTACGCATATTATTTATTTTTTTTTTATAATTATTTAATATTTATTTGTTTTCATTAAAAAATTTCGAATAAATAACAATTTTCGTGAGTTGAGTGTGTTGAAAAGTGATTGATTTATAAGTTTGTGCGCTGAAAAGAGAAGTAATTAATAATTTTTAATGATTTTATTAAGATATTATTTATAATATATAGTAATTATACAGTAATAGATCATGCAAAATTTTTAATTTTTTTAATAATATGCTTCAGGTTCCTTATCAATAAATAAATTGGAAAAATTTTATTATAATAAAGTTTTTTTTTGCATTTTCGAAGTTGGTAGCCATTTGTTTCAGTTAGAATATTGAATGGAAAACATTTTTAATTCTATGAACAAAATAAATAAAAAAATTTTTTTTGGTTCAAAGGATCTCCTTAAACATCACTAAGTCAGAATTTATGTATTCATAATAATTCACTCCACGCCAATAGTAATTTGCGTGATTTCGTGAGTTTCGTCATTCATCTCCGTGGCGACTTGTTTTCGTAGATCATTAGAACCTCTCTGCGCTAGGTAAACGTTAGCTTTACAGCCGGTCTTGAGACATCTCTTTCTTGTATCAACGATTCTTCGTCAATCTTAACATTTTTCCAAATCCCTATTATGGAGATCGTCTCTAAGATGTTTTAGGTAGAATCCTCTCATAATATCCTAATGGCTTTAGAATTATTATAGAATGGTTGGAGAAGCTAAAAAAACATGACTAAGCATTCGGCAGAACAGCTATTGATATTGAGAGACTACAAATTGAGGCGATTTGGACCTAGAGGCGTTTTCAACAAGAGCGCTAAATAAATCAAAAATGGTCTGGAATAGTTGAAAGACAATGAAGTTCTTTATTCCTGTGAAATGACCTTCGATGCTAATATGTATGGAACTCGATTTCTTTTAGATGGCCACCACGGGCATGCTTGTAGAAGTCCAGCGCTGAACCAAATTTTCGACGGTTTTCAAGCATAAATCGGCCGATAGATACTGCTGCAATTTAACGTTCGATATTTCTTACAAAGTTCAACAATCGTCACTGGCTTGTTGGCAGAGACCATAGGCTTGACGTAGCTCCACAGGAAGTAGTCTAAAGGTGTCAAATCGCACGGCCGATTCGGACCAAAAATATTCGGTTATCATTCAGCGGTACCGATTCCCATTCACAGTAACGAGCCGGTCTTGATCATCATGGAATAAGTACGGTCCAATGACGCCGCGGGCCCATAAATCGCGCCAAACCGTAATTTTTTCGAGATGTAATGGTGACTCATGAAGTACGTGTGGATTGCTACCAGATTAACGCATATTCAGTCAGAAATGAGCGTCATCATGAAAATCCGGATCATTTTCAAGTTATGGTCGAACATACGTCAATTCTGGTGGTCAAGCGGCTTCAGTTGTATGATGTTTAATCTTGTAAGGATGTAGGCCAAGTCTTTTCGCAAAATTCGCTACAACGACGTCACAGAGATGTCCAACGCTTGAGAACGACCTGTGAGAGACTGATTTGGGTCTTCCTCAATTGATGCGCTAGCGGCAGCAATATTCTCCACAATACGGACCTTTCTTTCTCTCACTGGCACGGGAACTTTTTGTACTGTGCCTGTGGATTCACATTTTTTCACGAGACCCTCAATTGTTGATCTGCCAGGACGATTATGACGACCATAAATTGGGCACTGACTCCGAATTTCTGTAGTAAATTTTAATAATTTCGACTCGTTGCCGGATCGTATATCTTCCTATGATGAACATACTGAAATATGTCGTCATTTCTGCGCTTTTAGATATACTTTTGTAGCGTCCTATTGAAAAATCCTTTATATATTATTGTCGATGACTCTGGGAACCATGATCTTTTACGATGCATCTTTTTAGGAGGTTCCTACTTTTGAAATTCCCTTCACAGTGGTATGTTTCGTCTCTTATTGCCATACTATAAACGTCTTTCAAAACACATCTATGGAGTATTTAATGCATAGTTCCATACAAACTATTTTGTGTCCTCGGAAAATACGTAATTCTATCTCGATTTCGAGAAAGAATACATTTAATTTTTCACAAAGATGCATCTATATTCTCATATCGGGGGTATGTCTATCTGAATCACAATTAATTTTTTATTGAAATAATATTAATATTCTCAAATCAATTGGGTTTTATAACTCTTTTTAAAGCATTGTTTGTAAGTTAAACCGTTTTCAAGACGTAAATCATCATTCCGGAAAAGTTTTTGTGAAAAATTTCGAGTTCTCCGTTGAAATTTCGTCTGACTGACTAAATTTCCAAAAATAATTCGAAAATATTGAATTGGAAAAATTCTGTTAGGTGGCTGTGTTGGAATACTTTTCGTTATTGACTTTAGAAAAATATTATAAATTCGAAAAACACATTCTAACCAATTTTTTTGCTGTCAACATGAGTAATATCATTTCAATTCAAACACATTTAAGAAACCCTGCCTTACACTAAACCGTTGTTTTTTCGGGATGAAATGGCAGCTCTTGAATAACTTCATTTTGCCTATTTACATACCCATAGATCCAAAAATGTGCCTGATCGCTGAACAGAATTTGGCTCGAAAACGTCGGATCTTCTTGGAACTTTTCAAGAGCCCATAGAGCAAAGTGATGTCGCTTGGGAAGCTCGAGCGCCTTCACTTCTTGCACAAGATGCATTTCGTACGCTTTCAATTTAAGTAATCGACATAAAATGCGGCAGGTCGTTCCATACGACAGTCCGTTTTGCTGCGAATGGCGCCGAATCTCTACGATTCCCGAGTATACTCTCAACTCTCGGCTGTTATATTATCTTCACAGCGGATGTGGTCTATACGGTCGAATATTATCCAATAATATATGCTGGGTCTCAAGATGGGTGATGCTGTTGAGAATAGTACGGCTCAGTAGGAGAAATTTGCTTTAACATTCCCGTATATAGTACGTTCTGTATATCGTTCCTCCATCTGAATCACATTTAATTTTTTACCGCAGTAAGATTAGCTAATCCATGGATTCTTTGCCTGAGGCTAGCAGAGTCTTGTTATACGTAATTTTGAAAACCAGTGAGATTTAAAAATATATTTCAAGCTTTGTTTGTGAATTCAATCATTTTCAAGTCGAAAAAAAAATTGCGAAATATTTTATTGAGAAATTTTGAAGTGGAATAAAATTTTCGAAAATGAAAAATATGACTTCGGGTGGTTTTTTTTTCAAAAATTGTTCGGTATGTACCTTTAAAAAGATTTTAAAAAATTTTTCAAATTCCAAGAAAAGAATTTGAACTAATTTCTTACACTACATCATTAGTAACTACTAATTTAAATGCAAAACCATTTAAAAAGACCTACCTTACATTAATTCTTTACACCATTGCGGCTAATTTAAATTTTGCGCCTTAAGTGTTGCACGTACTTACTCTCTTCTATTAGATTATAGTAAAGTGTACTATATATATAGCAGATACCTGTAATTAAATTGCGCTGAGCATGTTTATTTATTGCTTTTAATTGCTATCCTGCGATGGGACGAAACACGTGGAAAATGTAAAAATACTGCTACACGCACACAAGTGCCAACTGATTCAATATTTTTTTCAAACAAAACAAATTCACGCCCCAACGTAATTACTTTATTTATTGTGCTGGAACAAGACGCAGCCATACGCGCTTGATATACGTAACGCGGTAGCCGGCAGCTGGGGATGAGCGCAACGGCGGCTGGTGTCTGGGCGGCCCGGTTTAGTGGCTGTGGTGGCGCTGCTGCTGCGACAGTAATAACTGGTCGGACAGCACTGCTGGGTAAACAGGTCTTTGTTATTTTTAGTGTTTCATAAAATGTTTTCAAATGTTTTAAGTTCTCATCTTCATGCCGTGCGTGTGTCCTCTCCTCCTCCTCCGGCTTGCTATAATTCCTTGTTGATGGTAATTTTTTGTATTTTACATGCATTTACTTACATTTATGGGTATATATATCCCCAGTCTTTTGCATTTGAGTTGCACAGCAGTGGCTCATCATCAGCAGCCGTCGTGGCGTCCAGCGACGATGGCGGTGGCATTGCGTCAAAATACCGCACAATTGCCGTTGTGCGCCGAGGAATGTTGTGTGTCTGTGACAATAGCGCTTGACGATTGCTTCACGGGTGTCGTGCATCTCGTTTATTGTACTCGTAAAGATTACTTACTTGTGTCTCGTGGATAGATTTGCCAAGACGCACGCTAGCTCCATTGGGGGAGTTTATCAGCGTCGCGGGTTGCCAACATGCAATTGTCACTGTCGCCAGTCATTGTAGCAGTTGTCATTGCCACATGGCCCGGTCTAACATTTGCAATAAGTGGCATTTGAGTGAGTCCACCGCGTACACACCCACCATTAACAACCAATTTGCTGCTAAAAACAGAACTTTACCAGTGAATTAACGAGTGGTTGGTGTGAAGAAGCTTGAATGCGTAGAATTTTTAGACTTAAAGCATTTATTGAGATTAAATTTATATGATTTGATCTTCATTCAATCGACTGTTTTCCTTCCCTTATGAGGTTTTCCAAAATCTGTTCAAACAAAAAAGTCCCATCCTAAATTTAAGACATCTTTCATCTCATATCAGACTCCAAAATGTGTATGAAACAGAAATAAAGTATACTAAAGACTCATCATGAACCGGTTTGATCTATACTCAGATGTTTATTCCATAGCAGGTGATCAATCAATGCCTCTCTAAGTGTATTAAATCCTCAAAACCTCTTGGTGTCTTGGTGAAAGAAGTAGATAGCACAAAAAGGCAAATTAGAGTATCAAGCTTGTTATGTTTAACGTGATTCTGTATTATACTTTTCTGGAGTTAGTTGTATATCAACTTGCGATATCTGAAAGTCTGTCTTCTATTATGTTGTGCGATCCATTATTCTGGCGTGAATGGGAGCTGGCCTTAAATCATTTTGTCCAGAGTGGGAGTCAGTTTGGACTATCTCGATGTCCATATACGTTCTCCTTAGTCCATTCCAAGTTTGTAAGTCACAAAACTAAACGAGTTATATATAGGGTTATATATATGTATCAAAATGATCTGGATGACGAGACGATTTCAAATCCGGATGTCTATCCTTGGCTCCGCCCCTAATAAGTTTTTTGTAAATATCTCGCAAACTAATAAAGCTATATAAACCAAACTTTGTACAGTCGTTTCCCTTATGTACTCCATTACACACCATAACAATTGATATAATCGGATAATAACCACGCCCACCTCCCATATAAAGATTATGTTGAAAATTACTAAAAGTGATTTAACTCACTAACGAAAAACATCAGAAACACTTAATTACACAGCAAAATACACAGGAAAATAGGCGTGGTGTCACCCACATATGGGTAAAAAACCATATCTCATAAACTACTCGACCGATTTCAATGAAATTCGGTACATAATACTTTCTTGATACCATGATGACACGAATGGAAATCGGTTCACAACCAATCCATCTAATTCGTTCACTTCATTCGTTCACCAATGAAGATCGCGGAATAAAACTTTACACAAATAAATAAATAAAAAATAAAATTGTGGAAAAATTGCCGAAATTGGACTATAACGTTTCAAGGCCCCGGATATTGAACATAAAGAACTCAGAGACTAATGTAATTTTTCACCGAAAATATAGGTAAATCCCTCAGATATTTCAATTTAATTCAGAGTCTTGAATATAGTGTACCTTGGTGGTGAAAATGAGTGAAATCGGTTCAGGAATTACCTCAGCGCTCCTATACTATATATGATCATTTTCGTTATTCTATTGGACTTTATTCCAAATATATGGGTAAAATTTTGTGTTATCTTAATAAAATGGTATCAATAAATTGCGAGAGTATAAAATGTTCGGTTGCACCTGAATTTAGCCTTTCCTTACATGTTGTAAAGATCCAATGCAGAATATACCAGTTGTGGTTCGTTACCTGTACAATTTGTTCGAAACTTTAATTGAGGGAGAATCTTTAAACTATACGCTGAAAAAGAATTGCATAATTTAATATAAAAAATTGAAAGCATGAAATTTGAAACAAAATATGGTAATAACCGTCATTACACAGAAATATATATGTATGTATGTAAGACAGCGTTGCATTTCGACTAATCTAATGCGCCTCATATACAAAATGAATTTGAATATTTTCTGGCCATCCTGCCACATAAGCAACCATAACGAATAACAGAATATGACATAATACAGTGAGAAACACAAACATACTTACAGACCAAATGTGAATTTGCATGCGGCTCAACTCAGGCGAGCGGGCGTAAAAGAAAAGTATTACCGGACATACATAGTTAGCTAGCGGTTCGCGGTATGACGGCGCACCGAGTGCGGCGTGGCTGGTTGCCGCTGTCATTGTCTTTGGCCACGGTAATCATGTAAATGTATTATACTCGTTTAAACAGGAATCTACCGAAAATATTGCCGTCGAGGTAGTAAACAGTGGAAAACGACAATTTATGCAGTGGAGCGCGTGTGGTAATGGCTTTGCGAAGGTGGTTTTGGGGGGCGGCAAATGGCGTTCAATTACGCTGCTGTGCACTTTATCCGAGCGGAAAAGAATTATTACTTGAAATACCGAATTTGATATTAGTAAAGCTTTTTGGGGCTCCCACGGAACGGTATAAATGCAAAGCCACATGAAATGTGTTGACAAAAACAAAAAATATGGCTGATTTTATTTTCATTTTTTAATTTTGCCTGGAGGAAATATGTTTAAGAAAAAAAAAAAAAAAAAAATTTGTGGTAATACCAACAGCGTGTTGGGCAAGAAAAAAAAATGTCAAATGGATTGTGGAAAGTCTTTGTAGTCTTTTTGAAAAGTTCTTCCATGGTATCTGCTGAAGATAGCAAAAATATTTCATGGATAGATGATTTTAAGTTCACTTAGCATGGTCCATTACTACATACTACTTCTCTGATTTATCCAGATCCATCTCCTTCTTCTACATATGCATTTATGAACCCTTCTCCAGGAAGAATCAAACAAAATTTAAGCTACATAGTATGGCTTGACACGTGCTTTCATAAATTATTTTGTTTATCCCCGGAGGTTTGCGAAAGATTTCCTTGAGAAAGTTTTGAACTCGATCCAGATTTAAGCCCTCGAACCACCGAGCTTGGTTATAAAATTATTCAAAGCAAACTAAAAATCATTTAGATTTATTAAAGAAAGATTCATAAAGCATTAATGAGAGGAGAAGGACTACCGAATCAAATTTTCCAAGATTTTTCTTTCGATATTAGAGTCATCCGCCTCTTTCTAAATTTCTTCTTGTGTCTTGCGTCTGATTAATTTTTGTTCGTTCGGGTAGATATGGAATCTAAAGAAGAAAGTCCACGGTTCTCATAAATAGTTTCGAAGGTCTCCCAAAAACTCAACTCTTGGTGGTATCAGAGATCTAACTACCGCAATTTGGAAGATATTACTCATTTTGAAAAGTTTTCTGTATGAATTGTCGGAATTGATGATCGAGAAAAGATGGATGTGGATAGATGAAGAAAGAGTATGTAAAGTCTGTTACTTATACTCGTGTTTATGCGTATGACTATCTGCGAAGTTATCGCTTCTAAGTGCTTGAGAAAAGTTTGATTTTAGAACCAAATTCGCTTCGTACTGAATTTGAAAGCTCGAATGTGAGCGTCGGGTGTTCAACGCATACTCAAGACTCTTATTGTGATAGTTTTATATGAATTGCGAGCTTTTAAATCTTTATCTACGAAGCTTCTATTTATCTTTTGAGCTTAAACCTCGATCATTATGAGTTTTTAGTTAGATCATTAAATATTCAGACCTTTAACGAAAGCATACCCAATATGCTTTTTTAATGAAGCAGAAGTTCTTTAAACCCCTAATTTATAGGATGTACATAATGAAAGCTTTTTGAGCTTTCGGAAACATGAAGTTAAATGTATATTTGAATTTCGTAGTAGTAGTATACGACCCATCGCCCATTTTAATATTATAAATATCTAGATATTTTAAAATTTTGAAAAAATCCGAAATGTCACTCTCAAGGTTTCTCACACATCATTATCCCATATTTCCAATTTTTTTGCGTTATTTTCATTTCTTTCAACGATGTTTTTATCATACAAAAAATGTAATTCCAGTAATTTTTTTCTAATATTCCCAAATAATATTCTGCATTTTTGGTATTTTGTTGTCTACAACAACATTTCCGTGCGTGTAAATGCAGTAGAAGTTGCTTGCAGTCGCCGAATTACCCACCCAGCCAGGCAGCCCTGGCTCATCATCAGCTCGCCACAGCTAAGACTTGCTGTTAGTCCTGTTAGAAAATGGAAAAAATTAATTTGCATATGCTCACACAATATTCGACGGATTTAGAACGCTTTTCCCGCCACTGCCAACGAGCCAACGCTGCTGCTCTGCACACTTCCTGCTTCAAGCTCACCTATACAACAAATACAAATGCATGTGTATGTGTGCTAGCAAAACTCAAAACAACAATTGTTAAACAAAATATGATCTTCTGCGCCCATTTATTGTTGTTTTTGTGTTCCGAATGTAGTACTGTACGCGACTGTGGCAAGTCCAAAAATCCAATGGCGACAAAATTGAACAAGTTGCTTGTGAGTGTGTATGTGTGTGTGCTTGTATTTGGCGTAGTGTCCTCTTAAGGGTGAATATCCCTGCATATTGTTTCATAATTTCGTGTGATTTATGGCAATGAAAAAAGGGGCAGAATGTTACTCGAATAATATATGGATGTTTATAGTAATTTTATGTTGCGGCTTTAAGTGAATTCTTCCAATATTTTCGCTGAGAAGTGGTTGCGTTCGTATTTCATAATGAAATAGTTGGTCTGGGATTAATATTTGTATCTGAATACTAACAAATATATGAAAATGAGTATTTGAGCATTTGTCGTCGGAAAGCTTCTCATTCATAATATTCTAATCTAATAAGTTCATATTCTTTCTTTATTCTATTTATTCTAATAATTTTCTTAGTTCCATGAAAGCTTTGATACCTGAGCTTTTATGTTTTTATGATTTAAGATATGACTTTCAGTTTTCAAAGTTTTCTGAATATCCATGGAAATGTGAAAGTCTTCTGAGCGTATCAAATCGACGTCTTTTCTTCTTGTTTTCGATTCTAATATTAAATGGTTCATATTTGCTTTCTTAAGTAATACAAATGACTTAATATCAGAAGATGAAAATTAAGTTAATTTTTTTTTCAATACGAAGAGGTTCTATCTAATGAAGATTGGTGGAAACTAGCTAAATCATTTAGTTTTGAACAAGCGGTTACATCGGATTCATGACTAAAGAAAAATTTACGATTTATGTTTCTACCATATTTCCTTGAAAAAATGGTCTTATCTACATCTTCCGAACTGGGTATAGAGATCATCAAGTGAGATTTCGAATAAACAATGAATCTTTGATTAAATCATCGGAGTTTGTAAAGACACCTCTTTAGTTGAGCAAATGATATCAAAATATCTTCTTCGGAATCATATGATAGTAGAAATGAAGGAGAAGGTTACAAGAGACCAAGTGGAAAAGTAATAATAATTAAGTTATGACTGATACCATGAATTGACACAGGGAAATATGTAGTCTACATACATATATGGTTTCAGTCAGATCTTAATATGACTTATATGGTTTCGTATGAAATTTTCTGGAAACGATGTTCTTTTTACAACTCAAATATACCGGCGGCTTTTGACTCGGTCATTTTGTACAAAAGGAACTACAATTTATTAGAATACCCGGTTTGGAAAAAAAGGGTCGTGTCTGCTAAAATAAGCAAATACAGGCAGTTCGACCATAGGACGGCCTACACGATCGAAATGAATTTTTATACGGCATTTAACTAAAAATACGTAGATTTCAAAGGAATTTCTATTCAAGAAGCCTCAACAGTAGTATTACTAACTACATAGTAACGAAGTTTCTTTTAAATCTTTAATTTCTTAGTAATTTAAATTAAATAACTAGGACTACTTTTGCCATGAAATAGTTTTCTCATAAAATTCTTTAGTATGTAATTCGTAGCCGGTTTAAAATTGTTGCACTATTTAGATATCGAAAAAGATCTTTTACTTTAGATCAAAGAGATATAACGCGTTTTAGCTCGTCAAAAGAATAAATAATAAATTTTTGGTACTATTACTCATTGCTCTGGTTCTGACCACTATTTGGTTGAGGTTTTCTACTTTTCTATCTTAAAACGGAGATATTCGGATTGCCATCGTGTGAAAGTTTGATATTTTAGTGTTACAAAATGAACTCGAATCCAATCTTACGCCGATTGATATACTCAAATTTTCATGTCAGCATGAAATAGATAGTAACAATTATCTTTTAGCATTTCAACTAAACTAATTTTCGGTTCCTAAGATTATCCCCAGCAGACTCGTATATGAAGGAGCTCATTTCTTGCAGAAAGAACAATGAGTAGAGGACTAACCTAAGTTTCAAAGGTTATTTTTTTAATTTTTTTAATACATAAAATCATAATAAAAAACTAATGCAACATAACAAGTTTAAGAACGGCACATTCTTATATCACGGTTTATTTTCCTACGCATCGGAATGAAATTTTTATACAATATGAAAGATGAAATTGCGCACATTTCTGCATACTCAACTCAAAATTCGTATTTTTTGAGTTATGACACTATTCAAGTAAATGAGCGATATGCAGTGGAACTTCTCTAACTCGAATCACCATAATCCACAAAAAAACTTCGAGTTAGAGAGACACATTAAATCATATAAATTTTCAAAAAGCTGTAAAATATAGATTTATACACTGTTCTATTTTTTAGTATTATGTTGGCTCTTGACGTCTATATCCCATGCCTTTGTTAGATGATTTATGCAATCCATATGCAATCCAAATGTATAATATTATATTTATAATATCCGTACAATATAGAGGGACTCTTTTAAAGTTCTGCCTCGATAGTAAAATTTTGTATTATGTCCTGACCAAAAAGTTCGATTTATGGAAGGAAATTTGTATGAAAGTTGATCTCTAAACGCTATTGTCAATTTAAAAGTTCGAGTTATGGAGATCTTCGAGTTATAGAAATTCGAGTTAGTGAAGATCCACTGTATTTCATTTAAACAATTCAACGTATCAAAGATACAAGTTTAAACAGTATTTTGTGAAATTTTTATTTAAAAATTCCGAAAACTCGGAGATGAGGTGCCATCTCCCATGACGTGTCCAAAAAAAGGTCTTGCGATGGACATCATGAGTAATGAACGAAGGAAAAAAGAAAATAATGAAATTTGAATTTGTGACAGAGTTATAACCAAATAACTCAAATTTTTGGTCAAATTTTCAGCATATATTGGCTCGAAAAAAAATACTTATAATATAAATAAAAATAATAAATATAAAAATCCTTCATTCATTAACTAGATAATGTTATTCCAAAGATGTGTACAAAATTTGAACAAAACCGCTTCATAACTTTTTGAGTTATCGTGTCCACCGACTTGAAAAATTGAGTTTTGAGATAAATGCGTTTAAAGTTTTACATTCGTACTGACGTGGCCTGATGGACGGAATATCTTTTAGAATATTACTCGGATTGATTTGATATTTTTGGATAATATTTTAAACATATTACACTATTTAAGAAGATAATATTTTTTTCATTTAATTTTGAAATTTTGAAACCCACCTAACCTTTTAAAGTAGTAGCTTCTCAACGGAAGTTAGCATAAGTTAGCGGTTATCTTAGGTGAAATTAGACCGCAAAATATAATATGTTTGATTTTTTTCTATTCTCAATACTCCAACATCTGCTCCCGGAAGCGATGAAGTGAGTAAATTTAGGACACAAAAAGAGCTTCACTTAATTAATTAAAGTCTACGGCAGTAGAGCTCTGTAAAAAATATATTGGAGAGTGTAAATGATATTTCTTATATTGCGGATCAAAACTGATCGTATGATTGACTGATCTTCACTTTTTCTTTCACACTAAACACGATCTTTATTGTAATACATCATTTCTTTGGTTCGAACTAAATTTTGTAGCAAATCTTCGAATGTTCCAATTATTTATAAGGTATTAGAAAATTATATTATTTTGACATTTGAATTTGATTATTGAATTTAGTTTGACATCTTGTAATATACACTAATTTGCTTTAAATCCACTTTCAATACGGAATTGCGACATTTTTGACACTCTTCAGTTTCGGTATGTCTTATCACAACGCACAGATCTCAAATACTGAAATATTTAAAGTTTTCAAAACTCATCAAAGGTATGCTGCAACCGAAATTCTGAAGCAGAAAGTAAATATGGAAATATTATTTTTACCTTCTATGATATGCTGAAATCAATGCCTCGAATACATTATGATGTGTGTGTGCGTCAAAGCGCATAAAAATGCATGGGAATGATAATGTGTATGCCTAATTAAAATAACAAAAGGATTGAGCGAGAATAAAAAAGGACAACGTCGTTATTGAATGTTCATTCAACTCAACACTTCCTCGATGATTTGCATATGACACACGCACACATATTCACATTAGTGTGACTGGAGTGTGGAGTTTGTGTTTCGGCGGAGAATGGAAAATGATTTCACTTAAATATCTTTTGTTGTCTTGTTGTTAGCGCAAAAAAAAAGAAAAAATGAGTTGAGAAAAGGGCACGTTGTGAGCGTAGAAAGGATGCGCGCAATACAAGAAGGACTTCCTGTCAAACAAAGACGTTTGCGAAGGAAACAATTATGCAAGGACATTCGTGCGTGTTTGGTACTATTTGAATGTTTGTAAATCTGTGTTTCTGCCATGAGAAAACTTGATATGCAAATGAATTGTTGGACCAAATGCTGAAAGTGAAAAAAATTGTGCTCAGATTTAGATCAGCACGCCGAGGATGTGAAAGAATTCTTAATTAAACGCTTGATATTGTTGTTGATCTTTAAGAAGATCGTGGGAATCTGAATTTAGCACTCTCATACAGACTGTATTGAGAATATTAAATAAGAGAATAATCAAAAGTTGTTTAAAATAATAATGATGTGAACGAACAAGTTTAGGAGTGTATTAAAATACATAGTTCTTTATCTGGACGGCGATGAAATATTGGAAATAAGAAATACTATAAGTTCCGAAGCAGATGTTTTACTATTTACGATTTAATTAGATGTTATAAATTTAAATTAAATTCTGGGAAAATGTGATTTGATTATCCCATCTATTGAATTAAACTATTATAGAAAAGTAAAAGTGTTCGAGTAACTGCAGTGTGGAAAACCTTGCACTTCAGGATGTGAACGTCTATATTAATTTTCTAAGTTCTAGGCAATCCTCAGCACTAAGTTTATCTGCTGTTGGCTATCTCAATGCCGTTTCTCAACCTCCGTTTTCCTGTGCTATGAAATTTTATTTTTGAAGCATTTCGGATTTTTCAAGATGATAAGCTTCTTAGCTGTAATCTGTACTACTATTATAAAGAGTAAATATTTGTATGTATGTTTGTAATGAATAAACTTAAAACCTACTCAAAAATTCTTTCACCATTGGAAAGCTACATTCACCCGGAGTAAAATAGGCTATATTTATTACTAGAATCTCAACTTTCTGAAAATAATTCCCAGGTGAGGTTATCAAAAAGACTCCATAATGGAAAATCTTAATCAGAAAATGAAAATCGTCTTGCAAGCTAATCTATTCGCACCGCAATCGCATGCCAGAGAGCCGAGTAACTAGCGTTCGCAGCTGCTTGCTGAACAAACTTCCAGAACTTCCCAAGTACGCGCTTGAGAGTCGAGTACGGAGCATGTGCAGCGGCTTGAAGAACAAAATATTAGAAATATACAAGCTAACACTAGAGCGTCGAACTCAGAGCGTTCCCAACGTCTTCATAATCAGAAAGAGAGACAACGGACACAAAAGACTAGAGGTCTTAATCAAGTTTTAGCTCATTGAAAATAAAATATAATTTCGTGTTGGAATTTTCCTCATTTTACTTTTTCAAAAAGAACCCACGCAAGAAACTAGAAAGTATGTTTTTTAAAAGCATTTATATATTTCGCGAAATCTCATGGACTTCAGGAGTGTTGTCGTCTACGTTTCGAAACTATAATTGAGTTCAGAAGTTTTTGAAAAATTAACTAATTTCTCCTCCAATGTTCAGCTTTCGCCAGACTAAGATCGAAGCATCTCGATAGACATACCTTTGGCAAACCCAACGAGCTGGCTGGCATCGAATTTAGTCGATTCAAGAAATTAGTAAAAAATTCAAAATGCTCTGCCGATACGAGAGGGACGATCCACAGATAGGAGTGCTTTTTGTGGGCATCACAAATGACCAGCATTTCCAATTGTCCAAATGGGATCCGCGATCTAAAACGTAAGGATCAGCCTTCCATCCTAACCTAGTTATACCTAACCTAAATAATTTTGTTGGTATGAAATAGAATTGCTTTCTGAAGGCTTAGCTTGCTCAGTACAGAGTCGTACCTTATGGACATATTATTGATCACAGTTTAGAAAATGTGTAGCAACAGGGGATCGAAATTATCTATTAGAGTTATCTTTACTTTTCTGTTTCGTCCAAAAAAAAATGCGGTTCTCTTGTAACACTTGGGAACCACTGAGGTCTCAGTAAGAAAAAACGAAAGACTAAAGCATAGTTTTGACGAAAATGATCGAAAGATGCCTAAGACTTGTCGGAAGTTTTATTTATACTGAATAAGTAAATCACACACCTTAAATTGAAGCCCAAAGCTCATTCAAAGATAACATAATCGGCGTTTTGCACCAACTGTTGATTGTAAAAATCTCAAAACCACACCTCATATACACTTTTCTGCCAAGGTGGGTAATTTCATTTTCACTTTCACTTTTACAAAATCAAAACCTACCGAGAAAATTATAGCTATGAGCACACACCTTTATGGAAATTTACATAACACCGCAACGCACGGCGGCGCGCCGACAAAACAACCGTTCATTGTTACGTTTAACAGGATTTGTGTAAATAATCAGAAACAAAATAACGATTTGCATAAGTTTGCAAAACTCCACAAAAACACCCTTCGCACTGCCCCTTGCTCTCTCCCTCTCTCTATGCACTGAAATTTTCAGCTAAACAGTAGCCATTACCGCTGCTGTGTTGTTGCTCTAATCAAATTAGCAACAGTTGAAAATGTTCGCACCTCATACGGCGTGGCGAGGTGAATAAGTAGGTACATACAAACATACAGTTATTTTTAGTTTTCGCAATTCATAATACTCCATAGGCCTCTCTCCTCGTAGAATGCAAATCAGTTTTGCCAAAATGTAATAAAACTTTTTGTTATGCCCTGCTCGGCGGTGATTGTTGTTGATCGCTGTGTTTTATATGCAAAATATTTACATATTTGTTTTTGTATTCATTTACTTTGTTGTTGTATGCACCATTACTACAACGGAAGTGCATTAAGCGGAAATATTCACACACACTTTTGGCGAATTCGCACATCATCTCTAAATATATACAATAGATATACATTTATATATTTGCAAAAATTTTCGCTTAGCGGTTTGACTGTGCGGTGGCTCACAGTCTTTCGTGCATCCATACCTCGAGTGTCGGGCAGCGCACTTTCGAATGCATTCTCGAGTGATTTCAATTGTTTAGATGCATTTGCATTTCAATTGTTTTCCTTTTCATTATTATTTTTGTTGTTGTGGTGTGATTGCAATGACTCATTTATTTACATCTCAGACCTATTGTTTTCAAAATGGGTGTTATGCATTCTTTGAACTTGTAATGGAGACACATTTGAACAAGAGTAGATAGGTATGCATATTATGTTTAGATATTATAATTAGTATTGTCTTCAAAATAGTCTTAATGTAATATTTTAATGCTCGAACGAAATATTCCATACAACTTTCTCGAAGGAACTTGAGCGATCTGTTAGCCTGTAAACTGCCCAACGATGCCTTTATGGGATCTATAAAACCTTAAGTGAACATTAAGAGACCGTAGCATTTTTAGAAAGTGACGGTATAGTGCTTGGTTTGAAACGGATATACAATTTCTTTCTGTTAAAAGCCGCTTAAACATTTCTTTCATAGACGCAATCGATTTCTCTTGGTTTTAATGTTAGTCCAATTCAATTGCTAAAGTTTCCTGATTAGACCTCAAAATCAGAACTGCAAAACGACATCGTTGACATATAAAGTGTAATCCATTTCGAAGTTCCCTATTGGTTGAAAGGAAAAAACACAGAAAATTCAAATTTAATGGGGAATGTTTATTATCAATTGAAAGAACATTCTTTGGCATTTTTTCTTTACATATTATCTCTTTCAAATGTTGACGCCTCAGATTTCGACTGGTAACTGGCGAATGACAAGCGTGCTGTTTTACTCTAAGGTCTGAATTGTAGCAGGATTGTCCGCATAGACTTTAGACTTTACTTATTCCCACAGTAAAAACGTCTAACGGTTTAATATTACACGATATTGGTGGCCAATCGCCCGTCCCAAAACGTGAAATTATCTGCTCACCGAAGTGTTCTCTCAATAAATCCATTGATTGATGGGATGTGTGGGTCTTGTTGAAACCAGATGTCGTCGATCACGAGCTTCAATTTCAGGCATCAAATAGTCGGTTATCATGGCGCTATAACGGTCGCCATTGACGGTTACGTTTTCACCGGTAACATTTTTGAAGAAATATGGAACGATGATTCCACCGGCCCGCAAACCACACCAAACCGTTCTTTTTACTGCTCTTGAACCTGTTCAGGTTGCTCTTCGTCTCAAATGCGTACATTTTGTTTATTTACATACCCATTGAGCCAGAAATGGGCCTCTTATGTTAACCATAAGTGGAGCGAAGCGCGCGAACTCATTGGATTCTAATTACAAAACTATGCCTCTCTGACTTCCTCGAAGTAATCTGGCAATATCTATTGCCCTTTTATATAATATTTATTCTCTAGAAGAACAAGAAGTATCTAATGGAATAATTGGTAATTGGAGACAAATACCTCGGTGGTGGCTCTATGTCCATAACGATTTCTTCATTGTCTAATAAGTTAAGATCAAAATCATTTTCAATCAATTAATTCATTCATTTTCAAGAAATGAAGAGGCGTATTTATTTTTGACCACTGACTTTTTCGACTACAGAGCTAAAAGCATAGAAATAAATCTTCAAATACTAATAGTAATATTTGAACTGTTTACGGTTTTCCGGAAAGATTACGGATTATTATCAATTAGTAATCTGGGGAAAGTTCCCCTCTTGTTTGAAGCTTTACCCGATCAAAAATATAAATATTATTTGTTCTAATATAGTTAAATTCTTGTTCTAATACATATTTCATCCTTGATAAGAAACTACATATGTATAAAGCCACATCGATGTTCTTAAAATCTCGCCAGTTCTCGTTAGAACTGTTCTGAAACACAAATTAAGTTAAGAAAGCGTCTTGCTAAGTGTCATATGGTATCTTACACACTTTCTCTGTAGATATTAAGATAATAAAAGAGAGATGTCTTCATAATCATATGACCCCGTAAATTTCACAATTTTCACCGAAATGAATTTCATTAAGCCAAGCGATGTATGTATATAAAGCACAAACCATCATATTTAGAGCAATCGAAGGAAAAACAATAATAATAATGAGAAGAAGAAGAAGAACAGCAGCCTTAAAAATGAATTCCGTGTAATGGCGTTTTGGTGTGGAGGCGTGGAGGTGGCATAATGCCAATTGCGTTAATGGCGTTGAGAAGCATCCATCATTAACAAGTGTTTAACAAGAAGCAGAAATGTTGTTTACACTTGGAACACAGCAAAGAAGCCATGCGGTAAGCCGCACAATATTTCATTGCTTTTCATGCTCAATTTTCTTGAATTGTTGTTGTTGTTGGAATTTTATGGCCGTAAGTCGTAAAACAAACCGCAATTTAACACCAATTATAATATCCGTTACATCTAATTATGGCCGAGCAGCGCAATAAGTCCACGAAAAAAATACGAAAAAATATTAAAATAAACCAGAGACCAGTTGCGGTTGAATGAGAGAGTGTTGTGTGGCATCGGAGGCGTTCATTATGAGGGCGTTACGCAATTGTTAATATAATAAGTGAGTGTCAGGCCAGGCACTTCAGTCAGTGTGGGCGGCATAAATGTGCGTTGCAAGGACGTGGAAATTTTTTAATTTTGAAATTTTGCTGATGGCCACGTCGCCGGCATCATTAGCAGCTTCAGCCAGGCGATGACAGTTAAAACAAGCGGCGAAGCAGCGCAAATGCTCCAAATTGCTGGCAATCGAAAACAGCACAGAGAATTTGGATTATATAGAGATTTTTGTGTTTTCATGCCTCCGTTTACCTTTGTGTTGGTGGAATTGGCATTAAAATGTGTAATCGTATAATTGCGTGGAAATTGTTTTATAGATGCTGGAGTGTTGAAAATATGGATTATGTATGTATTTAATGTTTTGTATCTACCTTTGTAACACTAGAGTATTTTAAATTGAGAAACCGAGATGAAGTTAATATGAACTGTTTAGTTATCCAAATAGTAGAAAAAGAAGGACAGGAAGGAGGATAGCAGTCTTAACGGGTTACATGGGATTTGTCGGTAAAAAAAACAAAAACTCTTCCATTGTGACGTCATTTCCGGTGGCCCCTCGGAAAAAAGGAGCGTCCGTGTTGTCAGCATAAACCCTGACATGGTCATCCAAAATGAAAAAACAAAAATAAGTGTTTTAGATAAGACCATAAACTCGTGCTTGAACAAAGGAAAGACAAAGAAAATAAAAATTGGAATATTGGCAGACGTTTTAAAAAAAAAAAATAAAAATAAAAATTTCGGTCAAATTTGCTTGACATTTTGTTTTTTAAAATAGTTGTAATTGAAAAAAGAAAAACAATCCTTCATACAGGAACGAGTAAATTGTATCTCGAACAACTGTGCAAAATTTCATCAAGAGCGGTTGAATAGTTTTCGATAAAATTTTACAACCGACTTTGAAAACATGGTACCGAGAAAGAGCCGTTTAAAGTTTTGAGTAACAATAATAACTGACTTGAAGCGCACACCTTCCAAAGGCTGTATATCCGAAACTATTATTTGGATCGACTTGAAAATTGAGGATAATATTCTTGAGATGTTATAGAAATTAAAAGAAATCGATTTTTTGAACCTACGAAACCCATGTAACTCCTTAAATCTACAATTGAAATAATGGGATATCTCAGACGACTATAATTTTCGAAATTGAAGAACTTTCGCTGGATTTGTCTGCTAATAACTCTATAGTTACAAGTATTTGGCCTAAGGAGGAGGAGATGTTTTGGACAGACTTTAAATTAGATAGCGTTAGAATAGAATATAATAATTTCTTCTGTTCTCCATAAGCGAGGAATAGACTATGCAGAGACAGTCCTTTGTGAAGCCTTAGTGAGTCCTTAAAGCACAATAAAAATATAAATATTTGAATAATTAATCAAATGCAAATATTTGTAGCAGATTTTAATATTTTAGAGAACCTTTTTCAACCAAAACACAATAAGTTATAATATTTCTTCGATATTTTCTCATTTATGGTTTAACCTTAAAAATATTTTCGATAATAAAGTTATTCTAATTTACTTGAAGTGTTTTGTTCACTAAGGTGACACTAAATTAATTTGGTCGGGACATTTAGTCGTAAGTAAAAAAAACGTGTATTCTCTGCTCTTCGAAGTTAGCCTGCAAAATTGGAATATTAGATTTCAAAGTTTTATCGAAAAAAGGTTTTTTTAAAAACTTGTTATCAATTGCAGGATATAGTTACGAAGAAATGATATTATGGATATACAGCCCAAATTGAAATTTTTTTCAAATTTTTATCAAGTAAGAACTTTTTTGGTATTCTGTGACAATTTTGATAAAATAAAATGCTTGAGTACGCATAGCTTTTCCCAAAACGTGTGGGAAACAAAATAATATAAACAGAAACAGCTGATTTCTGTCCAATTATATTGAATTGAATTGAAAAATTTATTTGAATTATTCTATAAAGTACGTTTTCACATGCATTTCAATTTTTGTTGCAAAATAGTTGGTAATTTAACTTCAATTTCAGAATAAATCATTTGCTCTTGGTCTAGACGTGAAGTTGCTGAGAGTGCGCAAATATTCCATGCTCCGAATCTGGCCCTATTTTTGGTTTACGATTGACCGGTTATCAGCCTATCTATCCGGTTCTGATGTCGTGATATCGACTGAAGCGTCCCGGACCTGATGCAAAGTATTGGGTTTGGTTTTACAACCCCATTTACTCTATATAGATTATATGGTTATACCGCCTTTACTCGGTCGCCATAGCCTCGTTAGCCTCACTAACCAAACAGAGAGTGTCACGCGTAAATGAGGTTAATTGATAATCGGATGGCAGAGGCTATTAGCTTTTCCATCCCATATCCCCCCTAATCTTTTGCTCCCCCGCAAAGCCATAGAATACTATATAATATAATACATATACATATGTCCTTTATAATATATTTAAAACTATTTGGAATGCAATTTTGGAATTTACATAGTTGGTAGTTATGTTTAGCTTCAGAAAAGTTTTTTGGGGACTACGAAATCTTTGTTCATTATTGGCAAAAATTTGCTAAGCTGTAATCGTATGTAATACAGAGAAAACAATGTCCTCAAAGTTACCCTCATTATCTTAATTTTTTTATATAAAAAAGGGAAAAACAAACTTCTTAATATAAAAACGGCTCAATACCGCGAGCAATCAACATGTTCATATTTTTCCTCTTTGTATAGAAATAACGACAAAAGTAAAATATCTCCATTGCAACAAATTCACTTTCACACCTATCCACAAGTAGATATTTTATTTGTCAAGAGCATTTTACTTCTTAACAACTTATAAAGAAAAAACTCTTTATTTTAGACACAGAATACGAAATGCTTGATAAATTTCAATTTTTTACAAATTAGAAATTTGAATTTGTATTGAATTTGTAAAGTGCACAGAATAGGGCTGATAATCTACATTTTCCTCATTGAAGCTGTATAAAATGTTTCGGCCAAACTTATAAGACAGATTCTATAAGGGGTCAAAGTTGGATGTTCGTAAAAAATATCGAAAAATTCTGGAGGTTTAAAAATTATGAATGAAAATTTGACAGTGAAAATTTTGAAATTTCAGAAAAGTTCGAAAATTGAAGTTTAAGCACCAGCTTTCAGAGATACCTTAGTGCATATCAATACATTTCACTATTAAAAATTAAAACTAATAATTTGAAAATTGTGATTATTATAAGATCTTAAAAAGAAAATTATACAAATAAATTTTTTATTAAAAAAAATTACTTCAAAATGTAGTCATTGAATAATTGCTATTATATTAGTACTATTTTCTATATCTTTGGCACCAAAATTTAACTAGCAACTCCACTCTTAACTCCACGCCAATTACTCAGCTATCTTTCGTCTGCTATTCTCTCTTTCTTCGATTTCATATCATACCACTCGCCACCTCAACTCGCTGCGGACTATTTAAAATTCCGAAATTGTGCTTTCGCCCAATTTCCTTGATTCACAAAGTAATTACCCACCTGCCTCGTTCGACGACATCCACTCGTTTATTCGTTTATTTGTTTGTTTGTTTTTCTTCCCTTTGGTTTGCGCTATTATTTCTATTTTCGAAATTTGTGCCGAACAATTAGTGTCCACCAAAGCAACTGTGAATTTCGTGTCTTTTTTCTTAATTTTTCGTGGCGTGTCTCAGCCTCCGCTGCGGCCGCATTGTGTCAAGGACACGTACACTGCGCTCACGGCGCGTTTAATTCGAATATTGTCTACTTTTGGCGTTAATTGCAATTAAATTAGAGTTTTTTGTTGTAACTAAGTCAAAGCATGAAAAGGTGAATCTCATTTTGGCTGGCTGACTGGCTGGCTGGTTGGTCCAGGCGTCGAAGCGACGCTAAATAAATTCATAATTAGAGGTAAACATCCGTTTCCAATTAGAATTAGAAAATGCGGTGCGAATGGTGGTGGTTAAAGGCATGCCACATCGCCCCCTGCCGGTGAGTAGCAGCTCACCGCTGTCTTGTGTGCGTGTGTGTCCTTCCAATGGAATACGTAAACTTAAACGTACGCTGGAAGTACTTAAATGGCCTATGGCAGTCACTCACACACACACTTACTTACGGTGTATTTTTCGATCGTCACTGCTGTCTTAAACGAAATGCGTGCGACAGAGTCGGCTGCGACCGGGATTTAAGTGTGCTCTCTCTGCTCGCCATTTGGTTAGCAGCGTTAATTCGCCATTTGGCCCTTGCTACCTGGCCGCGCAGCCAAGCCAAGGACACCAGAGCGCTCGCACGCATTTAGAGGCACTTAGGCATGTGTATGTGGGTCCTTTTAAGGTCCTTCTAAGTATTTGTGTGGATATGTGTCAGTCTTTAAGTAAGAAATTTCTCATTTGTAACGAGAAAGTAATTTCCTGCGTGCTTGTTTGAAAGAGAGTGTGTGTCCCCTGTGTGCGTGCCTGGACAATGCGCTGAGAAAGTCGTACAGCCGTCACACGCACGAACGCACAGCGAATTTTCGCTAAATTCCTTACCTTTTTCGTTGCCATATTCCTTCTGAGCTGCTTTGCTCCAGCTTTATTTTACTGCTTTTCGATTTTTATGCTCATTTTTATACTTTTTTGCGTGAGTTCTACGCACTTTTGGGCATTTTTTTTCGTGCGTCCGCTCACGGCTGAGGGTGAAATCCGCGGCGCTTACCCCCGGAGGCTATAAAAGCAGTTCTAAGTGTGTGTGTGTGGCGTGGAAAAAATGAGAGCCCGCACACAAAACGCGCTAGCCACACCTTCCAGGGGTGCTTTTCGCCCTTCATTGCACACGTGCTTATGGCACACACACTCACACACACATACATACATATAATGCCTCATTTGAATGTATGTGTGTTTGCCTGCTTCATTCAGCCGCATATAATTCGGCTTGTTTTTGTGTGCTTTTACTTTTGTTTGCTCGCATTTTTGCTAACTTCCTTCATTTTCCCGCTTTACTTTGTGTATTTTGTCCAAAAAAAAAAATGTATTTACAGCTTTTGAAGGCGAAAAAAAATCGGCAGCAAATATTCAAAGCAGAAAAAATAAATAAAAATTAATACACACATGTGTGTGTGTGTGGGCAGCAAAAGTTTTGCTTCCTTCAGCAGCAAATTTGCTCGTATTTACACACAACGCATAAATTGCATTGTATTCCGTGGCTGCGCCGCTCGTATGTTAAGGCGGCAACAAAATCGGCCTCAGCAAATGTCAAAACTTCAAAGCAAAATGCTCAGCTTAATAAAATAAAATGAGAAAATATTCACTCGACTGCGTAGCAAATATTTTTGCTTATAAGGATTTACTTTCACTTTTTTTCGCCTTCCCACTTTTGTATTTGCTTTGTATTTTTGTATTTTTTCTTCCTTTTTATACTCTCGCAACAAAGTTGCTAAGAGAGTATTATAGTTTTGTTCACATAACGGTTGTTTGTAACACCCAAAACTAAACGAGTTAGATATAGGGTTATATATACCAAAGTGATCAGGGTGAAGAGTGGAGTTCAAATCCGAATGTCTGTCTGTCCGTCCGTCCGTCCGTCCGTCCGTCCGTCCGTCTGTGCAAGCTGTAACTTGAGTAAAAATTAAGATATCTTGATGAAACTTGGCACACTTATTTTTTGCCACCATAGGAAGGTTGCTTTCGAAAATGAGCAAAATCGGACCACTGCCACGCCCACAAAATGGCGAAAACCGAAAACACATAAAGTGCCATAACTAAGCCATAAATAAAGCTATTGTAATAAAATTTGGTATGAAGGATCGCACTATGAGGGGGCATATGTGGATGTAATTTTTTTGGGGAAGTGGGCGTGGCCCCGCCCCCAAATCGGTTTTTTGTATATATCTCGCAAACCAAGAGAGCTATATAAACCAAACTTTCTGCAGTCGTTTTTTTTAGCCATTTCCTTATACATTCCAAAAATGACAGAAATCGGATAATAACCACGCCCCCCTCCCATACAAATGTTAAATTGAAAATTACTAAAAACGGGTTAACTCACTAACGGAAGTAGTCAGAAACACTAAATTTCACATAAGGAATGGCAGATGGAAGCTGCACTCAGATTTTTTTACAAAATGGAAAATGGGCGTGGCGTCGCCCACTTATGGTTCAAAAACCATATCTCAGGAACTACTCGACCGATTTCAATGAAACTTGGTTTGTAATAGTTTCCTTACCTCCCAATAATATGTTGTGAAAATTGGCCAAATCGCTTCACAACCACGCCTACTTCCTATATACCAGAACTTTGAAGACGATCTGAATCGTTTACTTTACAATATATAAAGTAAGCACTAGTGAAGATATCGGTGCAGAACTTTGCACAAATGCTATGTTAATAGTGCGGCAGCCCCATTCTAAAAATCGCCAAAATCGGACCATATGTTTTCAAGGCCCCATCTATCGAACATGAGGACCTCGGTGCTTCTAACCTAATATTAGGGTTTCCAACTTTCAATGGACTTTATATAATGTATGTGACGAATATGTGGGTCAAATTGTGTATTATATAATATTAATAAAGTTAAATAAATAAATTGCGAGAGTATAAAATGTTCGGTTACACCCGAACTTAGCCCTTCCTTACTTGTTTAAGTTTTTTTTGTTGTTTTTCTTCTTCTTTGAGCTGTTTGTTTTTCTATCCTCATTGAAGCCGTTTACTGTGTGCTTTTATGCGTTTTCTTTATATAATTTGACGTAATGATAATCAGTTGGCGGTGGCTGGGGTAATGGTTCAGTGGTTGGCAACGTCCGTCGTATTAATAATATTCGAGAAATGCTTTGATTTTCTTGATATTTGATTTTTTCTCATTTTTGCTTTTTATTACAATATATTATAGATAAGTATATACACATACCGAAATTATAATCACTATGCACGAATCTTTTGTGATTAAAATATTCAAATTACTTCACATATGAGTAGAAAATTTAACAAGTTCGAGAGATTTCCCAAATTTCTCGTGGTATAATGAAAAATTCACCACTGGCCTAACCTACATTGAATTTGTTGGGCTGTGGTGGAGAAGTTCAAATTTTTCGGAACACATAACATAGTTATGCCAGAAATTAGCGATGAAATTCATAGACAGAATTTATATATGTATATTTAAATTAATATATATAAACAGCCTTTGAACGAAAACGATCTCTATGCAAATATTTTTCATGTCGAATGAACATTCGTTGATATTCTCTTCCGTCGAAATACTACCAGTCTCCGTTTAGCTAGTCACAATTGACCCAGAAATGTTCCAACTTAGACTCCAATAATTCGGTTATAAGGTCATGTGATCAACTTTCTTTACTCCAGTCGATCTAGATCACACCTTGTGAACTGGTAACCATTACTAATCTGATCGATAATGCAGTCATTATCATCTTCAAAACAGATTCACCGTGTAAAGTCTACTATTTTGACAGTTTCTTGGTCTATGGTGGTGTGTATCGGCGGGTCTATATTTCAGATAACATTTAAGCAGCATAAAATACTGCCATAAACTGGTCTTATAGAGCCATAACTCATTACGCTTTCAGCTTTTCCATGCCGGATATGACCCATCCTCTTAGTTATCTCGCACAAATCCCATCGGAAGTCTCCCTATTATAAATTCAAGAAATTTTGTCACGTTATTCTCCACCGTAGCCGTTTTGGTACATTTAGATGACTTGCGAGTACGTTAAAACTTGTTAAATTAGTCACCATTGAAGGAAAAGTGTTACTGGAAACTACATCCAAGAGCTCTTTGATTTCACTGCGCGATTTCGCTTACAAAAACCGGAATCTAGACACAGACCGAGTGCTCTTTTTTAAGTTTTTCTAATTCACGAAACTATTGAAACGATTGAAACTGAAATTGAATTTGACAGATGGCTACGAGATTATAAACTTCATGTTACTTCATGTTAGCAAATTCCTCTAGCGCAGTCTTCTTCACTTGAGGAGGGGAGGGTGCGGACTTCCAGATTTGCAGGAAATTATATTTTCTTATATTATACAGTTGGGATCTTCAAGGAAGCCGAAGACGTGGGGGATCATCCAAATCCTGGAGGCGGGAAATCAATGCAGAAGTACAGAAAAGCTGTTATTCTTGGAGAAGAAATTAAATTCCTAGTTTTAAATAAGACTAACTATAATTTGTTTATTTAAGCGCTATGCTCCATCTTGGAGCTATGGGAAAATATATATATTGGTTGCCAAATATCTCCCTTCCGCCCTTTTATCCTTTGAATTTCGCGGCTATGTATAAAGCGCTACAGAGCTCGTATCTGGATGTAATATACATCTTTATACATCCGCATATTTGACAACAAATACCGATCAAATCATGGAAAACATCGAGTTATAGCGGCATGTGGCATGACATGACATCGCCCAGGAGATGGGAGTTAGTCACCAAATCATTTTAAACCATCAGCAGAATGCTGGATACACAAAAATGCTTGATGTTTGGCTGCCGCATGATTTGACGCAAAAAAACCTTCTGGACCGAATCAACGTCTACGATATGGTGCTGAAACGGAACGAACGGTCACCTTCCTTGATTACATACGACAATATCAAGCGAAAACGGTCGTGATCGAAAGTCGGTGAATCGCCCCAAACAGTGGCCAACCGGGATTAACGGCCAGGAAGGTTTTGCTGTGTGTTTGGTGGGATTGGAAGGGAATCATCCACTAGGAACTGCTCCCATATGGTCAGACGCTTAATTCTAACATCTACTGCGAACAACCGGACCGCTTGAAGCAGGCGATCGTCCAGAAGCGTCCATTATTGGCCAACAGGAAGGGTGTAGTGTTCCACCAGGACAATGCCAGACCACACACTTCGTTAATGACTCGTCAGAGGCTACGGGAGCTCGGATGGGAGGTTTTATCACATCCATCATATAGCCCGGACATAGCGTCAAGTAATTACCACATGTTCCTGTCCATGGCAAACGCTCTTGGTGGTGTAAAGTTGAACTCAAAAGAGGCTAAAAGTGGATGTCCGAGTTCTTCGCAAATAAGGAGGGGTATTCTGAAGTAGCCGTCTAGATGGAGAAATGTTATCGAGTGAAAGGGGAGATTTTAGGTAGTTCTGCGACGGACAAAGTGTAGGTTCTACAAGTCATAACGACTAAAGATATTAAGACGAAATAGAAACAAGCTGATCGAACTTTTATTATTCAATCTCTTCAGATACAATCACAGAGAAATATTTTAAAGATAATTTTTTAAAGTGTTTATTATCGACCATGTCATTGTAATTGTCGGGTAACATAAGGTATGACCCTGTATTTTCACTAAAATACGACCTGATCTTGGAGACCTACTTTTATTATTATTGTCTGACAAAACACAAAAGACACAAAACTTTTACTGTATTTAATTATTATTATTTCAATTCTGAACTAACTTCCATATACACACATTATTATCCTCTACACTAAAATATTCAATTCCAACTCACAAAATGTTTGGAGGCAAATAAAAACGTTTAGCAACTGCTTTAAACGAAATTACTGGTGGACAAAATTAAGCAAATTTATTAAATTTTCCACCAAAATAGGGTGGTAACGGTAAACGATGCGAGTCGAAGTGAATTTACATTTTCCCACTCCCAATAAACACACACACACATACGAGCGCGCTTCTGGAGAATTGACGCAGTCGTAAGTTTGCCTTATCCTGTTGACGTGCACAAAGGTAGGCGAAGAGATGATGATGGCACATTTAACGAGGGCATGGACGAGTGAGTACACACACACACATATATACATACTAACAAGTGTATGTACTTGTGTGTATGCGCTACGTTCGTCGTCCGTTAGGTGAGGACTTGCGAGCAGAACTTTACGCTTCACCATTACAATGTCATATTTGTTGTTTTTGCTGTTGTTGTCGCTGCTGATTCCACTGATTTCGCTGATTTCACTGATTTGTGCGCTGTCATCAGCGAGTATTTGGAAATGTCAGCCATCCAGCCGCCCAGCCGTTGAGCCGTACAGCCGTTGAGGCATTCGTTCTTTGTCGCCGCCGCTCCTTTATATTTTCATATAAATCGAATTTCCTTAATTTTATATTTTAGCAAACAAGGCTGCAACGGGCCCCTGTAACTCTCCACTCCACTCCACTTAACGGCATAACATACGTCACATCGCGCATGAAATGGTAGTGAGCTGAAGGCAGCTCCGCGCACCGATTGGTGGGCTGGCGTCGCCGGCTGAGCAAGCAATGGCGCACCCATACAAGCAGCATGTCATTCGATTTCAACCGAAGAAACACAAAAAAACTCATGAAATGTGAATGGAAAAAGTCTGATTTGTAAAATCTGGAAAAAATACAAATGTCTTTGTTGAGTCTGGATTGGATTTGCTTGAGCGCCGTGCTTACACACATACTTATCGTCGCTGAGTCGCGGTGTTTAAATAAATAAATTAAATATATTCTAAAATGCATGGTTTTGACTTCAAAAGAATGTATATGCCTCTGAGGTTGACTTTCAAGTGGGTTTGTGCGTTTCTTTATGTGAATGAGCATAATCCTTGTGTATATTATAAATAAATAATTTTATTTCTTGCCTAAAAGGATGAGTTAACAAAATTTGTATTTTTTGAGTAGACATGCATTTAAATATGATTATCGAATGAAGAAGAAATCCTATATATGTACTCATCTTCTTCATATATGTATATTCTAGAATGACGCCATACTATTCCGAGGCCGCTAAAGTTGAAAGGACAGAGACAAAACGCTTTGGTTTCGCTTAAAATCCCTAAGATACCAATGACTAGCTTCAATATAAATCCTAGACACCTAACATCTATAACCTCAACGATCAAGTGAGGTGATAAGAAGTTCGTAAAATCGTCAGTCAAGACCGACGACTGAAAAGATGGTAAAACGTGTTGTACCCATATGTTGCTGGAAATGTTTGATATCAGAAAGCCTTGCGAAAGATATGTGGGTCCCATGCTTTAGATCTGATTCCAGATTATGTTTTTTGTTTATAAAAGTGGCTTTGTGAAAAATATGGTAGTTTTGTACTTTAATTTTGCCTTTTTTTTTTTTTTGCTAAAGCCGATAGTTCTACAACAGTTCTACTACACTCTAACATAAGAGACGTGAATATATTTGCTTCTGAAACTGCTTTGTTATCTCTGAATATGCTGAGTTTCCCAAACAGCCATTTTTGTCCAACTTTGTTGGATAAATTGGTTTAAATGAAGATATTACTTTAATTAACCTTACCTCAACCATGTTCACCAATTCACCTGGATCACTTTTTGGAAACACAAGGAAAATTACAGTTATTTAATTTCTTAAATTATACATACATACATGTTTCTCATCTCCCTAAATCTGAATTGCACATAAGTCTAGAAGTGGCTATAATCGGACCTTTCCGGTCATTGCTATCGGCCATCACATATAGACTTACTCCGTTCGATATACACGATAATTATTTCTTACGGACAAATCCTTTGCAAATGTGTGAAAAAAGTTTTGTTAAGAACTCGGGTTCCTTATTTCATGACATTTGGGAGCTACTTATAACGGGTGATCCAAGTAGAAGTACTTTTTTCAATAGCCCTTTTTTGTCATGTTATTTTTGTTCAATATTATTTGGCATTTCATAATGGAAAGACTTACGCCTGAACAACGTTTACAAATTGTTCAACTTCAACTGGTGGTCCATATTTTTTTCAAAAAAGATGTCGATGAGAACGTAACGTCAATGGCGACCGCGCGCGCCATAATAACCGACTATTTGATTCCTGAAATTTAAGCTCGTGATCTCGGCGACATTTGGTTTCAACAAGACGGCGCCACTTCCCACAAATCGCATAAATCGATAGATTTATAAAGGGAACACTTCGGTGATCAGATATTTTCACGTGGGTCGGTCGATTTGCCACCAAGATATCACACCGTTAAAGTTTTTCATGTCGAAATATGTAAAATTAGTAGTCTATGCGGACAATCCCGCTTCGATTCTGGCCTTGAAGCAAAACATCAGGCGTGTCATTCGTCAGTTACCAGTCGAAATGTTCGAACGAATCATCGAAAATTCGATTCAACGGATGAACCATCTGAGATGTAGGCGCGACCAGCATTTGAAAGAAATGGTATTTAAAAAATAAATGCCAAAGAATGTTCCTTCGCATGATAATAAACATTTCCCATTAAATTTGAATTTTCTGTGTTATTTTCTTCAAAAAAGTAGGAAACCTCGAAATGGATCACCCTCTATAGAGCTGGTAAATTTCCGTAGCAAACTAGTAAAGCTATATTGTTTATCCTAAGCAAAACTAACACAAGAACCTGTCTGATATAACTTTTGCTATAGGTAACATTCACTAGTATATTCTAGAAATCACAAGAACATATACATATCTGCGTTCAATAAAGATTTCTTCGTTCCATTTCTTTAGAATCAGATTGGTTTCGATCTTCACTTTGCAATGTTGGACTGCATATGATGGACCATGACAGCAGAACAGATTTCTAAACCAGAACATATGCCAAATGAATTCGTCCTCTGCTTTGAAAAAAAATCGTTAATCGCCTAAAAGTAGACTAAATACAATAACCAACTTGAATGCATTAGATTACCCAAACATTTAACCAGTAGAAGAGTGATGTCAGCATTGTCATGTGAAATTTTACAGCTAAATGCAATAGAAAGGCGTATGAGTTCCATACCAGATTATTTCTATGAAAGTTTTCTTTTTCCAAGGCTATTTTATATCAGTTAAGTTTTTTTTTTTTTGCTTTGCCTTCCACACCAATATACAACTGATGATTCAACGAAATATAATCCTGATTTATGCCTTTGGTCGTTTTATGAAACCTCAATCATTTACCGTTGCTACAACCGACATAAATTCACTTACTACCAACACACACACACTTCTCTGCCGAATTCACCAAAATGGACGCAATCTAATAAACGTGGAGAATTTCTTGCCATTTTACAACTTACTACTTAACTACGACTAAATTGATATTCCCCATTAGAGGGTGGCCAAGTTTTAATCCACCAAAGGAAGCGTGTGCTTCGAAGCGTTCGAGTTGTTGCTTTTGTTTGCCCAGGTTCTGCACAAACGTATGTTAAGTGTTAGTGGTGGTGTAAATTTCATATATAAACTACGATGTCGCCGAACAACAGACAAAACACACACACACACGAAAAAAAATTCAATAACAAAAAACGGAAAAAAATTACGAAAAAATAGACTTTGTGAAAAATCGCTGGAAAAAAATTGAAAAGTGCAGAAGGAAAGTGTAAGCATGATGAATAACTTCGCTCGCTCGCTGGACATTTGATTAATGATGCATTTACCGTGCGACACACCGCCATTGCTGTGCCGCTGTGACTCGCCTCCCTCCCTCTCTCCACTCAACAACGGCACTAACATGCCGACTTTTTCTCATAAAAAGCGTGCGGCGGCGAGTTCATTTTTATTTTATGACAAAAACACTATTTCCTCACTGTTTTTTATTAGAATTTTTTTTCCCGTTCTTACTTTAATGACACTCGCCGTTATTAAGCAATGGCAATCTGGTGGATTTTGCGGCGATTAAAAGTACATTTTTATTGTCTGTCGTTTTGTGGTTTCCGTAGTGAATTAACACATTCTGCGGTTTTTGTCACACATTATGTGGCATCTCCTTACATACATACAAACACCTAAAAAACTTCTTATAAGTCTTGCCTTTGGAAAATATAAGAATAAAGGCTGCCTCATAATTGATTCTTTCATGCAATGAACTTAACTAAATTAATGGTTTTGTAAGCCTGCAATATTGTCGGTTATTAAAAGTGATTCTAAATTACTTTTATTTTTCAAAAAATTTCAATATAATTTTAATTATCAAGGCATCGAGTCTATATTGTTTTTTTATTCTCCAAATGGTTTTTAAATATGTTTGCTTATGACTTATGCCAGAGATATCATAGGGTGAGTAAGCCTGTGATTGGTTAAACTTGTTGCCATCCAAAGCAATTTTCGATTTCGATAACATGGACTTAGATCATTAGTAGATCATTTTAAGTAAATCTATCCTTCACTGCACTCCATAAAAAGCCATAATTTAACCATCAAATTAGTTTCAGGAAGGTAATTGGAATATATTTATAACCACATCACCGACCAGGACTGCTTCAGGGATCACATGTATAAGGGATAATGAGTCGAAAAGTGGGTTTTAATTTGTAGAGTTCATTGTTCCGACAGTTCAAAGAGTGAAACGAAATATAGAAGAAATGTGCTAGATATGTTATGTTAGGTTAAGCTGGTAGGCCAGAAAGCCACACATAGACCAGTTTTGGTCCTTTGCGATAGCAGATGGAGTGCCGTTAAGTAGTTAATGAGGAGTAGTCATGCTTTAGGATGCCTGCACTTGACGCGAATTTCAAAAGGCTTTGTGGCTTCACTAAAGAAATCTCTTCCAGATTAACGTAATGTGTAGCCCGCAAATGCTGAAGCCGTTGTCTTGATAATGCAGGACACTCACACAAGAGGTGCCATTGTTTCTCTGGTGCCTTGCTCTCGACATTTCCTGCAGTCATCGCGATCTATCGGTCCGATCTTGTAGGCGTGCGCCGCCACAAGACAGTGACCAGTGAGTATGCCGAACATATTCCAACATTTCTTTCTAGCGAGCGTCCATAGGAATCTCGTGTACTTCGTATCCACAGCCTTACACATAACTTTTGCGGTTTTGCGTCCCATTGGGTTGTTTTTCCCGATGGCTGGCTCAATAAAAAATGCCGGAGCGCATTCCGATTCCTTGGTTGGTAACCGCTGTATTATTGACTACCTTATGTCGACGAAGGTCTAGTTATTATTCTATTGAATACTTAAAATTCTTCTACTTTTTACACAAATTTACCTTTATTTAACTCATTGGGTGGGTCACCTCATTTTGTTCAGAGCTCAAGTTATTAATTTGCACTTCAAAGAACCGTTGCAGATTCTACTAGACTTGTTCCCAAAACCTTTATCAAATATGAAGAAGATATTTGATTAGAGAGCTCGCTGGCTTGTTGGCATATACCATAGACTTGACGTAGCCCCACAGGAAATAATATAACGGCGTCGATTGTGACATTCGCTTCGGTGCTTCTGGCGCCGTCCTGTTGGAACCACATATTGTTCAAGTCCATATCATCCAATTCGAGCCAAAAATATTCAGTTATTATTAAGCGATAGCGATTCCTATTCACAGTAACGTACCGTTCTTGATCATCCAGTAAGCCGGAAATGAGCATAATCGCTGAAGATGATTTTTCGATGAAAATCCGGATCATTTGAAAGTTGTTGCTCAGTCCAATTCACGAACATACGACAACTCTGGTGGTCAAGCGGTTTCAGTTTTTGTGTTAATTTGATCTTGTAAATATGTAGGCCAAGATCTTTTCGCAAAATGCGCTACAACGACATCACAGAGATGGCTAACGCTGGAGGACGACGTGTGAGAGTCTGATTTGGGTCTTCTCCAATTGATGCACTAGCGGCAGCAATATTCTCGACCTACGCGCACTTCTTTGTCTCATTGACACGGGAACATATTGTACTGTGCCTGTGGTTTCAAATTTTCCCACAAGACACTTAATTGTTAATCTGACAGGACGATTATGACGACGATAAATTGGACGTAGCGCTCTTGAAGTTGAGGCCACTGACTCCGAATTTCGGTAGTAAATTTTAATAATTTCGACTCATTGTCGGATCGTATATCTTTCCCTGAGGAAATATCAAACCTTACTGAATAGAAATGCTAAAAGAGCGGGTTTGCTGTCTCTATCGGTCTACTTTTGTAGCATCCCTTTTGAAAATCACTTTTTTAACTATGTAACGGACACTCGGGACCACGAAATCATCGAAATATTTTTCTTGTTATTCAATTTTAATTCGAACTATTTGATATAATAATGGGTCTGTTTTCGTAAATTTAACTATTTTGGAATAAGATATTCTCAACTCAATTGACATATATACACTTTATCCAAATACTTGTTAATAAGAGTTTTCAATAGTTCAGTGTTCTGTTCAATAAATTATGTTCCAAATCTGGTAGAACTAAACCAATAACAAATTATACCAATAATTTTATAAGGGTTCTCTACATTGATTTAGCTTTGGTATGGTATTTAAATAGGTGCGATTTTGTTAGTTCTGTGACCTTTTTAACTCTGAAAATTTTAAAACGATTTTATGCGCTGAAGTCTTGTTACGAAGGACCCAAAGGCCATATGGATATTTTTGTTATATAAATAGTAAAGAGAAAGAATCAATACGGGTACTCATGTACTGTTATTTTACAATAATTAATCTCAGTTTCAGAAAAAAATTTTTCTGTGAAACTTCCGAAATTAAAAAAAAAAACAATGTATGCACAAATAATTATGTATCTCTAAGTAGCTACCGCTGTAGAGTAGAGAGTATCAATTACAAATTCGCTGGGTATAAAGAGATTTCCTTCCAGCTGCCTGCATTGTTCACCCCTTTACATATGCACTCTCCACACCCGTACTACTCATTTGATGCATCAGCAAGAAGGACGCGTTCGTTTAATTGACGATGTCGAGATGTCAATGTCAGATGTGCGTACGTGTAACAAACAACAGAATGCAAACATCTTCAATTTCAACAAATGCAACGAAAAAATCGCCGGCATTAATGGGGAAAAATGTTGTTGTGAGTGAGGAAAAAAAATGATTTGCATATGTAACAGATGAGTAGTGTTGTAGATGATGTTGATGAGTCAGGCAGCGGAAGGATGGCAGAAAAAAGGGAAATAAATAAAAAATAGATATTTACAGGATGTGAGATCCTGCGATGCGAGAATTGAGCCGTGAACTGAAAAATGAGAAAACTGAAAGTGAAACCAGTTCTCTAACATTTGAAAGTGATTCAGGCACTTTTTAGCTTAAAAAACAACAACAATAAACAATAATTAATTGAAAATTTAATCTTCGAAAATCGAAAAAAATTTATAACAATAAAAAATTACAATGAAAATTTAGTTTTCGAAATTCGAAAAAAATTAAAACACAAACAAAAACTAAATTGAAAATTTTGTTTTCAAAATTCGAAAAAATCACAACAACAATAAAAAATGAAATTGAAAATTTAGTTTTCGAAATTCGAAAGAATTAACAAAAATTAAAAAAATTTAATCGAAATTTTAGTTTTCGAAAAAAATTAAAATAACAACAACAAAAATTAAATTGAAAGTTGGTTTTCGAAATTCGAAAAAAATTACAACATTATTGAAATTGATAATTTGGTTTTCGAAATTCGAAAAAGTTAACAACGCAATAAAAAATTTAATTGAAAATTTATTTTTTGAAATTCGAAAAAATTTACAACAACAATAAATAAATTCAACTGAAGATTTTGTTTTCAAAATTTGAAAAAAATTACAACAACAATAAGAATTAAATTTAAATTTAGTTTTCGAAATTGAAAAAATAATTAAATTGAAAATATAGTTTTAAAAATACGAAAAAAATATTTTTAGGTTTTTTAATTAATTTTTAAGGGATATTTTGGAAATTTATTTTTTTTTTGTTTATTTTTTTAGTACTTCGAAAATAAAATTTGGTCTTTTAATTACCTTTTAAAGGATATTACAAAAAAATCCAGTTTTTTTCTAATCGCACATATGCTTTAGTGATTTTCCTAGCAACCATTATGTTTGCATTCAGATCAAGTAACACTCTCCCTCTCTGCACTATTTACTCAGCACCAATTTGATTGAAAATGAAAACTACACCGCTCGACTGCACTAAGGCACAAAATTATATGCAAATTAAAAATCGTTTAGTCAAAAAAAAAAAGAAAATAACCCTTATACCGAAGTTTATAAAACAAGCAGTCTGAACCAAAATTTCGTTCGAAAATAACCTAAAAAAATCGAAAAAAATCAAATAAGTTTAGTTCATCGGAGGAAATGAAAAAAATATTTAAATGTGCGACAAGTCCGTTCGTCTGCACGCTTTACAATTCCAAATCACTCGCACATACATAATACCATTAAAACTGGGTGCCGTTTGCTCCCAATTTAAATGTAATAAGCTGAAATGTAATGAAGCGGACGTAAATGGAAAATTGTCACCAAATGAAAGGGTTAGAAGAAATCGAAAAACTCGAAGCTACAAACACTCAGCTGCCAAGCCAGCTGTATGAAGCTGTGTGAAGCCACTGTGGAAGCGCACTAACTGTATTTATAAGGCATTTCACGCTTATTTCCTTGATCAATTCATATTCTAATTAATATGGTGCGACAAATTTGCATATGATTGACGCAGTAGGACATGCCACTTCCGGCGCTCGACCTATAAGCTGGATTGTAGTGCAACTGCTAAATAGTCTTCGAAGACGCTTTGAAGAAAAATGAGTTGAAGATTAAGTGTTGTGTCGAAGGAGATGTTTAGCTGCTTACATGTGTACCTTAGGTGTATTTTTGGGTGTACGAGTATGTCTGTATTTGTATAGCTTGTGAGGACACAGCACACACAACAAAGGATATTAAATGTCAAACCTTCACTTCACTTTACTGTCTGCATTGTGTTTACATCATTTTTTAAAATAACACGAAAAAGATGTCGTACAAGCTCTCGACACAAGCGGCACAGTGGTGTGGGAGAGGACAAAACTTTATGTAAAAATTATTTTGAAATATATTAAAAATATATGTATATGTGATTGTATATAAAATATTATATAAGAAATTAAACTTCACACAAATTCATTTTTAAAATATTGAAATTTTTTTTAATTATACTCTCGCAACAAATGTTGCTAAAGAGAGTATTATAGTTTTGTTCACATAACGGTTGTTTGTAACACCCAAAACTAAACGAGTTAGATATAGGGTTATATATACCAAAGTGATCAGGGTGAAGAGTGGAGTTCAAATCCGAATGTCTGTCTGTCCGTCCGTCCGTCCGTCCGTCCGTCCGTCCGTCTGTGCAAGCTGTAACTTGAGTAAAAATTAAGATATCTTGATGAAACTTGGAACACTTATTTCTTGGCACCATAGGAAGGTTGCTTTCGAAAATGAGCAAAATCGGACCACTGACACGCCCACAAAATGGCGAAAACCGAAAACACATAAAGGGCCATAACTAAGCCATAAATAAAGCTATAGAAATAAAATTTGGTATGAAGGATCACGCTATGAAGGGGCATATTTGGATGTAATTTTTTTGTGGAATTGGGCGTGGCCCCGCCCCCTACTAAGTTTTTTGTACATATCTCGCAAACCAATAAAGCTATATAAACCAAACTTTCTGCAGTCGTTTTTTTAGCCACTTCCTAATACAGTCCAAAAATAAAATAAATCGGATTATAACCACGCCCACCTCCCATACAAAAGTTAGGTTGAAAATTACTAAAAGTGGGTTAACTCACTAAGGAAAAACGTCAGAAACACTAAATTTCACATGAGAAATGGCAGATGAAAGCTGCACTCAGATTTTTTTACAAAATGGAAAATGGGCGTGGCGTCGCCCACTTATGGGTCTAAAACCATATCTCAGGAACTACTCGACCGATTTCAATGAAACTTGGTTTGTAATAGTTTCCCTACCTCCCAATAATATGTTGTGAAAATTGGCCAAATCGCTTCACAACCACGCCTACTTCCTATATACCAGAACTTAGAAGATGATCTGAAACGTTTACTTTACAATATATATAGCAAGCACTAGTGAAGATATCGGTGCAAAACTTTGCACAAATACTGTATTTATAGTGCGGCAGCCCATTTCTAAAAATTGCCGAAATCGGACCATAGGTTTTCAAGGCCCCATGTATCGAACATGAGGACCTCGGTGCTTCTAACCTAATATTATGGTTTCCAACTTTCAATGGACTTTATACAATATATATGACGAATATGTGGGTCAAATTGTGTATTATATAATATAAATAAAGTTAAATAAATAAATTGCGAGAGTATAAAATGTTCGGTTACACCCGAACTTAGCCCTTCCTTACTTGTTTTTTAAATATTTTTCTAATTTCTTATTTTATTTTTATATTTTCAGGTACTTTTGAAAAATATTAAACTTTTACTATATAAACGAATCAGTAAGGTATGAAAATATAACCCATAAATATATGAATATTTAAAATAATTGTATTCAGCTTAAGCTATCCAATTTTAGATAGATTTAGTTTTCCCATAATTTTACTCATCCATTTTGGTAGCTACGGTATACTTTGAATAAATTTTTAACTTATAAGAAGAACTTATTACTTAACTTACTTAACTTATAAGAAGAAGAAACTATATCGAATACAAATTACCGACCCAAACAGAGTTAGATCGTCGAAAGAACAGTCTTTGTCCGAATAAGGTTAGTTGAATTGTTTTAGGCAAAAGAGTGTGTCTTCTTCAGCTATAGATGAAGCTAGAGATATTTGGCTGAAACGTGGACCAATAACGGATTTTTATAGCACATTGTCATAGCATTTTCGAGGAAAACTTCATTAATGTTCTTTACCTCATATGCAATGAGACGTACTATAATTACTATAATTGTACTATAATTTATCCCATAAAGAAGTTTCCAATATGCAATTCTGTAAAATTTTCGCTAAAAATACTATAGTGTATAACATTTATAAGATATATCGGTAGATGATGGGTTCTGGTATATAACGTTTTTAACTAAATAGTAGAGATAATGAGTAACATTTGTTGAGTATATAGTGAAGATAAAGGTAACACTATATGTCCGATGGTTCAGATTTAAAAATTTACTTTATAACATATAATTATCAACAGCTATAAATATGATATTCAGTTATTACTGATCTTCTATAGGAAGTGAACAGACAATAATAACGATCTCGGAGTTCCATAGCATATTTCCTCCGGTACCATCGATTGCTCAGATTTGAGAGTATTCACTATAAATTATCCAATTAAGTATCTAAAAGGGCTGAATTATTTTAATTAAGTTACTGAAGCTGGAACAACCAAGATATAATATCACTGATTTTCAAAATATGTATAATGTTTTTACTCTAAAAAATTATTGAGGTTCATTCCGAAAGAACAATAAAAAAATTAAATTGCAAATTTAGTTTTGGAATTTCGAACAAATTAACAACAATAAAAAAAATTAATTGAAAATTTAATTTTCGAAATTCGAAAAAATCAACAATAAAAAAATTTGAATGAAAATTTTATTGAAAATTCTGTTTTCGAAATTCGAAAAAATTAACAATAAAAAACTTTTATTGAAAATTTAGTTTTCGAAATTCAAAAAAATCAACAACAATAAAAAAATTTTATTGCAAATTTAGTTTTCGAAAATCGAACAAAATTACAACAATAAAAAATTAAATTGAAGATTTAATTTTCGAAAATCGAAAAAATTAACTACAACAACCACAAATATTAAATTGAAATTTAGTTTTCGAAATTCTAAAAAAATAATAACAAAAAATTACATTGAAAATTGAGTTTTCGAAATTCAAAAGAAATATTTTGAGGTTCTTAATTATTTTTAAGGGAATTTTTGGAAATTTGTTTTTGTACTTCCAAACAAAATTTAAGGTTTTTTTATTACCTTAAGGGATATTTTTCAAAAAATGTCCAGTTATTTTTTTCTAATCGCACTAACTCTAAAAAATTATTGAGGTTCATTCAGAATTCAAAATAACTCTTTTAGACTCATTCTTCATTAAAAAAAAATAGAAAAATTCTAAAAAAATTTATATTTTTTAACCCCATATTGCATACAAAGGTACCACTGTGCAACGCTTGTTCGCACGGAACCCTTTTTTCTTCACTCGTCGTCTTTGTGGTGTAGTGTACGTGCCACGACGTTGATTCTAACCCCTTATTTGAATACTGGCTACTGTATAAATAAGAAAGAATTAATACAGTTGCCACCAAATGCGTGGAGGGTGCCAGCAAGTACAATGCCTTTCAAAGAAAGACATAAAGAAGCAGAAATGCTGCATAAAGCGGCATTAGGCATGTGAGAAAGGCCAAAGAGGCTGGCTGGCAAGCGCATAAAAAGAATATTTAATGCAAAAGAAACTCAATAAGAAACAGCTTTTTAGTGAAACATCATATGCAAATGCCGAAAAGGCGTGAGAATCCAAAATTTATAAGAATTCTAAAAGTCTTGTGAACACTATGATTTCTTCAAAGCATCCCGAGGCGCCACAATTTTAATTAATTCATTTTTTTCAATAATTTTTTTTATTTATTCATTTATATTTGTTGTAGTAAAGCGAAGAGTTCATGACCTTTGCGAGCTGACAACTTAATCCGCTAATAAATTTTTTCACTAGTCTTCAGTTTTTCAATATCAACAGGTAGGCACCCTCTGGTTTGTAGCAAATTTTTTTGCAAACTACTGTAATAAAATGTGCGAGGGTAACAATTAACGGTGTCAAATTTTTGTTGTTTTTTTTATTGTAAGACAACAAATCGCCTTTGTTAATTTGCCAATTCACACCCTTAATCCCTGACTAATACACATAGGGTAAGCCCTAACTCTGTATCTCTCTCTCTTTTTCACACACACACACAGAGAGAAAGAGAGAGCGAGACGCGTGCAAATCGCAATTGGCATGCCTTGTAAAATTTTCATCGTCGATTTTTGGCAATTCACCTTTAATCGCACTTTATTCATTGTTTGCGAATCAATCGATCGATTGTGCAAATAACAACAACAACAATAACAACTACCCTCATTCCTGGCAATTTGTCACTGCGTGTGGCGCATTCTCGATTTGTTGCACGCATTTATTGACAGGGTTAATTGCTGTGCGTTGTTATTGGCTTTTGATCGCTCACTCTTCTTCTTCGTGTTTTTTGGCAAATTGACTTCGATTTGCTTTGTTCATTGTATTTTATGTATTACCTTCGAACAGTTATGTAGTGCAAAAAACTGAATTGCAGGGGTTGCCTGCCCTCAATCCAATAATACTTGCTAATCATTACAAAAGTGTTGCGCGTGGATTAGCGATGGCGTTGTTGCTGCGTGGCGGTGAAAGGTGAGTGCGTGCGTGAGCGCATGAAAGCGTGTGTCACTATCAATTTGCAACAACCCTTTCTTCGCTCATTTCTTTCGTTTGTTGCGCTTTTTTCGCGTGCCCCCGTTTTTATTTCCATTTCAATTTCGGCATTTTTGCATTGCGGTGAAAGGCACACAAAAGAATTTCACTTTCTTCATTTGTTGAATTTGTTGTTTGCTTTCGAGGCGTGTGCCGTTTGTTCGGCACATCAATTAGCGGTTTACCCACCTCAAATGGCATTTTGGCAAATTATGACAACACTGTCAACTTCAATATGCAACAGCGAATGAGAGAGACACTCGACCGTTATTCTGGCAATGTTGTAATGACATTTTAATTGTGGCGGGGAAATTTTTGGTATTTTTGGGTAATTTTTTGAATAAATACACGCTTTCGTATAAGTAGGAGGAGTGAGAGTGATTAAAAATACTTTCATGCAGAGTTTTACAACTTAAAGAGTTGCCTACCTCTTGAAAAAATATTAAATTTGCTCCACATGCCACAAAATGGCGAAACCCGGCAACGTATAAAGTGCCATAACTAAGCCATAAATAAAATTATGAAAGTAAAATTTTGTATAAAGGATCTCACTAGGAAGAACTATATGTGGATATATTTATTTCTGAAAAGTTGGCGTGGCACCACTCTTAAATAAGTTTTTGGTGAATATCTCGGTAAACAATAAAGCTATATAAACCAAACTTTCTGCTGTCATTTCCTCTACGTACCCCAATACACTTGATTAAAATTGATATAATCGGATAATAACCACGCCCTCCTTCCATACAAAGGTTAGGTTAACTCACTAACGGAAAACTTTATCACTCAGATTGGTTGATTTTAAAAAATGGAAAATGGGCGTGGCGTCGCCCACTTATGAGTAAAAAATCATCAAAAACTACTCGACCGATTTCAATGAAATTCTTTCTAGACACCGATGGAAATGAGGCCACCGGTACCAGTTCTCGTAACATCCTATCGCGGTACCCAAATCCGGTTCCGGGTGCCCCATAATCGGTTACCTCACATCCGGTTCCGGTAACATAATTTCCGGTTCCGGGTGTCCGATTTTCGGTTCCGCTAACATCATTTCCGGTCCCGGATGCCCCATATCCGGCCACCTAATATCCAGTTACTTCATATCCGGTTGCCCATTTTCGGTAAACCGGCAGAGCAGAGCTTCAGTGTGGAGCACCACAACATATTGAATAGTCATAACACCGATTTTGATAATCTGGGTGTCATATGAAAGCGAATTTTGTTTTTTAGGAGAATTTGTCAAAACATTCTCATTTTTGGAGTAATTAAACTAAAAAAAAATATAAACTAAATTTAAATTTTATTATTTTTAATTTTTCACTTATGAGAGATAATAATATTATTGCCGAAATCGGACTAAAACTTCACCGAAAATATTGGTAAATCTTTTAGATTCGGAGAAAATTATTATTATTTTTTTTAAACTGTGACTCTGTTCCAATAATTATTAAAATCGGGTCATAACTTCTACTAGCTCCCATATACCTAACTATAGGTTTTCCAAAAGCACGGTGGCCTTTATTCGGCATAAATCGGTTAAAATTTGAGATATCTTACCAAAGTAAGTGAGCGTATAGTTTTGGATATCGTGTACCTTCGACCCTTTGCAAGAAGTTTTGTAGTGAAAGTCGAAATTTTTAACAGATGAACCAAATATAGTACCTTTCTTACGCATTCTGGCGTCGAGACCATTGAACACAACTTTGAGAGTTCCTAGGTTTATAATAAGTACACACAGAATGAATTTAGGATCAATTTACACTTCTCAACGTGGGTGTAAATCGACTTTACAAGATCTTCGCTCACCGGAAACGAAATATATCCATCGGTTGCGAGCTTATTCATCCAGCATAATTCCTAACACAAATTTGTGCCTTTCATTGATGCGAGCTATAGATCCTAAACTTCCTAAAAATGTCTAATACTCAAATTCTGGAGAGTTCCTGAAGGTATTTGAGTTTTAGTTCTTTCCTTTTTTGAAAGTTTTTTACATTTTTAACTTCTGAATTGAGAGAACTGCCTTGGACTAATTTATTCGAAGATTAGCTTTACTTCCAGTGTTTGAATATTTAACTGGTTACTTAATTGCAGAGACTTTCGTGAGTTGGACATCGGCCCATTTATGTATAAAAACAGTAGTGGTACCGAGAGTATATGTAGTTAAACTATGGTAGATATTATCATACTGTATGAATGTTTAAGAAAATTTCTGATTCAAGGGATTGTGCACTTCCTGTTTCATGATTTGAAGCGATAGCTTTCATTTGAGATGGAATTTCTGTTATGTCTCATATGATATTCTTATGAAAAGTAGTGATTTCTTTGATCTACCATCGCTTCCATATCGACTCACCACATTATCATTATTTCACTCTTCTGTCACGCCATCAGCAATGAACACCTTCAGCGTTGAGTTAATTTTAGCGAATCGAATTTTAATTTTCAAAAGGCGCTGATTAGTGAGACGCCGAAAAAGAGAATTTGTGAAAATGCCTGTGAAAATGCTGTCACATAGAAATGCTGTAACGGTAAAGCTTAAATCGAGTTAACAATTGATTGGGCCGCATTGCACCTTCCTCGATTGATTGCTGACAATCATTTTCATTATACAGCGAGGATAACGGGCGAAAATAGATAGCACAATGCCTAGTAATCAGCGGCGAAATTATTGAAAAGGCAGAAAAATCGAAAAATAAATTTTTATTCTACTAGCCACTAATGAATGTGGCAGCCGCAAATCACATAGAATGGAATTGGAAGAATACGGCTCAATGCCTACGAAATTGTTGGAAATTTTCAGCAGAGATGAAGAAAATTTGCGTTAAATGGTAAATTAAAGTTCAGGATTTGTCGGAAAAAACTGAAAGATTAAATTAAGGAAAGAATTGGACAAAGCAGTCTGGAAATTTTCCACGGTTGATTGAATTTTCTTAGTTTTCAATTTAAATAGCACTTTTCGATTTTTGTCGAGACTTCTTGTTTCAGCAAGTTCTCATAGATGCAAGCGATACTTCTGAGCTCTGGAAAATTTGGAAGCCATATTGAGTACGGTCACACTGAGAGCTCAACTAAATCGCTTGTTGGTTAATTGGTCGGTCAATTCGTTCAGCTATCTCGAACTCATCTTCAGCCATATTTGTCGAGCAAAAGAGCTCAACATATCATACTTTAGGAGGGAACTATCCATATAATTTTGGAATCTCATCTCAATAGTTTTGAAATCTTTAAGATTATTAAAGTAACTCTCATAAAACTCTAGTTCTCTGAAAATGAGGTACCAACATGTATTTCCTATCTCGATCTGATCTTAAGCCATATTTGTCGAGCAAAAGAGCTCAACACATCATACTTAGTGAGGATCTTTGGTTTTAACCGTTGACTTCAAATAGCTTAATCATCTGGAAATACTATGGTGAAATTTTAGATGATCTTAACACAACCTTAAGATGCCATATAACTTTGGAATCGTATCTCAATAATTCTGAAATCGTTGAGATTCTTAAGGTAATTGTCATAAAATTCCATGTAGTTCTCTGAAACTGAGGTACTAATATGTATATTCTCACCACCCTCCTTCCATAAATACCTTCAAGTATGTGCCTATACTTACATATATCTTTTGTATAGAACTCTTGAACCTCTTAAAAGAAAACAACGGTACACTTATTATAGCATAATTCTTCTATACTAATATATCACAATAAACAACAACGATAGAGGGTGAGTAGTGGGGGTAGGAGGGGTCACAACAATTTGGGCAAACTTTATAGCTGCAAGACAGTCATATAAATTTTGTCTACCTACGAAAATTTTCTTGGACAATTTCGCTTAGCCCCCCACCCAACGCTACTTATGAGTATGTGTGTATTTCCTTTCTGTTTTCTTCGTTGCCTGTGCCGTCGATAGAACATTTTGGTGTACTGTGGCAGAGCTTCTTTTTGACCCACACCTGTTTACTTTTATTTTCTACACTCGCCGTCCAAGTCACTGCATGCCGCCCCGTTTGCCTCATAATTCTGATTGTTATTCTTTGGATACAATAAAGTTGCGGTGAGCCGTTATTTCGTCTCAACTGGGGCCGATTGTCGCACAAACATACACCCGTACCTTAAAGCTTGTGGCTTGCCGTATTTAGAATGCCACTGCCATTGCCAATCGCCAGGCTCACCGAGTATGCGATTGTTGTTGTTTTGCGTTGCCGTGTTTCTACAGGGAATTGGAATGTGAATTTATATGAGTATTTTTTTGAAAAACCAATTTCGTATTGCGGATGGGCCATATTATAAAATGAAATTGTCTTGCAAACGCACAGGTACGCGCACAACAAAAACAACAACAACACACATACAATTTATATTTATGAATATCTCTTCGTTTTTTGCAATTTTCATCTACTTGGTAACCATCCTGCGGGGTTTATGCTCAACGCATTTAAAATGAAAAGATTTAGCAAAAAACAGAAAAGAAAAACAAAAAACGATGAAAGCAAAAATGATATATAAGCCCATATTTATTTAATACCGAAAATTAATATTATCTGCCTGGAAGTTGCCTAGGAAAAGTGAGGTTAAATTTGACTTGAAAAAACGTGGAAAATGTTTGTGTTTTAAGATCCTCAACTATAATCTATTTTTTGAGAAAAGCGTCCCAAGTTCGTCTTAAGGGGCTCGGTGGGTTTCAGAGGCTAAAAACAAAGGTATTTTTACAATTTTCTTTAGTCATCTTCCATAACGTGTCTAAAAAAGAGGTCTGGCGGTGGACATCATAATTCATGATTGGTTCACCTAAAAACAATAAACCAAAAATATTACGACAGTAGATAAATCTTAATCTTTAATGAATGAGAGTAAAAAGAAAATATTGAAATTCGAATTTTTGACAGAATTTTAATAAAAAAACTAACTCAAATTTTCGGCATATATTGGCCCGAAAAAAATAGTTACAATAAAGATGTAAACAAATCTTTCGTTCCTTAACTATGTTATTCCAAAGATGTGTGCAAAATTTTAACAAAATCGCTTCATAACTTTTAGAGAAATCGTGACCACCGACTTGAAAAAATGTGTTTTGAGAAAAGTTTTACTATCATACTAACGTGGTCTGAAAGACGGAACATCCAAGGGGTATATCTCTTACAATATTACGGATTGATTTCATATTTTTTGATAATGTTGTAAATATATTGCACTATTTAATAAGACAAATTTTTTTTTCAAATTTTGAAACACACCTAACCCTTTAATGTCCAACTCCTCTATGGAATCTTTGGGAACTAAAACATTGTTTATAGTATTTCGATCCAATTTTTATTATAAATTTCTCATTAGGTCGGATCCAATATCATATCATAATAAAGCTCAATGTTTACTTATTGGTTTGTCAATAAATGAAAAGATAAACTTGATAATATTTGATTAAATTTCAACAATTCACTAAAGGTCTGAAAACACAATTAGGGAACGAATAATCCTTAAAACGACTTCAGGAAAGCTAATATATTCACTAATCATTACTACGCAGCTTCTCTAGTCTATAATACCAGTTTCTCTAGTCAGCAAATATACCTTTCATTACCATATTTGATTAACTGTAGGAACTAGCCAATGTAGGAAGAATATTTTTTGCTAATCACTAATCCGTCTACTCTTTTGTAGACTAAGGCTATTTGAATATATAGTAATACGGAATATCTATTTTAAGCTTTTACTGAAACATGCGGAGTCTGTTCTCTCATATCAATCCAGGTCAGATCCCCCCAGCGCAAGATCCTAATATTAAATAATAAGATATAGGAATAAAACTATATTTCTTTTGACGATGAACCTTTAGGAAAATGATTTTATGAAGATGTTCCTAACGGTATATGTAACATAAGATGAACCATCATGTTGACATCTTTGTTTTGTACAGAAGATGATCTCCGGATATAAAAGGTCTTGGTACAGATTTAAGAATTACTGTCGCATCTCATTGTTCAGGGCGAGCACTAGTAAATAAACCGGTTGATTATCTTCTCAATCCATTTTTAAATACCGGATATTATTTTGTGGTTTCTCTATTCATTCCGTGGCTCATTCTACGTAATTTATCGTTCTGTAATGGACCGTGAAGGATCCGTGGTCTTTAGTTCAAGTGAGGTAGATATTAGATTTGTGATAGAGGCGACCTAAGACATTCTCTTATAGTTTAATCTAAAGAATGTCTTTCTGTTAAACTTTGAAATCAGCATATCGATTGGAATCGTTTCTGTTTCCTATTTCCGATATTTCAACTAATATATTACAAATATTACATCGTTGATGTCTAGCTATATTAATGACTATCTTTCCCCAAGTAAATAAAAGTGATTTTATATATGAATCGCTTGCTTCAACCCACCCAAGTTTTATATTTGGGACACCTGTACTTTGCATCCAATAATATTTCATGGAAAAGCAAAACTCGTGGTGTAATTGTTTGGTGTCTTTATGAGCATCTGAACACAAGAGATTTTATATGTACACATACATATGTATATTCATATGATAAGCACTTCAAGAGTTACATAAAATGTCTAAACAAATATGTGAGAGTGTCTATGTAAACATGTTCATTTGTAAGCTTGAGTATTATCTTCCAAACATAATTACTTAAGTGTATTTCTCTCTCAATTCAAGCAATAAAAATTACAATTACCTGTTCACATTGTGTCATCAGACATTTTCCAAAATTGTTATTGTTAACAAAAATGAACTTTCTGACGACAACTGCCGTCAAACGAAACAACAAAATAGACTACACTACAACTAACTGTACAAGTGGAATTGCAGCACGCAAACCACCCTCGTACATTACAGAGTAGAAGGTAATATTTTATTGCATGTACTTAGAGGCTATAGAGCCTGGCGCTGCCATGAAAAAAGTGAAAAGAAGAAGAACAGACAGGGGGTTAGCGGTATAACTACCCACGCAGTAACAACAACAGCAACAATAACAATAATGGCAGAGCACATACAATACACATTTGAATACAGAAACAACTTGAGCGCAACAACAGCAAGCACCCCGGATATCTGTAACCCACCACCTCTTCGCCGCCATGCGCCGCGTCCACCCACCCACCGTTGCTTGGCAAAAAAACACGCGCTTGCCACCCTCGAATTGTGAGCGCGGAAAAAATCGTAGCAAAAAAAAAAAGTTTGCCGTCGGTGAGAGCGAAGTTGAGAAAATAACGGCATTGAAATGGAAACAAACATGGTCGACACGAATGGACGACGTTGATCGAGTGCACACACACACACACCTCTACACGCGAATATTTTGTTGGTTGGCAATCGCTGGGTGTCGCGGGGGTGCACGTTAGTTGATAGCTTTCAACCATTTTCCAATGATGGATTTTCAAAATTTTAATGGTTCCTCGCGGATGAGCAACTTTTCAAGTGTGCCGAAGTGCGACGATGGCGCGCCAAGCAGGGTGGCGGCTATGGGCACGCTGTAGATATAACGGGTGATTTTTTTGAGGTTAGGATTTTCATGCATTAGTATTTGACAGATCACGTGGGATTTCAGACATGGTGTCAAAGAGAAAGATGCTCAGTATGCTTTGACATTTCATCATGAATAGACTTACTAACGAGCAACGCTTGCAAATCATTGAATTTTATTACCAAAATCAGTGTTCGGTTCGAAAGTTTTTTATCGACAAATTTTGTTCAGCGATGAGGCTCATTTCTGGTTGAATGGCTACGTAAATAAGCAAAATTGCCGCATTTGGGGTGAAGAGCAACCAGAAGCCGTTCAAGAACTGCCCATGCATCCCGAAAAATGCACTGTTTGGTGTGGTTTGTACGCTGGTGGAATCATTGGACCGTATTTTTTCAAAGATGCTGTTGGACGCAACGTTACGGTGAATGGCGATCGCTATCGTTCGATGCTAACTTTTGTTGCCAAAAATGGAAGAACTGAACTTGGTTGACATGTGGTTTCAACAAGATGGCGCTACATGCCACACAGCTCGCGATTCTATGGCCATTTTGAGGGAAAACTTCGGAGAACAATTCATCTCAAGAAATGGACCCGTAAGTTGGCCACCAAGATCATGCGATTTAACGCCTTTAGACTATTTTTTGTGGGGCTACGTCAAGTCTAAAGTCTACAGAAATAAGCCAGCAACTATTCCAGCTTTGGAAGACAACATTTCCGAAGAAATTCGGGCTATTCCGGCCGAAATGCTCGAAAAAGTTGCCCAAAATTGGACTTTCCGAATGGACCACCTAAGACGCAGCCGCGGTCAACATTTAAATGAAATTATCTTCAAAAAGTAAATGTCATGAACCAATCTAACGTTTCAAATAAAGAACCGATGAGATTTTGCAAATTTTATGCGTTTTTTTTTTTTTAAAGTTATCAAGCTCTTAAAAAATCACCCTTTATGTGTGGGTGTGTTTCTGGAACTGGCATGGTGGCAGGAAGCTTGCGACAAACATGTGTGTGTGAGGGTCTTCATGTTTATATTGCTGTACGCGCATGCAATAAAGTTAGGCAAAAACAACACCAACAATAAGGTAGCACAGGACGTTAGTCCCCAAATGTGGGGAGCAAAAATCGGTCGGGGGTATATTCAGTTTTTTTCGGTGCTCGTTGGTTCGATTAAGCGTTCGCAGCGCAGTAAAAGTTGTGTTGCAAAATATGAAAATACCAAAGCAGTGAGAGAAGCCTCTTTTGTAGCGAGTACCAAGTGGGGGCGGCGGGCATTTTGTTGAACTTTTTCATGGATTTCATGGATTGGCGGAATCGATATTTACAATATTTTGCATTTCATCTTTTTTAGTGTTTTCCATGTTTGGTTTAGTCATAATCTAATAACTGTTTATGTATGTGTTCGGTTGTATATGTGATTGTCGTTCGCGTCGTACGTTCGCAGTCAGTCTTCAAATTCGATTAGTTTGACGGTGTGAAATTAAATTGCTTTACTGTGTATTTTCAATGTTAGCTTTACCGTTAGCCGTCTGCTGACTTTCACCGTTCGCATGATGTATACATATATAAAATATAGTTTTAATACTTGAGCTGCGTTAGACTTTAATTCTTTTTACTAGCATTTTTCATAGGTCTCATTTAAAGCTTACTGAAGTTTAGCTGAAGCCAATAGGAAGTACTTAGTTTAGTTTGGAACCAAAATAACTGTCGATGATTTCCAAAATATATCGCGATGTCGGTCCCATATATGTGTTATAGCGCTTTAAGACTAATTTAGTCCATTGTGAGAAGGTCTTTAAGGCTTTTGAGTAGTACCGCATATCCCCAAATTTCATATTGGTAGCGCTATTAGTGCTTAATCTGATGTTGTTCCTATTGTTGTAGCCGCAGAAAGCAAATTCAATTCATTTGGAGAAATGCAGCCGAGCCGACAATTATTAACCGGTAATAAATCCGTGGTTGTCTCGGTTATTGAGATCCGGTTGTCTTGGAAATGGTTTGGATCTCGGTTATGGAGACCCGGCTGCAGAGTTGACAGTTGTTAACCGGTAATAAATCTGGAGTTGTCTCGGTTATTGAGACCCGGTAGTCTTGAAAATGGTTTGGATCTCGGTAACAGAGTTGACAGTTGTTAACCAGTAATAAATCCGGGGTTGTCTCGGTTATTGAGACCCGATTGTCTTGGAAATGGTTTCGATCTCGGTTATTAAGTCCCGATTGTCTTGGAAATGGTTTCGATCTCGGTTAAGGAGACCCGGCTGCAGAGTTGACAGTTGTTAACCAGTAATAAATCCGGGGTTGTCTCGGTTATTGAGACCCGATTGTCTTGGAAATGGTTTCGATCTCGGTTAAGGAGACCCGGTTGTCTAGGGAATGGTTAGATTCGAGTCTGCTTGATCTAATATAGCCTCAATAATCAGCTAGTTTTTTATTAATCATCAAAGAAAAAGTTCAGCTGCAATCCGCTTTAATTTCGTCCGTGGGAACTTTTCGAAATTTTACTAAGGCTAATCCCATGGTTCGGGATCTATATAACGTTTAAAGGAATACTAGTGAATTTCTTTAATTTCATCGCTAACTCATGTAGTTGATTCTAAGGACGTCACTCTAGCTAGATAGCTCATAAAGGTAACGTTATATAGATTAAGCTCAATAGTGAGAATACAAAAACAATATTTTACCATGCAAACACTCACCAATCTTACCTTACTACTTTTACATGCCCACATATCATTTCTTTATTAGCCCACCCACCATTCGAAGAGTCTTTAGCTTTTTAATACGCTTACAAATGCAAGACATCTGTTTCGTACTTATAAGTATAATTTGCCCACATTTTCATAAGACGCGCTCGCCAACTTGCCAACGAACGTGAGCGAGTGATATTTAAATGCTAATTGCTTTTTAATACTTTAATTTCATCTCTTCGAGCGAAGACAATGCCTCGCGGGCGTGTTGGCGGAAAGTCGTCGAACAGACGAAGCATTGACTTATTGAGGATTAATTTAAGAGGCGAATTTCTTATGTAAATGCCATGTTGCGGACAAGCGAATGAACCGTTATAGCTTATGTCCTCCCTTCTGCCCCTGCTCCTCACAAGTTGCGTTTTACCGAAATAATCCTCGTAAAAATGGTAATTAGAAGGCGTTGGCAATCGCCTTGGCGTTTGCTGTGCTGCGCCACTTCGACTACAAGCAATGAACAGTCGCGATAAAAACAATTAAACTGTAATTTGTGTCATGAATATTTATGGCCGACAGACGGGGATTACTGGAAAGTATGTAGATAGTAGTGGATGTTTGTGCTTTACCTGGCAGGACATCATTGGTGGCTTATTAGTGCGTTGAATTTTACAAATAAATCGACGGACAGTGGATTATTGTAGTAATAAAGTCAAGGAGATCTGTGTTTTGCGAATAATGAAAGGTAAGTAGAAAGCTGATTCGAAGACTAGAAATAAATAAATTACAAATTCGTAAGCCGATTTTAATTTCTGATTGCTTTTACTGTTGAAGATAATAAAATTGTCGTCGAAATTATTGGAATATATGGTCGAAATACTACGTCTCCAATAACCATTAAGCTGCAGTATGGTTTGAAAAAAGGAGAATGTTACAAGAACAAGAGTATTAACCGTTAAAAAAAATAAAATGTTGGCAAAAAAATCGTAATTTTCTTATTTCTATACCTATTCAACTCATTTCAGTATATTTCATAAAAACTTTTCAGATAATATTATCTAATTGTAATGCCAAAAGATCAGCATATCTCTTTTCAAGGGACCTTAACATTTTCCGCTGATTTCTCCAGTTGGTATGACCTTTGATACTTTCTAATCCAAAGGGCTCGTCTCCATTTAAAAGACGTTGGTTTCAGCTGACTATCATTGTGGGACGTATTCTGGGTCTCTAAACCTTGGGAAGAATGTTATTCTCGAAGATTCTAGGAATCGCAATGAGATTCGCTCACTATATCACGGCGATGGATCCATCTTACATATTCATTTCAATGACGTGCTCTAAGTTCCACCTTTGTCCAAAAATTTTATAAACAGCTTTTACCGATGTTTCAAGAATAAATGCCAAGATTATCCATTATACATACCATTACATACATATTAAATAAGATTTAATAATATCAACATTTAGTCAGTCTATTAGTTTGGTTCATATTTAGACCCACGAGTAGGCCGAAAAGATCGCAAAGCTGGTCTGCTCAGAGAGGACTATCTCGTGCGGGCATCGGGAAAGACCGTTCGTGATCAGCTACTCATTACCACACTCTGACCATTGTGATGAGTGATGAGGTATCATTCTTAGTTCGTAAGGGAACTGTTTGGGATGCGGTCATTACTACAATTTAAGCCCCTTCGCAATAACAAGACGACCAACGCTGCAGGAGTAACTGTAGTCTGAATGAATCTGGACTTCTAACCTCTAAAGAGTTCTCGATTTGAAGAAAAATCTGAAGGCTACCGCTAGTAACTTGTGGTACACTTTTAAATCGGTGTATTTTTGTTGTGTTATGCAATTGCTAAAATATTTCCAGATCTCTTCTTTAGGATTAGATCAGAAATAGTTTCATTTCTCAGAACCCTTTTCTTAAAATGCAATTTTGAGGTGTAGTCTCCCTATTATCGGATTAATAATTATTTCTAATTATTTTGTTAACTATGTAGATCTAAGCTCTATATGACCACAGATTTTCTTACCATCCATAACAAGAGTTAAAACTTATAACTGTTCGACGAAAATTCGCTTTTGTGTTTCTCTTGCTCGAAAGCAAGGTCGACGTTTTCAGTAGATAGCTAGTGATAATGAAGGCTCTCTTCGTAAGATATGAATTTCGTATGATTATATTAAAATATCAAATATAATCAACTCAGTTTCTAATTAAGAAGAAGACTATCTCAAAATGTTGCAGCGTGAATCACCCATTCTAACAATAACAGCTGGCAGGAACTTCAAATTTCCATTTCAACATGATATACCGACATCGCTTAGCAATGATGTACGAATTTATTTAATTATTTTTTTCCTGAAAATTTCACTTTCCTTAGTTTCACGCATTGATAATATCATAACCATTATGCAACTATTTAAATTAATTTTTTACTTCTGTTTGGGTATCACATATCACTTTTTCAACCCTTGTCTTGCAGCAGCAACAAAAAACCGCGCGTTTACTGAGAACAAAGTGCGGCAGAACTAAAAAAAAACAAGCAAGCGCAAAAAAATTCTCTAAAAACACAATTTTTTAAGCCAACTCATTTTATAAAAAAAGCGGAGAAAAAACACATTTGCATATGGAAATAGTCGTAATTCAAAATCCAAACGAATCGGCGGTGTCGGCATATCATTTCGCAGCGATTTTTTTGAGTAATTCATTTTTTTTTCGCTAGAAAAACTAAAATCGTTGCCTATTTACGGAGATTAATGTGCCATGCATCTGCCGGTTTGTCTATGGCAGAGCGGTAAAATTAGCCAGGATGCGATTTCACTTTTATTCGGTGTTTCGGCGCTGGAGGCAAAAAGGATTTATAGGTCGTCCGTGTGTGTTTATATTTCATGGAAAGTTGAGTTTGCATTGTTTCGTTTGACAAGCGGATGTTTTGATAGCGCGCGGGCATGCCTAGATAGTGGATAGTAAAAGGTAGAGTTTTTTTAAATTTTTATTTACATATGAGTAAGAATGGATGTATTTCTTTTTTTGCGAAAAAAAAAATTTAAATGTGAAAATGATGTTTTTAATCATTTTCTACGTGAAAGAGGAAATCATTCAATTTGGTGAAATATCTGCCATTTGACACTGTTTGCCGTATCTAAAAATGTATTGTCAGAAATTTAGATTTAGTAGTAAGATTAATTACCACTTGAGTACATAAATCATGCATCGAAAGAAGTATCGCGTATTGTCTGATAAATATGGTTTAAGAACTCTTGAGACTATCAAAGGAATGAATGATAAATCACTTCTTGGTTAGGTTAAGTAGTTATCTGTCAACACTTCTAGGCCATTGCGAGGCCCATTGTCACACCACCGCGACTGTAATCCCCTCACACTATTAAGAACCACACTGTGGTAAATATGAGTAAATTAAATAATTCGCATATTTTGATATGTGCAACTTCGCCCACATCATCGAGAAAACCTCGTCCGATAGTTGCGATTATTTTCCTGTACATATCCTTACATCCGCATAGAAGGTGTGTTATAGTTTCTTCTTCTTCCACTTCTCAGCACTTGTGCAGTGGCGAGGACATTCATTAGTGCTTACTGGACATTGTCCAATGGGTACCCATGCGTTGAGACTTGGGATCGTGGCAGATGCAAATTGCCAATGCTGTATGGAGGAAGGCGAGGTGGAATCATCTAAGCATTTCCATCTCCATTGTCCAGCTTTTGCCAGACTGAGGTTGAAACACTTCGGAAGGCCCTTTTTCGGCGATCCAAGCGAATTGGCTAGAATCGACATTAGCCACAAGCCATCGACAAGTCATTGATTGTTTCCATTGAAATTCAGCTATATTTACAGCATGTTTGTCGATTAAATATTTCTACGTTGCCAGTGGTATGTAAAATACCCCTTTATTAGCATCTTACTGATGGTGGTGCCCATTCTGGCTAGTTTATCTGCCTCGTAGTTTCCAGGAGTATGACTATGTCCTGGGACCCATTGCAGGTGTATCGTGAAATATGATAGTAGTGTCACTAATAACTCTAAGCATTCTTTCACTGTCTTCGTTTATATTCTATGAGACTTTAGTGATTTTAAAGCCGCTTGGCTTTCAGTAAATACATATATGTAAATATGTTTCTTTTTGAAGGAATGAGAAAACTTTCTTTAATTGCACTAATCTCCGCTTAGACCTAACTATTTCATTCTTAATTTTAACTTTTTAAGTTAGTTCTAGTTGTGTTCTATCATTTCTTGAGAGTATGCTCTTTTCTTTGTTGCTGGATGACCTTTTAATGGTTAAACATCTATCACGATTATTTTGGGTGAATAAAACCATTGTTCAATCGGAGATTATATGGAAAGGTAATACTTTTCTGTAGTCAGGAAGAGTTTTAATGACAGCACATTCGTTTCGTTTCTTTCTTTGGTGATTGATTTATTTAAATACCTTGGTAGCTTATTTTGACAGTGGTTTTTTTATTTAAGCCTTTCACGGTAGTAGATAGGTAGATAGGTAGGTAAAGTAGATGTCGTACAACGCACTTAGTGACTCCATCGGAACTAGAATTCCCTCAGAATACTCTCTAATCTATCCTGTTGTCTTTTCAAAATTGTTCAACTATTCATTCACAATAGTGAAAATTGTCTAAAATTTGTAAAACGAAATTCTTTAGCACTGAAGGAAGCACTTATACAACTTTAATGAGTTATCTAATTCAATTCGTTAACTTTATTGTTTCTGATTTTACATGTAAACTTCATTACATTTTTCGATATAAAAGCCGCGCCCAAAGTTAGCGAACGATTACGGCTGGAATTTTATAGTTCAATCAATTTACGTTAAATAAAGATAATTAATGAGTTAATTATGTATAATAAAAATTGTGTTGTTTTTCGAATTGTCTACATTAGCTAATAATTAATCACGTGGTGTCTCAAAAGCACAAACAAAAATTTTAATTAAATATTTCCTTTCAATATAGTCATAAAATGCATTAAACGGACTGTCTACCTGTCATTAAAAACCAATTAGCGCACAATAATTAAATGCAAAGATTTATATGTTTATACAAGTATATTATATAATTTTTATAAGTTTTTATTTCAAGCAATTTCCTGCGCCATTACCAATACTTTACTAGATTTTATTCCTCAATTTAGTATTTTTATTATTTTTTTTTGCTAACTCATTGCCTTTTTAGTCAACCGTCGCACAACAGCGAACCCTGTTAATTATTAATTAATTCACACCTGCCTTTATGTGCCATCAGCTGCAGCTGTCCGCTGGTCCTCACTGCACATTTACTCGTTTTAATTATATACTTGCGAACGTATAGTATTTATAATTTAAATGACACGAGCCGGTAGCGCGTCTCGTTGTGAAAAAATCAATTAAAAATGCCATCGTAAACTTGTAATTGACCGTTACACAGACAGTGCTGACCATTTTTGGTCATTTATGAGCCGCTAGCAGTCAAGTATTTGCATAGCACAGCGCGGCGTTGCCACATAACCGGTTAATGGAAATTTAATTGGCTCATAAAGCGTGTTAAAATTAAGAAATTATACGAAATTTATAAAAAAAAATGTTTATTGTATTAAAACTAATTAAATTTTCAATATTAAATTTATTGAAATAAAGTAACGGTACTCTCGAAGATGTCTAGTGAAAAATCTGAAACGCTCGTAAAAATGAAAAACGTTTGCTTTCGCTGTGAATACATATATTTTTGAAGGTTTCCTACCAGAAAAAAAATAGTTTTTTTATTTCTTCGACCCTTCTTCTCAGTCTCTCCAACTCCATGGTCTGCTGTCGAAGCTGCAACATGTAATTTGCATATTAAAGTGGATGCATGCCGGAATCATTCATAAATAATTTGCATGTACTTCATGTGTACCAACACACATGTCGCATACGAACATAAGTGTGGTCCTTAAAGACAAGCTGCCGCCAACAATAAGAGAAGAAGGCTGTACGTAGCCTCGGTCGGTTGGTTGGCCAGCCTACCTCATTTGACAACGATATGTTTATGACCTGGTACTTGCTATATTCTACTGGCGACAACTTCAACAATGCGCTTGTTGTTGTTTGCCACGATAAGATTGCCAGCCTTCAAGTGGAGTTGCATGATTATTTCACCAGCGCAGTTGGAAGATGTCGTGAATCCGTCCGTGCCGAAGGATTGCAGCCGTTGTGCGTAATCAACGGTAGATACGAGACGCATTCCAGTTGCAAACGGTGATAAAAATGCATAAAGAAGTCACATGACTAAGTAATGCACAACCCCTTTCCAATTGCTAACTGTAATGTTGTTGTTGTTGCCTGCCAGAACTCATATGCATATTACTAGAAGTTTTATTTGTTGTTGGCGGCAGTGGAGTGCTGTTGAAGTTACATACGTGTATATGGCGCAGGGTTGCAATTAATACAAGTGCTGCAGCGTTGGCATTGTCCTTAGCGCTCTTAAGACTGCACACAGCTCGCATTGTTTGTGTTTGCATGCTGGAGGCGTGTTGCAAGCCCTCTGGGAAAAATAAATATGCATCTACAAGTATATTTAATGACTTGCTGCAGCTTTTCGTCTTAGTGAAATTGCCCCAGGCAGGAGTGGCTGTATTTACCAGCTCAAGATATATATGTATATCTTTAGATCGTTATAAATGTTCGTATGATGAAATGTAAATAATAATTTGGCATGCTTGCTTACCTCTAAGGTATCACTAACCCTTCCCAAATAGTCATGGCTTGAAGAATTTTTGGAATGGCTTCTTTGGATTCAGAGAAAGGACGTGGGACTTTGTAGATTAGGAAGTTTTTCTTTGGAGACATTTTTGGTAGTCGCTTTTAATTCCTTCCAAGGTTGCTTTTTTGTCAGGGATCGCCCAGATTTTGCTTTGGTCAAGGTTTTAAAGCGAAGCTCTGAAAGTTTTCGATGCAGTACCCGCTGGTGGAAGCAGAGGAAGAGGGAGACCTCCACTCCGATGGAAAGACCAGGTGGAGAGGGACCTGGCTTTGCTTGGTATAACCAATTGGCGCCAAACTGCCAAAAGGAGAGATGCGTGGCGCGCTGTTGTGGACTCGGCTATAACCGCGTAAGCGGTGTCTACGCCAGTCAACAACAACAACAAGGTTTTAAAGCCATATAGTCTTATTTGAAGGAAAAATTTAGATTTTCACAAAATTGTTATAAAATGAGATCAAAGGAAACTCGAACTGATTCATTAGGTCCTCCATTATTCAGATCTGATCTCTTCTTATATTAGGTTGTCAAATTTCTCTCTCTCCCCTCTTTGAAATTTCGACTCATATTTGAAGGGGATGGTGCCTGGCGACGAAAATTGTATCACTTATCAAGCATCAAGCAAAAACGGTCATGGTCGAATGCCGGTAAATCGTCCCAAACAGTGGCCAAGCCGGAATTGACGGCCAGAAAGGTTTTGCTGTGTGTTTGATGGGATTGGAAGGGAATCATCCACTATGAGCTGTTCCCATATGGACAGACGCTTAATTCTACCAACTACTGCGAACAACTGGACCGCTTGAAGTAGGGGATCGACCAGAAGCGTCCAGGATTGGTCAACAGGAAGGGTGTAGTGTTCCACCAGGACAACGCCAGACCACAAACTTCGTTGATGACTCGTCAGAAGCTTCGGGAGCTCGGATGGGAGGTTTTATCGCATCCACTATATAGCCGGACATAGTGTCAAATGATTACCACCTGTTCCTGTCCATGGCAAACGCCCTTGGTGGTATAAAGTTGAACTCAAAATAGGATTGTGAAAATTGGTTCTTCGCAAATAAGGAGGGGGGCTTCTACGAGAGGAGTATTATGAAGTTGCCGTCTATATGGAAACAGATTATCGAACGAAACCGTGCATATTTGCATTGAATAAAGAGCAAAAAATACTTTGTATGGTCAGTGTTTCTAAGCTTTTCCAGCAAATGAGGTACGGTGCTTGCAATTTGTCTTTGATTTGAGGAGCTTCAAGGTTATTTATAAACACAAACTAATATTCTCTGTTAAAAAATTGGAACAATCTTGAAAGACTACACTTGTTCCTTCTCTGTGAAAAGATAAGGAAAATGCCTCCGCAAGACATTTAGGTGTTGCATACAAATGATTCGAGCTCCTTATACAGACCTGTATACGTAACTTGAACGGTCATGATTTCCAAAGAAATCGGATGTAGTGATCTGAATTCTCAAAGAGAATAAAGCCATTTGGATTCCTAAAGTAGAAGACGGTATGTAACGAGACGATTTCTGGACACAGATCGTTAATCACTCGGTTTTTTTACAACGACTCGACGTATACTTCCTTCTCTCGATCTACCAAACTGGAATATCATCTCTCAAGAAACAAGAGACAAATTTATTCGATCAATCTGTGTAACTTAGGGTGTTGATTAATTAGATTTTGGCCTAAAGATTGTGAGCCAAATGACCTCGAATTTGAATCGCTGATCTCAGATACGATCTGAGAGCATTTACTTTTGGGTTCTGAAAGCATTTACGGATTAAATCGGAATTAAGTTATTTAAAGACTTTAACTTGTTGTTGTTGGAGTGGTAGAAAAAATTTCGAAATTTCGCCAAGTAAAAATGTGGATCCATTCCGGCTATGTAGGAGAAAAGTTCAATTCGCTTTCTTACAGGGTTGCAACAAATTGCTGCTGCAGAATCAGTTGAAGTTGCAGCTTCATTTCAGCCAACCCTTCATGTAATGCATATGTGGTATGATGTCCACTTAATGTTTGTTGCTTACTTGATTCTTTTTTTGCTTTTTTTTCTTCAACTTTTTCTTTATTCTGTATGATTATTTTATTTTACATGCATTATTGTTGTTGTTGTTGCACTACTTATTGTTCGGTTAACGTGCAGCCGCACAATGCGCCATCATTAAAATAATATTAAAAATGCATTCATGCGCACGCAGAGGGAAGGTGTTTATTAACAGATCGTTTGACGTTATAAAAAACTTGATGCAACAACAATAACAACAACAAGAAAATGAAAATTACGACATTCATTGGCGACAAACAGCGATGCAATTGCAACTGCGGCCGTCGCAGCCAACGCAATTGTTGTTGTTGGCAATGTGTTGTTGTTGTTGTTTTTTGTTGTTTTTTTATTCTTTTACTTGTTGTTGTTGCAGCATTTTGTATGCAACATCTTCCAGTTTACACTCTAAAAGCTGCACTTAAGTGACACATGCAACGTTGTAGGGATAGCAAGCGCTTGTTGTTGTAATATTTTTTTTTTAATTTTTTTGTTGTACTTTCAATACTTTTTTTCATTTTGGAGTGCATTTTTACTTTCATAATTGCAAAGCGTAATTGAGTCGCAATGACAAGATTGCCACCGCTGCTGCCAATACACAAAAACGCTTCAACCTCCAGCCAGCGGTGCAACCGAAGAGGGTGCGACGGAGCCTGCATGCCAGCGAGTGGGCAGGGAAGTCGCCCGATGCTCATTAATTCAAGTACAAAATCACATGTCACATGCGAGTGCATAAATAAGTGGACTCCGTTGCACGCCCGGCGGCGGCTGCTGTCAAGACGTTGGCTCTTTAAATTGCCAACACCCGCCTTATGCATCGTTGTCCTTTGTGATTGTTTTTCATGCCACAAAATTCGGGTTTCTGGCGATTTCTTCGTGTTTTTTATTGGTCGACGGCGCAAAAAATGCCTACTTATGCAGCAATTTGTTGTTGTATTTGAAATTTTTATTGTTTTTGTATTTTATATTGGTTTTCCATTTTTGTTGTTTTTATAATTTTATTATTTTTATACTCTCGCAACAAAAGTTGCTAAGAAAGTATTATAGTTTTGTTCACATAACGGTTGTTTGTAAGTCCTAAAACTAAACGAGTTAGATATAGGGTTATATATGTATATCAAAATGATCAGGGTGACGAGTAAAGTTCAAATCCGGATGTCTGTCTGTCCGTCCGCCCGTGCAAGCTGTAACTTGAGTAAAAATTAAGATATCTTGATGGAACTTGAAACACATGTGCTTTCGAAAATGGGCAAAATCGGCCTACTGCCATGCCCACAAAATGGCGAAAGTGCCATAACTAAGCCATAAATAAAGTTATAAAAGTAAAATTTGGAACAAAGGATCACACCAGGAAGGGGCATATTTGGATGTAACTTTTTTGGGGAAGTGCGCGTGGCCCCGCCCCCAAATCGGTTATTTGGATATATCTCACAAACCAATGAAGCTATATAAACCAAACTTTCTGCAATCGATTCTCTTACGTACCCCAACACACACCATGAAAATAGTTGAAATCGGATAATAACCACGCCCACCTCCCATACAAAGGTTGAATTGAAAATTACTAAAAGTGGGTTAACTCAGTTTACAGAAGAAATGGCAGAAGGAAGCTGCACTCAGATTTTTTTTTACAAAATGGAAAATGGGCGTGGCGTCGCCCACTTATGGGTCAAAAACCATATCTTAACTACTCAACCGATTTCAATGAAATTCGGTATATAATATTGTCCTGACACCCTGATGACACGTGTGGAAAATGGATGAAATCGGTTCACAAGCACGACAACTTCCCATGTAACTCAATTTTGAATTCGATCTTATTCCTTCACTTTATAATATATACACAAGGAACCAATGAAGATAGCGGAATAAAACTTTACACAAATACTGTATATGATCTGTAACATCTCTAGTGAAAAAATTGTCGAAATCGGACTATAACTTTTCAAAGTCCTGAAAATCGATATGAAGAATTCAGTGCCCCATTGTAATTTTTCACTTAAAATTTCGGTAAATCTCTCAGGTATCTTAATTTAATTTAGAGGAAATATTTTTCTTCTAATAGTGAGTCTCTGTACCAAAGATGGTTAAAATCGGGACATAACTTCCGCTAGCTCTCATATACCTCATTATAGGATTTTCAAATTGTTTGCCCCAATGTGTGTTATCTTAATAAAAATATATCAATAAATTGCAAGAGTATAAAATGTTCGGTTGCACCCGAACTTAGCCTTTCCTTACTTGTTAAATTTTTTGTTGTTTTCTATCTTTGTCTTGTTTTTACAATTTTATTATTTTGAATTTTTTTGTAATTTTTATTGTTTTTGTAATTTTTGTTGTTGTTGCATTTTTGTTATTTTTGACGTTTTTGTTGTTTTTATTGATTTTTGAATTTTTCTTGTTTATGTAATTTTTTTTGTTGTTGTATTTTTTGATGTTTCTTATTGTTTTTGTTGTATTTTTATTGCTTCTGTTTAGCTCATTACACCGAAAGCATATAATTTGTCCTGAGTGCAGCAGCTTCACTTGCGAACTGCAGTGGCTCGCTCATTGCTTCCCGGCTACTGGCGAGCCAATTAGGACGCGCTTGAGCTCGGTTCAGTTCAACTGAATTTCGTCGCAAATTTGTCCATTCCACAATTTAAATGCAGCTTTATTGTTATTCCGTTATTACACAAGTTTTTTATGCTCTTCTCTTAAGTGCATGCAACACTACCACACTGTTTCTGTTGTTGTTCTTGTTGTTGTTAAAGAGTGTAAAGTCAGTCGGCAGTCACATAAATAATAATTACAATAATGACTATTTTTAACTGAAGTGTTATTTCGACATAATTACACTAGCATTGTGCGCCATCAATTGACGCGGCTGCGCCACTAGCCTCCCCTGACTCACCAAACTCACCATCAGCTGATACTCTTCTTCTCGGCCACTCGGCGGCTGCTGTTCAATGTGGGTCCACGCCTTGTAATGATGATGAATTCCCATAGCACTTAGCTACTTTACAACAACAAGTAAATGAAGACAACACTATATGTTGTTGTTGTTGTTGTTGTTGCTGCTACCGGTTGTTCGTTTTTAATAACAACTTTAGTAAGCCATTAGCGTCGCGCAGAAAACAATTGTTATAATGAAATAAATAATGAAGTTTATGTGACAAGCTCATATCGATAATTATGCGCCACATAATGTAATATTCACCTGCCGCGCTGCCAACCAGCCACTATCTAAATACATATATTAATTAAGTCAATAGTTGAGTTTAACAACAAATGCGCGCTCGTTAAGCGATCAACATTTAGATAAATTTATAAGCGTTTACAGTTTGCTTAATGTTGTTGCAGTTTTGTTGTCTTTCTTGTTTTTGCGTTGCATCTTTCAGCTAGCTAATTAAAGCGTCTTGTTGGCAATAACAATAATACATAATTAAATAATAATACTAATGGTTAACAAGTGCATGAGCTTCAGTTGGGGTGTAGCAGAAGACCTTGCTATTTTGAAAAGCTAAAGGCATGTAAAAGACTTGATGAGACCGTTGTTGGGGGTTAAGGGGTTACATGGGTTTTGTCGGGTAAAAAAGGCCTGCTTTCAATATTTTTTTTAATGTAAAAAATTATCTAATTGATTCTAACTTGTCTAGCAGATACGATACATATTTAAAGAATAATTTCTGAAATTAAAAAGAAAATAAAACTCCTCAATTGTGATGTAATTTCCGATGACCCCTCAGAAAAAGGTGTGTCCGCGTTGTCAGCATAACTCCTGACAGGATCATCCAAAATGAAAAACCTAAAATAAGTGTTTTAGGTAAGACCATAAACTCGTGCTTGAACGAAGGAAAGACAAAAAAAGTAAAAATTGGAATTTTGGCAGACATTTTTCCAAAAAAATAAAAATTTCGGTCAAATTTGCTTGACATTTTTTTTAAATAGTTGTAATTGAAAAAAAAGATAATCCTTCGTCCAAACACGAGTAAATTGTATCTCGAACACCTGTGCAAAATTTCATCAAGATCGGTTGAGTAGTTTTCGAGAACATTTGACAACCGACTTTGAAAACACGGTTATGAGAAAAACGCTTTTCAAGTTATGAGTAACAACCACACACCTTCTAAAAGCTGTATGTCCGAAACTAAAGGGTGATTTTTTAAGAGCTTGATAACTTTTTAAAAAAAAAAACGCATAAAATTTGCAAAATCTCATCGGTTCTTTATTTGAAACGTTAGATTGGTTCATGACATTTACTTTTTGAAGATAATTTCATTTAAATGTTGACCGCGGCTGCGTCTTAGGTGGTCCATTCGGAAAGTCCAATTTTGGGCAACTTTTTCGAGCATTTCGTGCTGAATAGCCCTAATTTCTTCGGAAATGTTGTCTTCCAAAGCTGGAATAGTTGCTGGCTTATTTCTGTAGACTTTAGACTTGACGTAGCCCCACAAAAAATAGTCTAAAGGCGTTAAATCGCATGATCTTGGTGGTCAACTTACGGGTCCATTTCTTGAGATGAATTGTTCTCCGAAGTTTTCCCTCAAAATGGCCATAGAATCGCGAGCTGTGTGGCATGTAGCGCCATCTTGTTGAAACCACATGTCAACCAAGTTCAGTTCTTCCATTTTTGGCAACAAAAAGTTTGTTAGCATCGAACGATAGCGATCGCCATTCACCGTAACGTTGCGTCCAACAGCATCTTTGAAAAAATACGGTCCAATGATTCCACCAGCGTACAAACCACACCAAACAGTGCATTTTTCGGGATGCATGGGCAGTTCTTGAACGGCTTCTGGTTGCTCTTCACCCCAAATGCGGCAATTTTGCTTATTTACGTAGCCATTCAACCAGAAATGAGCCTCATCGCTGAACAAAATTTGTCGATAAAAAAATTTCGAACCGAACACTGATTTTGGTAATAAAATTCAATGATTTGCAAGCGTTGCTCGTTAGTAAGTCTATTCATGATGAAATGTCAAAGCATACTGAGCATCTTTCTCTTTGACACCATGTCTGAAATCCCACGTGATCTGTCAAATACTAATGCATGAAAATCCTAACCTCAAAAAAATCACCCGTTATTATTCTGTTCGAAATTGGAAATGTAGGATACTATTCTTGAGATGTTTTAGAAGTTAATAAGCAAAAAAAAAAAACAAAAAAAAATATTTTTTTAACCCCTTAATATAGCTACGAAATTTCTTTTAAATATTTCGCTTATTCTCACAATAATTTATATTTGAGAAATATAATATTTTCATGGAGAATAAATCCCGTTTGTATCCATTGTGGCTTGTTGAGTCTGATATAGTCTCTGAGCCAGATCAAGCAACCATCTTAAGTGATTGGATGAAAACCCCAATAGACAATCTGGACACCGAAAAGATGAAGGCGCCTTTAAAAATAAAACGACAAAGAAAATACTAAACCATTTAGGATATCCATAAAACGAAGCTGATTGAGATAGTTCGTTTTATAGATGGTTTTATGGAGTTGATTGAGACGGCTAACAATCTTAAAATCTGAACGGATCATTGGATTTATATTTGATAGTTATTTCCAAATCCTGTCGAGTTAGCAGTCCTAACGGATTTTGCGCAAGGAACCGAATCCGAAGAGCAAAGTCAGCCGGTAAAGTCATATAGAGATATAGTTTATTTTGATTTTGATAAATTTGACGTTAAAATCGCTTGAAAATGGCACCCTTAAAGAAGTACTGACTTATCAACACATTCCACTGCATTCTGCAGATCTGACTTTCGTTACGTTTACTGTTCTCAGCCCTCAAGGGAATGCTACTTCGAAATAAATTTAGCAACAAATTTCCGGCATAGATGACAGGTACTCAAGTATGCTATATAGTGACTCGGAGGATTTCGGACGGTTTCGAATGTTCGAAAGCTGTTAAGTTGGATTAACATATCTTTGCAATGTTGGAGGTATACACTTTTAAATCAAAGGGAATTTGGTATTCAAAATGGCATTATATAGACAGTCCGATTTCGATTTGTCTTTTTACTTATCTTTTTTTATACAAATTTGGCGTATTTTCAGAAGGCTCTGCTTCTTGCTGTGACACCCTATAGAGAATTTTAACTAATTTGTAATTGAATAAGTGTGCCTTATTATTATTTACGAATTACGCCTTTTTGCCCATAATTCTTTATTTTTCTCAAAAGTTCTAAGAGCTGCAGCATCGGTTGTATTTTGTATTGACATGTTGCAGCGACAAATTTGAAAATACAGTAAAACCTGTAAAATTGGACATATTTATAATTTGGAGACTCGGTGTCCAGCTTAGACACGTTTTACTATAATATATTCCTGGAGAATTCTCAAGATTATCGATTTAACGAATCGAATAACGATAACGATTTAGACTATAGTCGAACCGACTAGACAAAATTGTAGAACAAGTATTGGGGGTCATATAAGAGGAAGCCGAGTTCAATTTTGTGATGGAGTTTATAAAATCACCTTTCGTAAGCTCGGTTGTTTTAAAAATCGCAATAGAAATTTTGTCCATATTCAATAACCTATTATTGGGAGTACCTTACTTCGAGTATCAAATAATGCTTAATCTTACCTAAGAGAATGGAAATAATAAAAAAAATTCACAAAAATTGTCTGTCCTTTGCGAATATTTAGAGTTGGTCACACAAAGAAAACGCAGTGCGTTTCAATACTTCTTGATACTAATGCAAGGGAAATGATCTATTTTACGACTGAAAAATTAATATTTCTTCAGAGTCGGTATGACCATTTGCTAGGTTTTAACGATGTGGAGTCCATGAAAGTAATGAAATGATTCGTGATTAAATATTTTACAGAGCAGAATTGATGAAATGTTTCATGGTCAGATGAATTCATTTTCATGTTTATTACTGATCATATCTTTAAAACCAAATTAATAAATGTTGTTTTTGAAATTTGACCTAATTGATGTTGGAAACTAGATAAATGGAATGTTGATTGCCAAAAAATTAACCCGCCAGCGAGGCGACCTTGCACATTTGAGTATGTTTTTAACATGGTTTCCTGTCTAGCTTCACTTAGAGAGTTAATAGTGACCAAATTAATGCAGTTAATTAATATGCAATTATATTTTTAACGGCTTAAAATAAAGATAATCTAAATATTGCATACTGACCCAGTTAAATAACTTAAATTTTAATATACATATGTATAAAATTTTAATATATGTGTAGTATAACATATGTAGATTCCAGCAACCACTCATGCGCCTGCGCATTTGCGAAACGAACATTTATGACGTTCAACATCAACTTCAACTTTATTAATGCTGGTTGTTCTTGCGTTCTTTTTTTGCGGTTACCTAATAAAATCACTAATTGAAAGGAAGGAAGAACGCAAAGGCAAACAAACCATTGACTTCGTGTCATAATGACCACAAAAGCGGTATAAAAACAACGGTGAGGTCATAAAAAATTAAATTCGAAAACACCAGAGAACAGTTACCAGATACCAGAGCATGTGAGCATACGTGTATGGGTCATAAAGTAAATAATCAAGCGAATATCCTTTACGAGTGCGGCATGTATGTATGTTAAAAAAGTAATTTCGAAGTTTCTCAGCGTGCCAATTCAAGCAAATCTACAGTTATGCGCCGAAAGACGTTTGGCGGGCGGCTAATAAATAAACGTATTTGTATATATAAGTATAATATATATACTTTTATTGCATATTTATACTCCTGCAACGTGTTGGATAGAGTATGAGAGCTTTGTAAATATAATGGATGCTTGAGACACCTAAAACCAGTCGAGATAGATATAGAGTAATACTTCTTCTTCTTGACTGGCGTAGACACCGCTTACGCGGTTATAGCCGAGTCCAAAACAGCGCGCCACGCATCCCTCCTTCTGGCAGTTTGGCGCCAATTGGTTATTCCAAGCGAAGCCAGGTCCCTCTCCACCTGGTCCTTCCATCGGAGTGGAGGTCTCCCTCTTCCTCTGCTTCCACCAGCGGGTACTGCATCGAATACTTTCAGAGCTGGAGCACTTTCATTCGGACAACATGACCTAGCCAGCGTAGCCGCTGTTTTTTTATTCGCTGGACTATGTCTATGTCGTCGAATAACACATACAGCTCATCGTTCCATCGTCTGCGGTATTCGCCGTTGCCAATTCTTAAGGGACCATAAATCTTCCGCAAAACCTTTCTCTCGAAAACTCCTAGTGCCGTCTCATCGGATGTTGACATCGTCCACGCTTCTGCACCGTAAAGTAGGACGGGAATGATGAGAGACTTGTAGAGTTTGGTTTTTGTTCGTCGAGAGAGGACTTTACTTTTCAATTGCCTACTTAGTCCATAGTAGCACCTGTTGGCAAGAGTGATTCTGCGTTGGATTTCCAGGCTGACATTGTTATTGGTGTTAATGCTGGTTCCCAGGTAAACGAAATTATCTACAACTTCAAAGTTATGACTGTCAACAGTGACGTGGGAGCCAAGACGCGAATGCGCTGACTGTTTGTTTGATGACAGGAGATATTTCGTCTTGTCCTCGTTCACCACCAGACCCATACGCTTCGCTTCCTTATCCAGTCTGGAGAAAGCAGAACTAACGGCGCGGGTGTTGTTTCCGATGATATCGATATCATCGGCGTACGCCAGTAGCTGTACACTCTTATAGAAGATTGTACCTTCTCGATTTAGCTCTGCAGCTCGTATTATTTTCTCCAGCATCAGGTTAAAGAAATCACACGAGAGTGAGTCACCTTGTCTGAAACCTCGTTTGGTATCACACGGCTCGGAGAGGTCCTTCCTAATCCTGACGGAGCTTTTGGTGTTGCTCAACGTCAGTTTACATAGCCGTATTAGTTTTGCAGGATACCAAATTCAGACATGGCGGCATAGAAGCAGCTCCTTTCCATGCTGTCGAAAGCAGCTTTAAAATCAACAAAGAGATAGTGTGTGTCGATCCTCTTTTCACGGGTCTTCTCCAAAATTTGGCGCATGGTGAATATCTGGTCTGGTCTAATACTAGGTATATAAAAATGATCTGGATGATGAGACGAATTGAAATCCAGATGTCTGTCTGTCCATCCGCCTGGCAGTGCAAGCTATAACCTGTGCAGAAATTGAGATACCTCTTGGTACAGGTTTTCCATTGCCACGCCCACATAATTTGTCTAAACAAGAAGATATAAAATTCTAAAAGTGAGGAGAGTTAGATTTTAGAGGAGGATAGTTCTTTCTAGGCCTTTTCTCATCTAAAATAATATCAAAACCGTACCATAACTATTCAAGACCCATAATACGATTGCCACGTCCACGCAATGGCTTTAATCTAAACAAATATAGTGCTATAAGTCACCAGGAGGGATATATATTCCTAGGTATGTCTTCTCTCGTGTAAAATAGGTCAAAATCGGACTATAACTTTTCAAGACCTCAGATAGCATTACCACGTCCACGCACCAGGAGGGATATATTTGCACAAATAGTGCTGTCGAGGTATGTTTCTTCTCGTCTAAATCTAATGATCGAAATTGGACTGTAAATTTGAAGGACCCCACCGAATATGAGAACTTCCGCGACCGACATTCTACCGAAAATACCGAGATATCTCACCGAATTGAAGTGGACATCTTTTAATGATAATAATGTAGTCTGGTCCCTAGCTCCATATAACGTACTTCCGATGAATTTTTATTCATAATATTTCCAGACTCTCATTTCATAAGAATTCGAGTATGTACGATATTCGGCAGCACCCGAACTTAACCCTTCCTTACTTGTTATGTATATTATTTACTCCAGAGCCTCTACTAACTTACTTATGATCTATACGTGTATGTGTTTATAACAATATGTACGGGTATACCTTCCCAGCCGTTCGTTCAAGACGTCTTCGAGTTGTTTGTTTCGTCAAAAGTAATTACACTTAATTTGATGTGAATGTGAGAGCGAATTTCATGTTGTGTATTTTATTGATTGAGCTGCGGCACGAAAAATACCGCACAACAATGCGATCGACAGACGACAGTCGGTGCGAAAAGCGTTGCATTCGCCGGTTTGGTCTCTGATGCATTGACGAATGCGGCCAACAACCGCAATTCAAGGCAGGCGTGCAGCTAAGGCGCTTATGCGAACCGACAGACAGCCATGCGCAACCTTTTCGCACAGAAACACACACGAACGCACACACGAAATATAATAAAATATTTGTTGTTCCATGGCTAATTCCGGTCGACCGCCTTGCTGCCACAATTTGTTTGTTTAAGCCAAAGCTCGTGTCCGTCGCTAAGCTGCAATCGAGCGAATCGAAAGTCGATCGCGGATCATTGCTTTAATGATGGGGCGAATAACAAACAGCCAAATGGCAAATGCCAGGCAAACGGCAAACGGCGGGAAGCAAACAGCAAACAGCACGTTTACAACACGATTATGGCCCGAAAATTGTTTGCACCCCGGTTAAAGAGGAGATAATTTGTCGATCAAGGTGTTCGGTAAGGCCAAACAAGCGGACGTAACGTAAGCACATAAGCTTATATTTATGCATCGGAACTTATGTAGGTAATGCGCTGAGGTGCTCTGCTGCCGGCCAACGGTATAATGCGGTTAATCGTAACGAGGATGGTGAAAAAAAAGAAACGAACGATCGATAACAGAAATTAACAGGCAATCAACAAATCCAACACGGATCAACGGAATTGCACCGGACTGCGTGCCACATTATCGAGTTAACATGCCACACTCATTACAAGCTGTGTACATAAGTTCGTTAAAGGGTGCAACAAGCATTCAGAGGGATTATGGATCTTAAATTGAGTTCGAATATATACATTGATGGAGGAAATTCCAAGCCTGCTATGTAGTTACATCAAGTATATTAATGAGTTAAATGTTTCAGACGCGTGTTAACGGTTTAAACTCAGCAAGCTGAAACTTTACATATTGGAGATGGGGATTCACATGAAACCCAGCAAGCTTAAGTCGCTTCCGTGACGAAATCTGATGATATACCGGTCCCTAACAAGTGGTAATCATGTAACTCGAATACAGCGGCTTCCACTTCATGGTCCTTAGTCTCTTAGTCAGCCAATCAATTATATACAGTGGAACTCTTTAACTCGAATCACAATAATCTCCAAAAACCTGCGAAAAGTTCGATTTATGGAAGGAAATTTGTATGAAAGTTTCTTTCTATTGCCACTTCAAGAGTTCGAGTTAAGGAGATCTTCGAGTTATAGAAGTTCGAATTATGGAAGTTCCACTGTATATTGAAATGGATCTTTGTCTTGCCAACTATGCGGTCTTCAACTTTTTTTAGGATGGAACTAAGTTCCATGAGTTTCACCAGATCGGAATGGATTTGGATTTGGTCAACCTCTTTTGAAAAGAAAGCACAGAATTGCAATGACTGATCGTTTTTAATATAGACTCTGTCGACCTGCGAACCCACTAAGGCCGCAATAGATACAACGCAGTGGACGCCATGATAAACATTCTTCACAACCGATAAGGAAGAGTAGGGTTTTCACTTGTAGAGATGAATAAAGTTAAACAAAGATCCCGAGATCTCTGAAAGTGGTACCTCAGTCAAATACAAAGCTCATCCCACTGATTGATTGTCGATTTAGTAAGACACCGGAATCCGTATTCCATTGAAACTCGTGCCACTTCGAATATTTTGAGAATTGGAGAGTTTGCATATTCTAGACCGCCTACCCGACGGATCCATGATCTTGTTCACATGTTCGCAAGCCTGAGACAACTTAAAGAGCTTACGTATGGATAACATAGTTTAGGTTCAATCAAAGTTGAAGGAAAGGGATCTTTGGAGGGAGCTTGATATACTATTTTTTGGTAAAGCAAGGGACAGTCGAAAGCTTTAGTCCACTCAGGTTGCCTGAGACAGTCTGATATGGCTCAACAGAACGCATTAACCACGCTGAGATTGGAACCTGTCATTTATAGCTCCAATATAAGTTACTACCAAGCTCCGTTCGATATCTAAATTTACCAAAATTGTCGCTTATTTAAGAATTTAAGAAATAAAAAATATCAAAAGAATGAGGTAAGCACGTCCACCACTTACAACAACAGCAAAGTTTAAAATTGTGTTGCTGACCAGTGGTTAATTTCAAATTAGTTGCAGTGGCGTGGCAAGTAGACCCCCGTCATAAATATATATTTTACATACGAGTACAAGACGCCTGCAATTGCAGCGGTGGCAGCTGTTGCTGGTGTAATTATTTACAACGCGGTTCGAAAGCATGCGCGTCGAAAGTGAGAAGACCGTTGAGACGGTAGTCATTTCTGCGGTTTTGCAAGCCACTCAGCTGTTCGCAAAATAATATATCAGCGTTCGCGTCAATGCTCGTGTCGGCGGACGTTGTAAAACGATTTGCCACAAGTATTACTTATAGAAATTATACACTGTCAGCGGTAATTATGCAATCCTTCTGTTGCTATTAATTACATTTTAATATTCTACCACTTGCCACTTGTGGGTAGGCAGCGGAGTTCACGGCAGGGCAAGTGAAGTGGAAAGGAATTATAGCAATTACGAACTCACCGATTTATTTAATTATTTATGTGCCATGGCGCTTACTTCGCGCTACAACCGTGAATTAGTTAAACAAAGTATTTTATTTTTTGATGAAGAAATTAACTACACGAAGAAGCGCTTGTTTCGTTTGAGAAATACATCAATTTTATTCTAATTAGTTTGAATCTCATTTGCGCGTCAGCAATCCAATTGGAACGCCATCTTTAATTGCTTTCTCATACTCCTCATTGTCGATAATATCCTTGTTGTATCCTGTTGCACTGCTTTGCCGACTTCAATTCGCTTTCACTGACATAATAAATTCTAATGGTGCGTTAGTTGCACGCCAAATACAGCAGATGGAGCTGTAGACAATTTTTTGCTTATAATTTAGGGATGGAGATTTGTATGAATGGAATTTATGTGTCTCATCATATACATAAGGTAGAACATTTGAAGCAGATACAATATGACTGCAGTTGATATCCCTTCGGGTGGGTAAGGATATGCGTTTGGCAAGTAATAATCTGGAATCAATAGTAGTTATAAAATATTTAGATGAATCGAACAAATTTTGAAATATTTAAAATCAAGAGTTAATTTTACATATTTACTGCCCCACGCATATATATATATATACTCAGATATATACTCTTTCCCTTCTCCCTTGAATGTTATTTTAATACACTATTTTTCGTGGCAATAAACTAATTCCTTTGAATCCCGATAGATGGCACTATTGTCGAAAAATCATATTTGTGGTCCGATCTGGCATTTATTCGATATATAATATAATCTGGAAACTAGTAGACAACTAGGGTGGTTATTATGATCGATTTCAACGATCTGAGCTGTAAACACTTTTATATTGTTTTAGACATTAAGTTGTTAATATATCGATCGAATAAAAGAAATATCATCATTTAGTGAGAAGTCAAATTTGAGCTTAAGAATAATAATCGGGGAAGAATTTTAACGATGTTGACGTAATCGACACAACTATGCCGTTAATATTATGGTCATGTGTATGACTCCTTTAGGGAAATGGTTGAGATCGAAGATGGGCGATCGACGAAGTTACTTTCCCTATGCACACATATTCTTAAAAACGATCGGTGTCAAATCCATCCACCTCTTCAGGTCATGTGTAAAAATAGATTTCCGATGGACAACCAAATCTCGATCCTCAAACATCGATTCTTCTAGTTTCCTATCAGGGCTAATTCAGTTCAGGCGAGTGTGCTTAATTTAGCTTAAGGGGTTACATGGGTTTCGTGGGTTCAAAAAATCGATTTTTTTTGGCTTATTAATTTCTATAACATCTCAAGAATATTATCCTAAATTTTCAGTCGATCCGAATAATAGTTTCGAAGATACAGCCTTCGGAAGGTGTACGCTCCAAGTCAGGTATTATTGTTACTCAAAACTTTAAACGTGTTTTTTTCGAAACCGTGTTTTCAAAGTCGGTTGTCAAATGTTCTCGAAAACAACACAACCGATCTTGGTGATATTTTGCACAGGTGTTCGAGATACAATTTGCTCGTGTTTGGACGATGGATTCTTTTTTTTTAAATTACAACTAATTAAAAAAAAAAAAATGTCAAGCAAATTTGACGGACATTTTTATTTTTTGGAAAAATTTCCGCCTAAAATTCCGAATTTTTTCTTTTTTTGTTTTTCCTTGGTTTAAGCACGAGAAACATTTACTTTATTTTCATTTTGGATGATCCTGTCAGGAGTTATGCCTTTTTTCGAGTGGTCACCGGAAATGACACAATGGAGTAGTTTTAATTTTTTATGTAATTTCAGAAATTAGAATTTAAATATATATCTATAAGTAAGAAAAAAGTTTGAATTAAATAAATAATTTTTTACATAGAAAACAAATATTGAAAATAGTACATTTTTTAGTCGACCCCTTAAGGCAAGGTAAGATTTAGTATTATACGAGTATTACTGAGAACAAAAAGCATCAAGATTTGGTTTTTATCTGATAAATAAACCCTTAAGTTAACCCCAAATATCGTGAATATTAGTCTGACGATTAAATATGCTTGCTATTGGAATACTCTGGTCGAGAGTCTAAAAGAACTCTTGCTGTATAGAAATAGTCGGAAAAAAGATAGAACGTTGAAAAAATCCTTCTGTTGCTATTGATCATACCGATTATGTCTATGTATTCAGTACAATAGTTTCTTAGTAGTGTTTGAAATAATCAAAATATTATACAATAAATAAAATAAAGAATCCACTTCAAGTAGGTAAATAAGTAGGAGTACAGCCCTGTTATATATCGGACTCAATTAGCACTAGCTGTGGCAATTTTTGCACTAGACGTAGACTTTTTATTATTGCTAACACGTTTTATCTTCTCGTTCAAACCATTTTGTGGTTTCGTTGAAGCTACTAATGTCCGATATGCTTTTTGTAGACATCCATTCAAGATTTGATGTTCGGTGTCGGATCTGCGATAGGGCTGGGCACTCACAGAGAAAGTGGAAAATTGTTTCCTTATTCCCCACTAGTTCGCAGCCTCAGCGGATGCTATTGTAGGGCATACCAATTTTCAACGGATGTTCTCCAAATGGCCATTATGATAGCTGTTATACTTTTCCTGGACCTATTTAATTTTCTATGTAAATATTTTTCGTATTTTCTTTTCTTGTCGTATTTTGGCCATATATGTTTAGTTATTTTGCATTTTGTTGTACTTTTCCATCTGTCCGCTCCAAGTAATAAGCCTTGGAATAATATCGGCAGGAAACTTTTGCGATAATAATTAGAAATTCTCATCTTCCCTGATATATATTAGGTTGAAATAATAATGAATTTTAGGAAATTCGGTTCTGTAAGAGTACTGTACGTCTATAACTTGGTCTCCTAAAATTTCTTTTGAGAAAACCTTGGTTATATCGGGCATAGTACTAACGAAAAGACTCCAGCTTTGAAAGTGTTCGATGCAGTACCCGCCGGTGGAAGCAGAGTTTGAGGAAGGCCTCCACTCCGTTGGAAAGACTAGGGTGAGAGCGATCTGGTTACGTTTGTGATTTCCAACTGTCGCTGAATGGCGAGGAAAAGAGAAGAATGGTCCGCTATTATCGACTCGGCTATAATCGGATAAACGGTTGCTACTCCTATTACATACATACTATATGCTGACAAATCTATAGTTATATATAATAAAATCATTTTATTACATAACAACATCAAGTTTGACGCAGAAAGTCTACAAAGTGGTACCTCCCTGCGGCTTCACAAAAGTTTGGCGCTCCCTGATTTCTTACAACAATCAACGCATTTCTTCGAAAGGTACGCGACGAGCTCGCACCAAATAATTGCATAATAAAAGAAAAAAGGGACAGTAATTCTATATTTAAGGGTTGAAGCGACGCGAAAGGTGAAAAGCGAAAGGTCGCAATGAATTTGAATTTTATCGCTGTGTTCAATGTGTGATAGTGAAAGAACCAATTTTGCACTGCCGCGCGCAACGCAGTTCAGGTGTGCGCGCTACGCACGAACCGGGGGGATGCTGCATTGAATATGTAAATTAGTTGTGAAAGGATGTGAAATCAGAGAATCCTTTCACTCGTTGGATGTTGTTCGTGTTTTTTTTTTGCAAACAGCGCGCAGCGCTTCCTTTCTTTTTTGCTGCGCCGGCGCAGCGCATAAAGAAACTTGACGGCAGTGATTTATGGGAAAACGAAGAAAGGATGAAAAGGTCTGACAGTTTGTTTGTTGCTTTTTTACGTTTTCGATTTTGATTTGCATTCAATAGATCACAAAGCGATCGAATGTCGTGAAAAATGTTGCGAAAATTTGCATGTGAATGAGGCGAGCGACCTTTTCATATAGAAATTTGTGTGTGCGTGTTTTTGAAGCTTCTAGCAGGCAGTTCGGCAGCCCATAGGGCGGCAATTAGGCGCACACGATGCTAGCTGTGAAAATTAATATTTTCACAATTGGGCGGCAATGCGCATGCGCAAAAGCCTTCTGGCGCATTTATGCAAATTTACACATTTTTATGGCGGGAATAGCAACACACAAGCGCTCGGTTGATTGCAGTTGACATTTTGGTGGCGAGAATTATTAATTGAATTATATTTTATACGCGGATACATATATACATATATGAGCATACAGTGTTTTGAAGCCTGAAGCCTGTTTTACCCGTTATAGGCAGCGTTGCGCTATATTTTATATTTTATATATTTTTAAAAACGTTTTGCACTCACTCAACAATGCGCTTGAGTAGTTTAAGATAACGTCATTTCCTGCTCTTTACTACCGCGCTTATCGCGACGTATTTATCAGTTGCATTTAGTGAGCCAGCCTTGCGCTTTTCAACGCGAATATATGCATATACGGTTGCATCCTGGCACACATATAAGTAACTCCTGTTGTTGTTGTTGGTGTTGTACACCATCATTATCGCGTTGATTTATTGTCCATATTTATATGAATAATTGCCAAAGAATGAGCGTTCACCGTGTCTTCTGCCACTACTGCCATGTCTTCAACGGCTACTGTCTGCCCGCCTATCTTTCTCAGGCGCGCATACGTACGTTTTGAAGAACGCTTCCGCATAGCGCATACCACAGCGAAACAATATTTCTGACTACTACTTTGTGTGCGACGCAGACTGGCGTCGTGGCGACTTTTATGGCTTTCGTGTGTGGTGCTGCACAACTACTCAGCGCTATGAAGGCAAGTGCACTGAGCTTGCTTGTTGCTGTTTTAACTATTTTCGTTGCTGCGCTTTTTTTAAGCTCTTTTTTATCTCGCAATATTGCCCACTTAAGCACAGAAACAGCAAAGCACTTAAGCACATAAGTACATAAGCACACATGCATATTTGCTTTTTAAGTTATTATGGTGGAATTTTAATTGCTGTCATCATTCTGTTTATCAGCACCACCATCCAATGCAGCGAGGCTGACTTTTAACAGCGCTTCTGTGTTCCGCGCACCCAAACACAAGCGTCCAAACAAATTGCGCAGGCGCCACCATCGCACCCAATGCTCTAGCGCCATATTCACAATGGCCGCTCATAAATATGCGCAAATATGCAGTTAACTGCCTTCGATTTGTTGCTCCTTGTAATCTAGTCGCATATTAGCGACATTGTCGTGTCCGTCGATTGCATGCCACACCATGCCACATGCGCTTAACTGCCGAGTGGCACTTCATATTTTTAGATTTACAAGCAATTTTTGATGTTTTATGAACGTTTATGTTGTTAGAATACATGTATGGCAAGGCATTTACAGTGGCACATTCTTTTAGAATTGAAATTATGTTTATTTATAGCCACATAAGTATGGGATTTTTTCCAGTAGCGCCGCTTTTTAAGAGAAGCTGTCACAAAAGCATAGTATTCTAAAGCGAAATTTTTTGATTAAAGAATTATAAATTGGTTTTCAATAATTTTACACTTTGAGACGACTACTTGCTTTAAAATTTTGTTAGGAATGGAGAAAAAAGAGTCGGGCGGGGTCGAATCCAAATAACACACACTTACGCGTGTTGGATATATATAAAGAGGTTTCAAAATTTCGAAAATAATGAGTACAATCCATGCATCATCTCAACAAAAATACCTGAATGTTCCACAAAACTTGGGTTTTTCGGTAAAAACTTAATTATCATTTATTTAATGTAAAACCAAAAATGTCTTCTATTACTACAATTGTCCATACATTAGTTATATCAGCCGGACAAATTAGCTCCTTCAGTCAGTTTTTCTCAATAGCTTCTAAAGGCTCGGCGCGTGTTCTGCGCAGTGGACATTTGACACTTTGGGACTTTAAAGGATAGATTAGATTAGGTTAAGTTGTAAGGCTGTTTCCTAAATAGAAAATACACGTATACTATAAAAAACGGTCTTTTGTGAAGCCGAGATCTCACTAGATTAGCAATTAGGAGTCGACAAAGCATCCTGAACCTAATACAAATCTGCATAGATGTTTCACTTCTATATTCGCTATTTCGCGAGCTTATTCGAAAAATTTAGATCCGAGAAATATTTTTCTTGATCTGCCAAAGTCGGAGCATCCCAGATGAATATGATGAAATGATTCCACCTCATCCTCCTCAATGCAGCTTCTACAGCTAGCATCCGGTAACTTTTTTTTTATTTTTAACCTTACAGCGTGTATCCAACGTCAGTAAGAACCCCTACGACCAAGGAGAGGTAAACTTGACTGAGGGCGAAGAGACAGTAGACATCGGTTGACATCCTGCGATTCACTTTTGGCTAGAAGGATATGGCCTCTCTGCGACTGCGCAAGTGCTAGTGACTGATCAGCGCATGCCTAGCTCATGCGAGGCCCATCTGTTCAATAGTAAACCGCAATAGGACCCGGGGACCCTACATGTTTCCATGCTACTAATAGTGAGACTAATATTCCTGACCTTGCAAGCTCATCAGCCTTACAATTTCCTTGCGACTCCGCTGTGCCCAGAAACCCAGACCAATCTAACTGATAAGTATAACGATGGCACTGATATTGAAGTTAAGCATTCCTTAACCTACTTTGGCGCATAGCCATCGAACTCAAGGGTAGTATCGCCGCTCCAATATTGGTGTGGATCGTCACCTCCCTAAAGGTTGCTGCGCTTTCGAACCTAAAAGGATACTGAAAGTTAAATCTGTCGAATATTTTAAAGGAGCTATTACTCTTGTTTGCTTTTTGATAGCAAAAATTGCTTTCAGGAGCTCTTAACTCTTTCAGTCGTGGTGGTTAGTGTCAATAACCACCTCTTTCCGAATTTTATATTAAAATCCACGCCATCTACCGACAATCGCGTGAATTATCATGAATGTTTGTACCTTTTTTGACAAGGTGTGACCGGTTAGCGGCATATTCGATGATGATATTTTCAGTGATATTTCATCTGTAGATAATGCCAAAACAAATACTCGAAACATTCAACATATTCTTAATCTAAAAGCGTGACTGAAAGAGTTAAACGACATCGTACTATATTTTTCATCAAAACAGGTCTGTTGGGCGACATCTGCAACCAATGTAATAATGAGTTAAATATAAAAAACTTTAGGCTCTCTAATTAAATTTTCTCGAAAGATAATTCGATGATTATGACCATGATTCTTCAACTCAATCGTTTTTACGACAATGTCGTTAATATTGTAAAGAGGTTTTCATTAGGAGCGCTACGAACTTTTTTTAATAAAACCAAAACAGTTGTGATACCAATGAAATTCTTTATTCCTGTGAAAGTACATTCGATGCCATTATGTATAGAACTAGATTTCTTTTGCATGGCCTCCATGGGCACGCTTGTCCAGAAGTCCAGACGATGAACCCAATTTTCGACGATTTTCAAGCATATCAATCAATCGTCGCTGGTTTGTTGGCATAGACCATAGACTTGACGTAGCCTCACAGGAAATAGTCTAACGGCGTCAAATCCCACGATCGAGGCGTGCAATTGACTGACCCATTTTGTGAGATAACACGCTCACCGAACTTGGTTTTCAATAAATCGATTATGACATTCGCTGTGTGGCTTGTGGCTCCGTCCTGTTGGTACTATATATTGCGGAAGTCCATATCATCCAATTCGGGCCAAAAATATTCGGTTATTATTGTTCCCATTCACAGTAACTTGTCGGAAGAAGTACGGTCCAATGACGCCGGCGAGCCACAAACCGCACCAAACCGTAATTTTTTCGGGATGAATTTTTTCGTGTGGATTGCTGCCTGATCAATAACGCATATTTTGCTTATTGATTAAGCGATTCACCCAAAAATTATCCTCATCGCTGAAGATGATTTTTCGATGAAAATCCGGATCATTTTCAAGTTGTTTCTCAGCCCAATACAAGAACATACGATGATTCTGGTGGTCAAGTGGCTTCAGTTTTGGCATCAATTTGATCTTCTAATGATGTAGGCCAAGATCTTTTCTCAAAATTCGCCACAACGACGTGTAAGAGATGCCCAACGCTTGAGAACGACGGGTGGAGACTGATTTTGGTCTTGACACTACCGACGACTGATTATTCTCGACACTACAGGGATTTCTTTACCTCACTGACACGGGAACATTTTGTACTGATTCACTAATTTAAAATTTTTCACTAGACGTTCAATTGTTGATCTGATAGGACGATTATGACGACCATAAATTGGTTAAAGTTGAGCCACTGACTCGTAATTTCGGTATTAAATTTTAATTATTTCTACTCGTTGTTAGATCGTATATCTTTCCATGATGAAAAGACAAACCTTACTGAAAAGAAATGTCAAAAGAACGGGTAGAGCGGATATGGCGTCGTTTGCTGTCCCTATCGGTCTACTTCAGTTTATTTATGAGAGGGTTTCAGATACCTTAATTGCTATATTTCCAACTTCCATACATCGGTTTTCAAATACAACCTCATTCACTTTGACCTATCATTGTAAATACAAGTGAATGGGCGATCTCACGACGCTTACCGAATGCTTTATGTTATACAAATAATTGTTTCAAGAATTCTTTTGCATTTATTCCAAAGTAATGATAGTCAGATAGTTGAGGAGAGAGTATGTAGGATTATCTGTTGTTATTCACTTGATGTATTAATAATGCATTAAAAAATGTTAGCCCTCCTGTCGTGACATTTTGCTCTATATAATTTAGCTTCTCTTCCTCTAATCTATTGGATTTATGCAATTTGTTTTTTCGATTAACCACAGCTTCCTAACATGTTAGAAACGATTTATTTCGTATTCTGCCTATTTTCAACAATATTTAAAGGCAATGGATTGTCCTTGATTTTAACAAAATTCGATTTCGAAGGCAATATACAGATTAAGGCTCTCTTTCAACTCTTCTGGACCTTTTTTGTAGTACGATTAGTCTTTTGCTTCAAAATAAGCCTCAGCGCAGCTCATAAATTTGCAGCGAACATTGTCTTAAACACCGTATTTTGGACATATATAGTATTCTTCGAAGCTCATATGGACTCTTTGGAGTTTAACAAACTATATGGTATTTCTTATTTTTTTCGAAATATTTCGTGAACCAATTGTGCGATAGGTGTGTGATGTCTTCAAGCTGCTACTTTCTGTAGAATCTAAAATTCATCAATGATTTTATTTTTATTTCTCGCCATGCGATTTGCCATTTTCCAGCACTTAATATTTATGTTTCATCATATTTTGCGTTTTATGTACAATAAACTTAGCATAAATTCGAGCTTTAACGATATAAAATTATGTGTATATGCTTGTGTCGACGTCAACTTGTGTTATTTGCATAAAAATGTCACAATCTGAATTCGATTTTAAATAATACACAAATGTGTGAAAAACAAGATATGTGAATGTGTGCTAAAAGCAGTCTACACACACACAATTACATATACATATATGAACCTGTATAGATACTCAAGTGTATGTGAGTGTCCATGACAATGTACGTCAAAGTGGAATGCAAAAACTTAATATTATATTCAAGTAGCGTTCGAAGTGTAGAATATTCGGTATCTGTACCGCTATTGTTGCTCTAACAACACGGCATATATTATTTTTCCTCACTTTGCGCCTTTTCTTCGTATTCGACATTGCAACGAAAGATGTTAACATGATTTATTGAAAGTAAAGAAAATTATCTGAAACAGGGTGCCAGGCAAAAGAAGTGTAGGTGCTTTGAAGCGTTATTTTTTATATAAAAGTCCTTCATTAGGTCTATTATTAGTAGGAGAGTTGAGTTTTTCACCGGACCTAATACGATCCAGTTCCTCATATAACCTTTACTTACTCAAAAAGCTTCCAAAAAAACCCACTCAGCACCCTGTAAGTATCCCAGCAGCATGAGCAAGAGAGAAAGAGACAAAAATAACGGTAACTGCTTTCACACACGTGCGTCGAATTCATTTTCATACAACATCGTAACCGCACAGAAGGCAAAGGATAAACAGCAACATTCCAACAACAACAACGACGACGTTAGCAATGAGGACAGCTAATACACAATTTGCATATATTTATCCATCAAATTGATGGATGCTACTCCAAATGTAAGCAGCCACATGCACGCGTATTGCGCACAGACAGTTGAACGTCATGACAGAGCCAGCGGTGGGATGGAGCCGAGGGATATTCTAACATTGTCAAGTGGAAGGTGTACATGTATCTGCGTGCACAGGGGCATATACTAATATGCGCGTAAGTAAATGTATTCGGGCTTCACAAACCAGGTGTGGTTAAATTTGCAACAAATATCGTGTAACAACGCCCGCGCTCCTCTCCGTCCTCGTCTCTGCGCCATTGTGTGTACCTACTCCATTTGCATTCAATTTACTTACTTAGAATATTTAACGCTGTGGAGATGGATGATTGTAAGTAGTTGATCTTATATATATGTTCATATATTCCAATATCTCAATACTTCATGTGCAGTTGAAGAGTGCCAAAACATCCCGTCTTTAAAAATACAAATTGTTAAGAACCTTTGGATACTTCTTTATTTGTCGTATAGGTCTAAAATTCAGTTCATTTAATATACATAAATTGCATTTCATATAAAATTTAATCAAAGCATCTGAGAGCAATGCTCATTCTATTCATCTTCGAGCAGCCTAAAGCTGTTCTTCTATGTCAGTTTGAATCTGATGATTTCTAATTCAATCAAGCCTAGTGCCTTCTGAAGAGCAACTTTAAGCCTTTTCGACCCATTCCTGCGTTTCATATCCAATTGTTTCAAATATCCGAAGAAATCTTGACTGCTTTTACCCTAGTACATAAGAAGCTTTATATAAGGCATGACCATACAAGATATTAATTATAGCTCGTCGTACAAAAAATTATATTTGAAAATAAGCATTCTGTCCTCATCACCACTTTACGCCAATCTAGTGCTGGAATTGTGATCCTGGAATAGTTTAACGTACTCACCAATATTTATTGTCTAATGCTTTTACACTTTCTAACGAAACATCAAGCAGTAAACATTACTTCAGAACTTGGAACTCCGAGTAATAAATACCTCAAAATTCGATAACGACTTTTCCTGAATTACATATATTCTACTTACCAACCGTTGAATGTAACATTTGCAGGGTTGATTACATCGGGTCCAGTAACCGGTTTATGTTCTTACTCACCTTATATCAAATAAGACAACATCAAGACAATAACAACAAAACTTTTTATGAAACTTAAATCAACTTTTTATTTAATGTCAATTGCTTTGTAGTTAGCCTAAGTGAATATCAAGCAAAATAAAGTAGAAATAAAGTACAAAATATGAACTTCTAAGCTCTTTCAATATTGTCAAACCTCTACAAAAATCAATTCTTTATTGCCTCAATTAAGATTCATGAGCAAGCGATTTCTAGTGATGTTTCTTTGCCGGAACTGAAGTTAAGTTTTTTTTTTATTATTTCCCCTAGGCCTTCGTGAGATGCAGCGAATCCCTTAAGGGGCTATATGTGTGACATTTTTGAAACTCGATTTTTTTTTTGTTTCTTCGATAGTTTATACCTTCAAAAATATCCTGTGAAAGCGGTAAGGTCGTATCTTGAATCGTTTTGGAATGGCAGCGTTCTGAAGTGCAACCGCTCGCTGGTACAAGCCGTCAAATTCGAAACTTAAAACTCGTTTTTGCCGAAACGACATTTCTCAAAGTTGCTGACATCATAACTCAATGAATGAAAATTCAAATTTAAACTGAGTATTCTTTGATATATATACTATACAATGACCTACGGTTTTACTTTGATTTGATTTGTTGAAAATGAAATTGTCAATTTGGCGTTAAAAAACGAACCATTTTGTTAATTTTTGATAAATTTCAAAAATCGTAGTTCATTGTATATGAGATATCTTCAACTTGAATAACCTTATTGAATTTTTTTGTTTCATTTACTTATTCATGTCAGCAGTTGGGGAACATCTTTTTTTGTCACTTACGAAGATAGCACATACAAACTCCGTTATTTTTGTTTCAATATTTTTGTAAAAAAATTCTTAAAATATAGCTGAAAATATACCAAAAAACTTCGAAACATTCGATCGAGTACTTTCTTTTAAAAAATTCACGAAAATCGCCTAATATTTCATAGGTTACACTGGTATAGCTCCTTAAGCGTTTCGATGTTGTATAGGAGTTCTTTTGTACTAAAGAATTAATATTTGTAGAAAATTTGTGTATAATTTTTTATCTGTTCTCAAAACAATAGGGACCCATACTTTCAATTGGATAGAATTAACAAAAATTATTTCGGAAATGTTTTCTGTTTCAGTAAAGTCTTTTATAAAGTCCTTCTTAAATAATTTTTAAAAGATTTGAATACATAGACACGACAAAGTTATAAAACAAACATTCAAGCTTAAAATAATCGAGTTGTTTCTTCGGCGGATTATATACAGAGAAACCTCTTCTAACGGACACCACTATTAGACGGACACCTCCCTTGAAGAGACATTTTTTCATGCACCAAGTTAAATTTTATTAACAAATTACCCTCTCTTAGGCGCACACCTCTTTTGGGCGAACAAAAATCGCTCGACAGTGAGTGACCTCCCAAGAGATGTTTCACTGTATATATGTATTTTACCATAGTTCCTAGGTGGAACACAGGGTCTCAATAAACAAACTGTAATTCGCTTCATTTAAAGCTAGAAATTTGATTTTTGATTCCGATTTTTTCGCTTCTGCGTCAACTTGCCGCCTCCATGTATTTTACTGGCCTTCCTCGTTTGCAACTCCCTGGAGGATTCCACTCTAATGCTGTGCTTGTGATGTAATCTTGGCGCTTACGTAGGGTGTGTCCGATCCATCTCAATTTACGGAGTCGTATTTCAATGTGGAAAGGTCTGGAAAGGCCCAGAGACCGATGTAATAAGTTCTGAATTAACAGAGCACAACTACGGTTATATATTTTTTCAGCCAACTACATATGTATGTATGTATGTCAGGAAACTTATTAGTCAGGTCTCGTTATAGATCTAAAAGCTCTAATATAAACATATATTTGCTTTTTCTTGCCTTTTTATGCATAGATAGTGTAGGTATTGTTTAGTCAGGAAACAAAATTTTCAAGGAATAAATTCTCAAGAAATGCCTCTTCCTTTAAACAATATTCTAAAGTTAAAATATGACTTGGGTTTAGATATAAACCTCAAAATGACAGCTTTAAATCTCCTATTAAATTTCACTGTGAATCTCGTACACATAGTATATAATCAACATCTAAACACACTCTCAACACCTAAACGCAATTCTAACATCAATATACTTTTGCCATTTCTTATCCTTTCGCTGTGAGATAACGAAATTTTCTATTCCAATGTACTTTTTGTGAGCGCAGCAAAATTGAATGAATGGCAATGCGAAGAATTTCGAGCACGTTTAGTCTCGCATTTTCATTTGTTTGATACACTCGCATCACTTTATTGCTTACCAGCGTTGTTGTTGTTGTTATTTTTGCTTGGTTGAACCCTCTAAGCAGCTATGCTATACATGTGTAAGGGGTGACTTTCAACGCATGCAAATTTCGTATTTTACGCGTCGCGTTGAAAGCGTGTTCCCCCCACCTTACTGCGCTCGCAGTCAACGCTTTTGGCGAAAACGCAATAATCGATTTTCTCGCTGGGAAAACTTACAAAGCATCCAAAATTTTATTGCTTGCGATAAGAAGCAAGTTTTTTGCCAAAGCTTTGCGCTACAAGGAGAATTTAAATTTCATGAAATTGAAGATGAAATTTAGAAGACTTTTTGTTGTTGGTTTATTTGTGGCATTAAATTTGGATTTATAAATTTTTTAGTATAATATTTAAATTATGTTACTAAGTGTTCTTAAATAAATTATAATATTCCATAAAATAAAATTTTCATATCACCAAACTGCTCGCAAGTAATATTCATAGATTCAGCTTCATCCAACTCGCATGTCCTTTCTTCATACCTTACTACCAGCAACCGTTTTCTGCGCTCCTCTTAATTTCACTCATTAACATAACTAACATCCTTTTTCGCAGTTCCATCACATTTATTCTATATATACCCCTCTGGCTGTAGAGCTTCACCTTCATTACCGCCATCAGCTGTTGCTTGCTTTGCTGCCTCGAAAGAGTGTCCAAACACGCGAATTTGCTGATGAAAATAAAAACGCATCAAAACATTAAGATGAAAATTGAAAAACAAAAAGCCAACGGTAAAAAACATAACGTTAGATGTAACGGTATGGAAATGAGACTGTAAATAAATGAATGAATAAATGAGAAAATGAGCATGGCATTGAAAATGAAAATGAGAGCACGTGGTGTTGGCGCGATAATTGAGGTTCCCGATGGTGGAAATTTTGTGGTGTGGGTGTCGTTGTTGTTGGCTTTTAATATCTATGTCGTCATACTGTTGAAAGTTGAACAGTACTGTAAATATATATAAATTTAATATACAAAACGAAATTCTTAATATATTGTATATCTGATTCGATAAATATCAGTAAACAATCGGAAAATTTTACAAATTTTACTCTAAAAGGAAAATTTCCAGCCGTTTCTTAACTTATACTAAGTGAAAATACATTTTTAATTGGTTGATTAAAATTATTTCAACTCAACTACTGCTATTGTTTAATTTTCCATGCCATACCATAATTAACTTAACATTTAATTAACAAATTAATTACTTATTAATTGTCTCAGCAAATTAAACAGTTTGAATTTAGTGTTACGAAGGCTATTTAAGCTCTAATTATTCAACTTACCATGCTAAAGTGCAATTAACTAATTATTTAATTAGTATTTAATAAAAAATTTACATACTAACTAATTACCTCAGTGATTTTATATATTTTTTCATGATATTATGAGTACTTTATAGCCATTGGAGACTTCAACTAAATTAAGTCAATTAATATTCACAATTTCTCCATTATAGCGTTTTTACACAGCCAAATTAATTGATCAATCAAAATTTTGATTGAGAAATCCTCTTTTGCCTTTTACACTGCCGGCTACTAGATACGGTTATCGCTGTTACACATTTTGGTTTTTGCTTTTCAAAAAAAGTTGGTAAGTTTCATCAGCTGATTGATAAATTTCGGCAACTTACGTAGCTTTTTTTATCAAAAAAATTCACCCAATCGCAGATAAAGAACGTATACCGTACGTCTTTGTCGCAGAATTGCATTTCAGTCGATTAAAATTCAATTAAAAATAAATGTAGACTTTATTTTGTATGGTAAATCAGCGCTTTAATCGGCAGAGGCCGGTTAATTGATCAATTAGCTTCTGTGTAAAAAGGCTATTAGAGTAGATAATTTGCTAATTTACTAAATTAAAAGCACTTATATTTAAAAACTTATTATTTCTTCTTTAATTAAGCGAGTTAATCAGTTAAATTTTGTTGCAATTAATAATTATCAATTAATCAATAAATCTCAAATACTCCAATTTGCATTGAATAGAACTCAAAAGTATGCTTAATAAATTATATTAAGAAATAAATATTCGCACTTTATTTTATAGGAAAATGTGTACGATATTTATTTAATAAATATCTGTTAATTAATTAGAATTCTTATGCCATAGGTAATTATGAGATTTGGAAGAGATTTTATGAGAGAAAGTATTCAGTTCAAAAAATTAAATTGTAATATTATCCTTAAGAAAATTTAGCAATTCATTAACAATATATTGTCTTTTTCATTTTTTTTTCATCGTAATATTTGAAATTTTTTGTTCAATCAACGGTAAGTTTCGAGTCTTGACTATTTAGTGAAATTAAATTGATTCTATATTTAAAATGAGATTTTAAATTGAGATTTTGGTTACAAAGATTATGATTGAGGTGTGCACTGCGACATTTGGTCTATTGTTTGAGATTGAGGTTATTCATACCCTGATCTGGTCCTGTATTCTAAGACCCAACAGTCCAATTTGCTTGTATGATATATCAAGCAATCTTTATTTCTGGTTGGTGTAACCATTGAAAATATTTATGAGGCAACCGACATTATATTAAATATATTATATACTATATATTATATTGAATTTCTGCATCGGTCTATATTATTGTTCAGACAGTCATTCACATTCAATATCACCTTATTAATGTAAAATCAGTTTTCAAATAGTCAGCGAAACTCATTTGAATACATATCTCTCTGATTGATGCCATACAACATTCGGCAATGGCTGCCGCCTAGATATAGGCAACGATTTTTCAAAATGAGCTAAAGTATTAAAATCCTTGCTGAAAACTTCTATGAATTTTCATTCAATTGAAGCTAGCATTATAATTAACTGGGAAATAATTATTAAAAAATCAGATTTTAATACATTTATATTTATATTAATTGTGTTTTAATTATTGATGTTATGTGATACTATATTCCATATTCCCTGATATAATATTGTGGTTGTACTAATATTTCAAATTTAATTTTATTTTAATTAATTATTAATATTATTTTAAATAATTCTTCCATTCCGATCCTCGTAAATATGTGAATATTTTTCTCTTGAGATATAGCCTTTGCCTTATAACATTTTGTCCTTATCCTCTATATTTTTTATCTTCCTATGTACTGTGTACTATACATACTATCAATATAAATAATCATAGGAAAAATCTTGGTTTCTTGATGAGGAAATCCATGTGAATGAATAGATTGAAATAATGAAAATTTTGTTTGATGATTTTCAAACATGTCCATATGTTACTCAATATTAAAGAAATAATTAAAAAATTTAAATAGAAGTCAAAATTAAAGCTCAGCTAAATTAACAATGCTGTTGAGATTATGAATAGCATTTCCATACCTTTAATATCATGTAATCAGCATTACAATGTTGGATTACCATTACATTACAATGTTAGATTACCACTCCTAAATTAACTTATTATATTCCAATTATCAAAACATTTCATTAAAACACTCCCAAAAATCCTTAAAGCATATTTTCACATAATCATTAAACACCAAGCACTTGAAAATTTTTCACCAAAAAAAGTTACCTTAAACCGAAAAGCAAATGAAATTCCGCACTGCCACAAGCTACAAGCGTACACACTTCCAACACTAACCGGGTTCGTTGGCTTACCTTGAACTCGAAACCCAGTTTCATTTAATTACAACTGTTGCTTAATTGCTGCGACGTCGTCGATGAGGAGAGATGGGATGGGAGTGGAGTGGAGTGGAGTGGGGGCAATGAAGAGCAGCACGAAGACAAGGCATGGCAAGGAAATGAAAACGTTTGGACTACCTCACTGTCCGTTACGTCATTAAATCTGGCAAAGAAAATACTATAAAATTTCGACAAATCTGCGTTGGTGTGTGTGTGTGTATACTCTCACACCGGTGAAAAAAATGTATTCTATGCTGTGCTCTTTGTTTCATTACGTGAAATATACAGTTAATTTGCTTTTTTCGTTCCATTGCCATGTTGGTCCCCGTAGTAATTATGCCTACCCAACCTACTTCACGACGCTAGATACCTGAGTGTGACTAAAATAACAGCAACAACAACAACTATTATTATTCTGCCTTACTACCCTCTCGCTCTCACACTCTCTTTCTCCGCTGTTGGTAATGTAAATCGATACGTATTTCTACCTAGACTTGGTGAGTGAATGAAACGCCTGCATATGCTCGTTGTGTGGCTTGAAGGAGAGCAAGCGAATTGCGTTTCTATGGCAGAATGTCCTTTTTACCGTTGGAAGTGTAACGGGAGTTCATTACCTGCGCATGCGCAGTGATTGGGTGCGCGGCGATGCCAGTATGCCCCTGCCGAAAGTGGAAGAGAGCGTAATGTGTAAGTGCGATTGAGAGCTGGAAAGCGCAAACAACAACGAAATAACGGAAAATGGGAGAATGACAAAATGTGCCAATATTAGAATGTGTATGTACAGCATAATGGCTGTTGCTGCTGCTGGAGGATATGCTGATTTTCGACTACAACAATGCCAACAACAAGTATGAACAACAACAATGCCGCAAGCAAAAGGATAATAGGCAATAGCAGTGAAGGAAGACGCTCAAGAAGCGGCAGCTAAAGCAACAAAATGAAACGGGGTTAACTGCGGTTGTCGCTGGCGAAGTTGCTTGATTGTGTGGGTTGTAAAGTGTATACTCGCTTTGATGGATGGACGAAAGGATAGTTCGTTCTACATACATATATGCGGCTGAAAGGAAGCTTGAATGGGTGGGCATTTGGTATGTGGTGTGCTGTATTGAGTTGGCAGCAGCAGCATTTCTTGGCGATACGAGTAGTGCTGCTTATTTGTATGTATGTGAATATGTTTGCAACTGCTGATTTGTATTTTACACGCTCTCATGTACAATACATACATATGTATGTATGTATATATATGTGTTTGTGCGTGCGTTTGGCAGCCGAAATTCCAATTTGCATATTTTGATGTTCAGCTCGTTTCATTTCATGCGAAAGAAATACTATATTCACATTCACAACATTTTGGCATACAACATTTTGTGCGAAATATATAACGCTACATATCTATATAAGAATTTTTTTTTTGTTATTGATAAATGGCGAATGGTGCACAACAAGCGTGTCTAAATATTGCCAATATATGCTATAAATATGTATGTATATATCTTGGGTGTAATATTTATTTATGGCATGTCTGCGGCATTTGCCTTTGGTTAAATGTATAAATATTTGTTGTTTTTTTATTGGGTGGTGCAAACTATTTTTAAATATTAGTAATATTTGCATATCTATATTGGTAAATATAATATATTTTCGGTTATTTACACAACAAAAACACATTTGGCCAGAAAGGTTGTTGTTTTGACCTTTCTTTTAGTTCTAGTTTATTAAAAGAAAAATACATTTTATTAATAAATATATATGTAGTTTAATGATAGTTTGACACACACATTTTGTTTAAGGGATTACATGGGTTTTGTCGGTTAAAAAAGCCATATTTTCAATTTTTTTCTATGTAAAAAATTATTTTTTAATTCAAAATATTTTCTTATAGATACATATTTAAATAATAATTTCTGAAATTTAAAAAAAAATAATTTCCGGTGACCTTTCGGAAAAAAGGGGCGTCCGCGTTGTCAGCATAACTCCAGACGGAATCATCTAAACTGAAAAAAAGTGTTATAGTGAAGACCATAAACGCGTGCTTGAACGAAGGAAAGACAAAAAAAAATTAAAAATTGGAATTTTGGCAGACTTTTTTACAAAAAAATAAAAATTTCGCTCAAATTTGATTGACATTTTGTTTTTTTTTTCTTAAATAGTTGTAATTGAAAAAAGAAAAAATCCTTCATACAAACACGAGTAAATTATATCTCGAACAACTGTGCAAAATTTCATCAAGATCGGTTGAGTAGTTTTCGAGAACATTTGACAACCGACTTTGAAAACACGGTTCCCAGGAAAACGCGTTTAAAGTTTTGAGTAACAATAATACCTGACTAGAAGCGCACACCTTCCAAAAGCTGTAGCACCGAAATATTATTCGTTTCGTCTTGGAAATTTAAGATAATATTCTTGGGATTTTGTAGAAATTAATAAGCGAAAAAAACAAAAAAAATATTTTTTGAACCCACGAACCCAAGTAACCACTTAAGAGCTATTTTTAATATTTAAAACTTTTTTTATACAATGCCATGAATATAGTACCAATTAGTTCCAGATCTTATTATTCAGTACTGTTGGCGCGTGTTATCTACAATTTCTTAACAAACAGCGTGGAAAGGAAGTTTATACTTTTAGAATTATTAGATGCGTTCTGAAGTGCAATCTAGTACCAATATTCACAAATCAAAAATATATTGATTTATCTAATTATTTCAAATCCATTTTTATTGAAAACATATTTTATATTAATTGAAATGATTTGTAACAGCCGTAGCTCAATTCCAGGACCTATCAAAGAGGGTTTCCAAAACATTTGCTTGCCGAAAAATTGATCAAAATTAAAAATAATTGCCTAACTATGTAACAGTTTCATTAAAAGTCAGCGTCAGTAGACATTTCGTGCCAATAATAAATCAGTTAAAATCTAAATTATTGTATATATATTTTTTAATTTAATAGTTCTCATTTTTTTCAAAATTTGACGCACTATATATGATACAAAAAATACAAATGGAGAAAATACATATATTCTAAAACTTAGGTTAAACAGCTTATTTTTTAATTCATCGACCACAGCGCCATCTAGCTGGATAGGTTCATTTGATAGCTGTATGAAAGAATATGTTTACTAGCTCAACTATTTTTGAGAAATTTAAAATATAGGTAGAGCTCTAAACTATCCAGTCCCGATTCCGTAAATTCTGACATTTTTCAAGATCGCTTACGAATACTCTCAAGGGTACTCAAGGCAACACTTCGCTCTCAGCAAAGTCAATTTTTCCTAAGTCTTAGGAGTTCTAACTGGTCATTGTCCCATCGGGATTCAAGCAGTCAAACTAAAAACTTACCGGTTGCTAGCTGCATAAGCTGCTTGTAAGAGCATGAGACTGAATCTTTCCAACATTTCCTTTTGGAAGGCCCCGGCTTTGCGAGTTCTAGGCAAAAGATCCTTGGATATCACTTTTTTGCGCACCCCTGCGAATTAGCGGATATAGAAGTAAAAAACCTGTGCAGATTTGTTGTAGGTTCTAGTCGCTTTGTCGATTCTTAAATTTAAGTGCGGGGATTGAATTTTATGGCATCACAAAGGACGGTGTATAGTCTAAGTGTGTTTCCTTTTTAAGGGAACAGCCTTCGTACTTAACCTAACGCTAGTTGGAAGCTTTGAAAATTACTGAAGAAACAATTTTTTCGAAGTTCAAGAAAGTTGGAAACGTTTTTTTTGGACCGTTTTGACCGAATTTACCCATCTCAAATCCCGGCATCATTTATGGTTCCAGCTATAATACATTCCTTTAATTATTGTCATTTACAAATTTTTTTGTTTTGAATCCCTCATTTGCGTAAAGCCTTTCTTTAATTCAACAAATTTGTTGCATACTTGACTCTGCTTCATATATAAAGCGCGTGCACATTCATCGTATACTGCTTTATGCCGTTATGGCTTTATGTTTTGATATTATTATTATTTTATTTTTATTTTTATTATCTTTTTTTGCTTTCCTTCTGCTTGTAAATCATTGTTGCAGCTTCAACATCAAGAATTCCTTCGAAATACTCGTATGCTCTGCTGCAGCTTCTTCGGCAAGTAACATTTTTTCTTGTATGCCATTTTGCCTTTTGGCTGAAAATAATTCGCGTATTAGTAGTCGTACATACACTTACTTATATATACATATATAGTACAGATATATATGTACATATATAAATATACACTCATCCATAAGTGTATTCATAAAAATTTTGTTCATATGGAAATTTTCGTCAGCATACAAAATTAAATTTTATTCAAGAATTCATATAGGAATCAACGAAGAAAGCTGACATACTTACAGAAATACTTGTACAGAAAGTAATGCACGTATATATGCGTGTATTAACAAGCACTGTAGGGAAACAGAAACAATTTTTTGTGTTAGTGTTAGTGGTTAGTTGTATATATTTGGGTGTTTATAATTTCATAAAATAGCCTGTGAATAACTTAATTTAATTTATTAGATAAATATATTAATATTTTTGTATGAATATTAAATTTTATTATTTTTTGTAGAATCCAGTCATGTGTAAGTAATACTTTTTATATGTTAAATATTAAAGAAATTAGCTTTTGGTCATTCTTTTCGAGCGTCTCCTCCTGCTTATTGTCTACAAGCGGTTTGTTGTCAGACAAATTGAGGATTCACGAAACTGTAATACCCCTGACAGTCGGCGTCGTTAATTCGGGTTAACTGCTTTAATCGGGGTTAATTCGAGAGTTATCTCAGTTAACTCTGTTTGCTAACTCCCATTTAATCCTCAAAATTTTAGAGAGTTATTTGGAGTTCGTGGCATTTTCGTTGGCAACATTGTTAAACATGGCCGCTTTTTATCTATTGTGAATGAAAATATGCAGTACTGACAGATGTTTTTCAATTAAATGTAAACAAAAACATACGCATGCTCATTTTTTCTAAAATGGAAGTAATAATAATAACGTATTTATATCTATTTTTTAATATTTATTGATTTTGTACTATTTGTGCGGCTAACAACCGCAATAATTGCTTTCTATCCAATTTTATTTCACCAAAATGGAAATATTATTGCCAATCAGCTGTTATGGGAGTTTATAACTCGCTTTGCTGCCGTCTGTCAGAAAGTTTTGTGGCAGAAATGTAAGAAAATATCAGAAAATCAGAATTAAATGGTAAAATATACACGTTTATAATAGGTTGTCAAATATCCGCTTTTTTGCTCTTTATTCAATGGTTTATAAAAAGTGTTACAGTGATCGGATTTAGTTCAAATATGCTCCGTTTCGTTCGATAATCATCTAGACGCCAACTTCATAATACCTCCCTCGTAGAAGCCCTCTCCTTATTTACGAAGTTCAACTTTACACCATCAAGGACATTCTCCAACAGGTGGTAATCACTTTCCGGGCTTTATGGTGGATGCGATAAAACCTCCCGCATCATCCCGAGCTCCCGTAGCTTCTGACGAGTCATCAACGAAGTGTGTAGCCTGGCATTGTCCTGTGGGACACTACACTCTTCCTGTTGGCCAATTCTGGACGCTTCTGGGCGATCGCTTGCTTCAAGCGGTCCAGTTATTCGCAGTAGATGGTAGAATTAAGCGTCGGACCATATGTTAGCCTCTTATAGTGGATGATACCCTTCCAATCCCACCAAACACACTGCAAAACCTTCCTGGCCGTCAATGCCGGCTTAGTCACTGTTTGGAACGATTCACCAGCCTTCGACCACGACCGTTTTCGCTTGATATTGTCGTAGGTGATCCATTTTTCGTCTCCAATTACCATCCGCTTCAAAAATGGGTCAAGTTCATTGCGTTTCAGCATCATATCGCGGGCGTGATTCGGTCCAGAAGATTTTTTTACGTCAAATCATGTGGCACCCAAATATCACGCTTTTTTGTGTATCCAGCCTTCTGCAGATGGTTTGAAATGGTTTGGTGACTAACTCGCATCTCCTGGGCGATGTCACGAGATGCCACATGCCGGTCAGAGCTTTGCAGCTCTTTATACATAGCCGCGAAATTCAAAAGACAAAAATTATTTATTAAATGAATGTAGAGTAGATACATCTAGAATTGAAATAATCTAAGATACTTAAATTTTACTTGATTTAAAAAAAAAAGTATTAATCATAATATATATATTAGATCGAATCGATACACTCTTCACTAAATTTACTCTGGTTTTCCTACAGGGTGCGCATATACAAAATTTGATCTCGTGTGTTCATTTGCATACAAATTTGGTACATGTAACAAACAAATGTTAAGAAATACACATGCGTATATTAATCAGGACACATCAAATTGTGAAATTGTTGTGAGATAGTCTATAAAATTTATTTGGAAGATTTATAGAATCGATGAGTATTATCGTCTGTTTCCAACATTTGTATAATCAAGTAATCAAGATGGTTTGGTTTATGTAGAAATATATATATTTACAATGAGCTGAAAACGTTAAGAAACGACCTACCTTATCATATTTTAGCATGTTTCATCCAATCTTTTCGAAAACTAAAGTATGAATCAACTTTTACTGCAGTTTTATTTGATGGACCTAATCAGATATTTTTATCATCAAAAGTAAAAAGTAAAAGTCGGTTTTGAGTGCATATATAGTTTTTTCTTAATAGTCCTTTTTTGATTACAAGAATCTGGTTTTTCGGAATTTGACAGGCATGATAATCTACCAGTTTCATTGAAACTTAAATCACACGATTTGCTTTCATTGTGGGGAACTTCGATAAGTACTGAAAGAGTTAATATCTCCTCATCAGTTGAATTCCAAATGCACAACTAACTGCACACTGAAAATCCTGCCTTATATTTCCCGCGTGCAAAATTTCAAAACCAACTGCATTTCAGCGCAACCCATTCAGCCTGCAACCTTTGCATCCGCGTGATGCGATAATGAGCTCGCAATGAAATAATTGATTCAGAAGAGATAAGTAAAACCGACTAACAGCGCCGCCGACTGTGGGTGCGTTCGCCCCATTCGCGTAACATTGGTTGGTAGAGCAACAGAACAACGAAAAAAGGCGACAGCGTCACCTTGACCTTGAAACCCACATTTAAAATAATTCACTTTTTAGCGGGAAACCCGACCGACCAGGCCAGGGGATGCAAGCGCGAAAGGCGGGTGAGGCGGCAAGCGTTAAGCAGTCGCATATAGAGCAGAAAATGCCGGCCCATTATCTCATCAGCGACCGAACAACAAAAAAGCCACTAAACCAACAACAACAATACGCGTCCGCCCACCCACCGCTCGCCGTCCGTCCAACGAGCCTGGCAATGCCAAAGTGCACTCGAATTGTGCCATTTCCGTGCTGGTCTCATTTGGCGCTTTTCTATCCAGCTTTCATTACCCCAGCCACACCAATGACAACAACGATAACAACAGCAATAGCAACAGCAACGAACTTCATCAGCCGCAAATTCTCTCATTATCTTTTATTCATTTCGTTTCATTCATTCTATTCATTTACTGGCTTGCCTTGCCTCATCGTCGTCGTCCTCGTCGACTCGTTTGCCGGCATTGCTGCCACAGCTGGTGCGGCTGCTGTTGCTGTTGCTGGTGCTTGCCACTCGGTGCACATGCCACACTATGCTCTCTCATGAAATTTCACTCATCAACGCAGCAGCGGCAGCAGCATCCGCCAGGCAGGAGTAAAATTTTTAATGGCGAATGAAATTATAAAGTCTCGTAAGAGAGAAGACAAAAAGGAGCCAGCAATGTTGAATGTTGTAACCAAACGCTTTGTTGTTTTTGCTTTTGCCAGCCAGCGCCGCAGGTTGTGGAGGATATGGCATAATGAAACCAGCACAAAAATATATGTAATGAACATAATAATAATAATAATAGATTTTGGCGCCAATTTTGTGCCACACTATGCCAGGCGACTCTGGTAGTTACTGGTCTGATGAGCCGCTTCAATGTTATGTTGGATATTATTCATTAACTTTAGGAGTAACATTTACGGTAAAGCTTGTCATGTATCCTCGAATGATTCTTCCTGGAGATTAGTACCTAGTAACACTAACGATATATTCGAATTAATATTATAAATGAAGAGTGGATGTTGAGGTGATGGTACTTATTACTTTTTTTAAACAAAAAAAAACTTTTTTATCAACAAAAGAGACCAAATATATTTCCAATGTTTGTTCCCAATAATAATAATAAATACGAATACAAATCTCATCTACTGAAGAACTGGTGCGTAAAACTGTGCGAATACACATAGGTTACATACATCTAGGTTATAACTGAAATCAACATGAACTCAACGCTCTCATGGACCCATTGTCTGCTTGCGTTTTCTTCCTCAAACATGTAAATATCTAATTAAATACCTGCACCGAGTTCAGATAAAGTCTATGAGTAAGGAGGTTAGTTAGAGCTCTTATGAATTCAAGTGTGGTCACATGACATAGGTTACGGTAATATTTAATGTTGATGCAATCTAAGTTCATGATGTTGGATTGGAACTGCAGTTTTCAGAAAGGCGCGTTGAAAGCAACAAAGTTGAAAACTTTAGATAAAATGCCCCAAAATTATCCTATAGATGCTGCAAGCAGGAATGAATGTTTCTAATCGTAAGAAGGAGGATGAGTGGGTGGACTTTCTAATAAAACACATGTGAAATCGTAGAAATCAAGTTCGACATATTGATATTACACATTTTCAGAATGATATTTGAAAGTATTTCACCAGTTTAAATTTACTTCGTTTGGTAATAAAATCTAGGTCTCTCCCTGATGTTGCCAGATTTAACGACTGAATAAAAACCATTCTTGAATACTGTGAACATTAAAGCATCATTACCTCTTCTTCTTCTTGCCACTTGTTTCTCTGGTCTCGGGTGTCTTAACTTCGTCAACTTCAATGTTGTCACTATTTCCATTGATTTCGGAAGCAACATTATTACTGGGAACAATATTAGCCAAGATATATTATTTACAATAGACGTTGCTTTGGAATAAGCTTGTGATTTTAAACTCAAATGACTTTAAGATCTTCTGGGCCTCTCATCTACATATGTATCTACATATTCTGTCCTTATTCGAATATGTATTTGGATCCAGTCATGCTATTGTCATGTATGGACCAAAATTGGTTATAACGAAGAGAAAGAACCAATAAATCAGTCTTAACATCACACAACGAAAGCTCAACCTACTTCGGATCAGTACCAAATTCTGTTTTTAGCAATATCTTTTATACTACGTTCGGACCGACATTGAAAAAATGGGTTTTCGTTCGAAAACTTGTGTTTTCATACATGCAAAATCTGTCAAACGAAATCACAGTTTTCGCTGAAAACTTCTTGAAAACTTACATTCCACTCATTATAATCGATGTCTGCTCTAGTTTAGTCGATATAATTGGAAGACATATTTTGCCATCCCCAAATTATCAGCTGATATTTGTTTACATTTTAAAAACGAATGGAGAAAAAACAAAAGTACAAAAAAAGAAATTCCTGGGGTGAGAGGGAGGTAGCGCTCTAATTGAATTGTGACAAAATTTTCGCGGACCCAGAAAAAATAGCCACATTTTAGAAGTTTGCTATCCAGAGCGGCCTAAATTAATTAATTTGCAGAGGCCGAAGGATGTCGCATAATTCATTAAATGAACGAAACTGTTCTTTAAAAAACACAGATCCATTCGATGGCAATCATGTTCCCAAAAATTATTCTTACGTTGCTGGAATTAATTATATTTAACCTATACAAACTTCGGCGTTAATCGGCGTCCCAAGTTCCTTTATTATACCTAATAGGTTTAAACTTTGTTTGTTCAACTCTTCTATCTTTTTTGCAAAGCAAAGATGCTGGGTAGTAAGAGTCTCCATCAATTCTCTTGAAGAATCATCGTTGCGCAAGGTATTTATCTGGCTTTTCAAAACAAATACCTTCATTATTAAAATTTTTTAAAAACACGATCATTAATAATACATAGTTATAAGCAAATATTAAAGATTCTAAATCTTACCATTTTCGTTGCTCAAAATGTAAACAAACAAATAATTTTGTGAATTGTCAATGAAAACCATCGAAAACACAAAATGTCGGTCAGAACGACTTTGTTTCCACAATCCACAAATTGTGTTTTCAAGAGGTTTTCAATGTCAGTCCGAACGTAGTATTAATCTTTGAGATAAATATTAACCTGTTTTCGAATAGCTAATTAAATTTCAGCTATTTCTTTTTGACGATTAGAAACATTACCACATCCTCCAAAAGCCATCATCTGGTGCTTATTTTAGTTTAGTAGCTATTTTTGTCTTTTTCATATTATTGAGATAAGAAATTGCTGTTCATTATGACCGTTGGTTTCATTACTTTGGATATAATGTTCTGTTGCTCCGAGGATGCTGGAGTCAAAAGCCACTATTAAGGACAGGATTTTTATAGAAACATTAATTATGTACATATATGTATGTGTTGTCTTGATTGAAGCAAAAAATTTAGGAAAATTGATTTCGAATTGTTCAAAAGTTTCATAAAAAATTGGTTTCTCACTGTTGTTCGAAAAAAATTGTATTGAAACTATTGATGCTGAAATAAGGCTAACAGGATATGCATTTAAAAAGAAAATTCGTTGAGAAATTTGTATTTTAAAACCAGGAGGTTTGAGACACCATATGTATGTAGGTTTGTATGAGTATAGATACATATATATTTAACGTGATACATCTTATAATATAATCGTACTAAATGCACATAATAAATTTCGTTAGCAATGCACTACTTACATAGATACATACTCACATCAAGATATCAAAGAGTTTTCGGAAAATTGAATCGATGAAATTGGGCAAATGACAAACGCATGAAATCCCCGCGACTACAGAGATGCCATTTGCAATAATAATAAATACAAGCAGATATACATACATATGTAGATGTATGTAGATATGTTTAGAAGAAGTGGGGGTTGCGGCATTGATGTATCGAATAGTCATTTGTGAAAATTTGGGGTGTAGCATTGCTACTACGTCTCACACACATGCGAAGAAGTGTCAGCGAAATGTTGCTGGCTATTCGCAGCGTCGGCGTCGGCGGCGTCAATGCGTGAATTCGCGAATCGCGCGCAAAGTCGTCGATTTGGCGAAATGTGTCACTCAAGGAGCGATTTACTTACATATGCATATATATATATATATTTATACACTTACACTCACACCTCAGTATTCGCACGTGTTGTCCCAGTGAAGTCAGCGTTCACATCTCGCGTAATTTTCCATTTGTTCTATTCACCATACATACACCCCTCCTCCACCATCCGCATGCTGGTGACTGATTGTTGATTACCGGTGGCTGGTGTGAGTATATAGATTTTCACGCTTCCGGCATGAGTTTTCGCTTCGCATGCGATAGCGTTGCCGTTGCGCCGGTGAGAGGGTGTCAATTTGCGACAAGGCAACAAAAATCGAATTTGAAAAATAAATACGCACATGTGTGGCACACACACACGCACACCTAAATGCATACAAATGTGTTTTGCACTAAATAAAAATGAATAAAAATGGCTGCTTGCGAATTTTCGCAAACACCACCACTCCCTCAACCCAACAGCGTGACGCAGTGCTCGTTTCCTTTGTAATAAGATATTTTAGTGACTTATGTCAGTGCAGGAAAATCCATCAAATGTTAAAAATTGACATTTTGAAAACGGTAGACATACAGACACATACATATATCACATACATATATATGCTATCATATACATATGTGTATGTGCGTTGCCATGTAGAGCTTTCTAATAAATAGTATTGATGTGCGTCTGTTGCTATTATTATTATAGCCGCTTTGTTGCTGTTGTTGTTGTTGCCGGTGTTGTCTGTTTCTAATGGGATCACACTTCAATTCCATTTGTGTCGCACACAGACACACACCTACTCACAAAAAAATATCAATCACAAATTAATGAGATGTGAGCGCGTGCATCCACTGACATGTTGGCGTTCTCGCTCTTCTTCTTGTTGTTGTTGTTCATCTTAACAATAACGGTAATATGTATCACCTACAAATGGAGGTGCTTGGCTGTTGGCTGCCTTTTTGTCAGTTGCTTTTATCGGTCACACATGTGGACGCATACATCAATTGTTATGTCGATGTATGAGTGTGTGTGTGTGTGAGGCATATCCTTCTACTTCGTGATGACAACTGTGTTTGGTCGGGCACATCATTTTTACAGCAAATTATTCAATACAACATGCTGTATTAACATATAGAAGTATGTTTGTATCCATAAATATTAGGATGGTCCTTAAATAGTTAAGAAAAAAAATATTTGTTTCGGTTTCACCTGTTCAAGCGAAGACTTTAATTTCGATTTGATAGAGTTAAAGCACATCCCACAGAGGTCAACGTTCATATTAATGCTTATAAAACCAGAATTGTGCAGTTATTTCATCATCTAGTAGCTAAAACCGAGACAACTGTAGATAGTCGTATATTTACATTCAAATTTTAGATATGTTTGGAGAAAAGGACTCTCAAAAATATGTTGATTCAAAATTAAATAGAGGCTTTTTAATAAGAAATAATAAGTTAAAAAAATGTTCGGGATATCAATGATATTCTTTACTTCTGTGAGAGTACATTCGTTGCTATTATGTATTGGAACTCGATTTCTTTTGCATGGTCACCATGGGCACGCTTGTAGAAGTCCAGATGCTGAACCCAATTTTCGACGGTTTGCAAGCATAAATCGGCCGCTGCTGCAATTTCACGTTCGATATTCGTACGAAGTTCATCAATCGTCGCGGCTTGTTGGCATAGACCATAGACTTGACGTAGCCTCACAGGAAATAGTCTAACGACGTCAAATCGTATGACCGAGGTGGCCAATTGACTAGGCCATTTCGTGAGATAACACGTTCACCAAACTTGGTTTTCAATAAATCGATTGTGACATTCGCTGTTGGAGCCACATATGGTCCAAGTCCATATCATCCAATTATATATATATATATATATATATATATAAAATACATATATATATATATATATATATATATATTTGGCGTAGGAACCGCTTTAAGCGATTATAGCCGAAATTAAGACCAAAAATAATTTGGTTATTATTGAGCGGTAGCGATCCCCATTCTCATCTTGATCATCACGGAAGAAGTAAAAGAGCGGGAAATATGGCGTCGTTTGCTGTCCATATCAGTCAACTTTTATAGCGTCCCTATTGAAAAACCCTTTATAATAACTTCGATATTTTTCAAATCAATTTTCAGTATTATGTAAATTCCTCCAGGTTTCATAGGGTAATCATAACTGTAATCCATGTCTACTATTTCTACGTTGATGGAGGTCGTGCTATGCATCTGAAACAGTCGAACCAATTTTTTTTTACTTTTTATTATAAGTTTCTTTTCTTTATGAACTAAAACAATACCGAAGAAGTTATAAAATTCCAAATTTTTCGTAGTTTGAAAAAAAAATTCACTTTTTTAAGAAAAAAAATTGACTTTAAGTTGCAAAAGAAGTAGTTTATATAATACTTTTGTCCAACTTTTTTAGTTCAAATAGAAAATAATTTAATACTGAAGCTAGATCACTTTGGTTTTTTTCGATCGGACATATATTCTTTTTGCTATCGCCGGCACCGTTTTCTAACACTTGTGAAAATGGAAACTCGAGAAAACGCGGTTTAAAGTCTGCTTGAGCATTCGCACCTGCTCGACGCTCGGCCACTAAAACTGCTCTTGCTTCGAAAATATGTCGAATTTCCCTCTGGAATTTTAAAGACATATTCTTGGATAGTTTTGGAAGAGATTTAAAACAAAACAAAAAAATCGATTTTTTGAAGCCTGTAAAGCAGACTACTGTCTTAAGAACCTCCCTAATACAACCTCTACATATTGCATATATTTCAGTTTATTTATTTGTATATCTGCGAGTATATGCATATGTATGTATGTATGTATTTGCGTGTACCTCAAATCGTATTTTGCAAATTGAATTTTAATTTTTTGTTGTTCAAATCAGCTTCTAACCAGAAAGCTTCTGACAATGTTTCCTGTATGTCACCAAGCCACTCTACAAGAGAGCGGCAGTGAAGGCATCAGGATGCAACAAATGGATGGAGCAAAAAGGTATCGGCGTAATTGAGTTGAATGCTTTCTGCGAAATGCAAATGGAAACGCAAAGCGAAAGTGTTGAGGGACTGCCTATGACATAATACATGTGAACAGTTGTAGTTTCTACACACATCTCTATATATTTATACCTACATATATATGCTTGTATGCAGATACATATATAAATGGGTATATGCTTAGTGCCATCAATTTACAATCAAACGAAATGGAAATATCGCATTAGCAATGGACAGGTGCACAGCGAATTACTCAATTTTTACTTTGCGTTATCTGGAGCGAGTTCTTCAAAGGAAAGCTTTTAAGATTAATATTTCAATTGCTGGTTTTAGCAAATTTTTAATATACCAAACTACTTGAGAATATAATGTGTTCTACAAATATTGGACTACCGAAAGAGAAAGATGCTTACTTTCAACTTTTTAGTATCTATAGCTCCATACTATAATTATATTGAAAAAAAGTATTTATTTAATTAAAGGCCGTCACTGAATGATTCTGCGTGGGAGATAATTGTATTTAAATTTCAACTTTGAAAAAAAATCGTCAAAATCTTCCCTTTTCTAATATAAAAATTTCGAAAAATGTCATGAAGAATGGTTATATCTTTAAATTTCGAATATTTATGGTGGATATTTTCTTAAAATTTGCTTTGACCGGCTAAAAATGTTTTTGTAATAAGCAATTTTGTAAATAAGCAACAAAATTATCATTGAACCTTCTCTAGATAATCTTTTTTGAAACTAACTTAACAGCTTCTCCACCTTATACATGATTTAGTATTTGTTTTAGAGATCTCAGAGAGAAAAAAATATTTTTGAAAATACTGGAACGTTAAAAGCCTTCTAATATCGATGACATATTTATAATGTATACTGTATATGAATATACTTTTATTCAAATATGCTATCCTTTATACACATATATGTATATAATTTTTTTTTCAAATTTTTTTAAGAGATGAAACAGTCTTTTGTGACTTAGAACCAGTATGCTCACTACAAAAATCACCTTAAAAATTCCCTTTACCGCTTGAATAAAATATACAATGCTTTGTTGTTCAAATTCAAAGCACTAACCTTACCGAAAAATGAAGAGCCGAATCCAACGGGCGAGCGAGTGGCGTACAATGGCGAAGCAACGGCTCGAAATGCGAATCAGACGAGAAATATTGCTTGATTGAATCGAATTGAATGATATTAAAATTGAAATTTGTGCAAAATTCAAAAGCGTACAAATCTAAAACGAAAGCGCACACACATACACACAAAGCTTATTGCTGTGAGTTGTCTGCAGGTTTATAATATATCCTTAACTGTGTATGTGTGGGTTTGTAATCGCATGCTAAGCACACGAATTTGTCTTTCATTTGTATGCATGCGTGTGTTAGTTGTTGTTGTTGTTGTCTGTGGCAGCGTGTGTCGAGTATAAAGTCAAATTTGTTACCGATTCTTCGATTCTTATCAAAAGCTTGTGAAAGTCATGTGTCGTCTTCTTAAATGTAAATTCATTTCTATGCGGCACACACATACACACACTCATATGTGTGACTTTCCACATAAGCCAGTTACTCCATATGTATGTTCGCATGTCCTGTCGTATAGCACCGCTATTGTGCGTCACTTCATCCCTTCATCGCTCACATTTTTCATTTGCTGATTTTTTTCTGCCTTTTTTCGGATATACATACATATGTGTTTTTTGTGTTGTTTTTGCTGTCTCTCAAACGAGGGTCGAATGTCAATTGATTTGAGTTTGCCATTTTCGTTCATTGCTCCGTTGCTTTCGTTTCACTCTGTGAATTTTCTGTGGAAAATGTCAAAAATAAAATTGAAATGGCGGTCGTCGTCTTTGTGGCAAGCAAAGGACGAGTGTATTTTTCGAAGCGTGTAGTACCTTTGGCGCGCAGGTAGAAAAGTCATTTCATTTATTACCCATTGCTTTTCGTTATTAAGTAGTTGCTCGGTGGGTGTGGTCTCTTCACCTACGATGTGACAGTGGTAGCCGCATTACAAGTAAAACGTTTTAATGTTTGTTGCAAAAACAACAAACAGCAGCGGGTAGCAGAAATGGATTAAAAAGTTTGCCAAAAGTATTACAGCTAGTAAAGGGTATGGAGTTTGGTTTAGAAATGCAGTTGTATTGAAAGTTAATTACACATTTTTGGTTATATTTAAACCACATGTGTGTGATGAGCTTATATAAAATGGATTTGAGTTCACATGAGACATATGTGGTACTAGTTAATATCAAAAGCAAATCATCAAAACAACTAACAATCGGTCTGTGTGGTCTCTATTCATTAGACATACATATTCCTTCTATTTCTTATAAATTCAGTATTAACCCTTAAGTATAAAAACCCAAGCCCATACTGTTTTTCACGTCCCGCAGAAAGTTAGTCTTTCCAAACCTTCAACTAAAAAAAATTTTTATGGCAAGTTCTTGTTGCTTCATATGCTGAACTGAGTTTCTTTGAATTATTTCTGCAATATTTTATGTGCGACTTGTTAGACTTCTAAACAATCCAACGCGTCAACGTATTCTAAGTATCTTTTTTTTACTTTCTCCGTTGTCATCGTGGTCATTGTCCTAACGATTTTATTCTCTCGAATTATTTCAAACAACTATTAATGTTTCTACTACTTTTTAAAGTTCGGTATCGAAAATATGTTCAATCCTCTTTTAAGGGGTTACATGGGTTTCGTTGGTTCAAAAAAATCGATTTTTGTTTTTTTCGCTTATTAATTTCTATAACATCTATAACATCTCTCTTGTTTCAATTACAACTATTTAAAAAAAAATGCAAAATGTCAAGCAAATTTGACTGAAGTTTTTATTTTTTTGGAAAAATGTCTGCCAAAATTCAATTTTTTACTTTTTTTGTCTTTCATTCAAGCCCGAGTTTATGGTCTTACCTAAAACACTTATTTTTGTTTTTTCATTTTGGATGATCCTGTCCGGAGTTATGCTTTTTTCTGAATGGTCACCGGAAATGACGTCACAATGGATGAGTTTTATTATTATTTTTTTTTTTAATTTCAGAAATTATTATTTAAATATGTATCTATAAGACAGAAAAGAGTTTGAATTAAATAAATAATTTTTTTTTTACATAGAAAAAATATTGAAAATATGCAATTTTTTACGCTACAAAACCCATGTTACCCCTTAATTGCACTTTTCGTGAGTTCTTCTTAGATGCTTTTGTTCTTGGAACTTTCTATCTAACCAGTTTTCATTCCAGTAAGCAGACTTCTGATCTTTTCTATAAATTAGGGCAAGACTCATGTAATATATTTACCGTTAAACACGATATTATTATAAACCATGTCTAATTGAAATTTGAACTTTCAAACACTTTATCAATCTCAAAATTAATTGAAGATTACATTCGAGAGTTAAGGGCACTCGAAGTGAAAGAGTGCAGTACGAATTCATAAAGATGGAAGAGGGAGGTTAACAAAATTCAAATCGGACTGCAGAAAAAAATAAAATATGGATGATTTCAAAAATATTCCACTAAACACATTTAGGATAGATGCGTTATATAGAAATCCGCGATATACTTGAAACCAATTAAAAATTTTGTAGGAAGTAAGTTCTTGAAGCTTTTCAAACATTTTAAAGAACAGAGTGGAAATCTTTCCTAATACCAGAGACAGACATGTAGTACATAGTATAGTATGCTACAAAAACCATATGTGTGTCACCGGTGTCTTGAAATTGGTTCGAAAGCAAATGGTGTTTCGTACTATAATACGGTGATGGAAACCATTGAAATTATGTGGTGTTGTGAAATGTACTACAATGGATCGCATTGAATACACCGAGTGCATTAAGCTCTTAAATTTAAAATAAACTGAAATTAAAAACCAAAATTAAAAGAAATTATGAGAATATTAAGTTGAGAAGTAATAAACATAAATGGAATAACTAAGTCAAGATCCATTTTCCCGCCTGTTATTCAAAATTATATTTTGCTTGAATTTGTTTTTATTAGCTGATGGATGTCAACGTAGTACAATATTACATGTGTGTCACTATGCTGGTACATGGTTTCTTGAGATATTATTGTAGTACACATTGTAGTATGGAAACCATATATGTATTTGTCTATGGCATAACATTTTACAAAATTCTGGAACACTGGTGTGAAAAAAGTTTTGAAGAAAATACTGAAAATACTGTTTATCAGGTACTATCATAACATAAATTCTTATTAATTTCAGTTATTTATAATAACATTTAACTCCAATTCAACCAAAGATATGCACTTTGTATTACAGACAACTTCTGAGCTACCATTAAACAAGCTTTTAACATAATTTAATTCGAATTTAAGGCAACCTTTTCATGGGAACTTAACCGCAGTTGAGCCAATACAAAGGATCTCGTGCTAAAAAGAGTTTTCCATACATACACTTCATGCCGAAGAATTCATGCAAAGAAATTAGAAACATAACAAAGAAGTCAAAGTGAAAAGTTTCTGAGTGAACGCAGAAAGCCAACAACATTGGACGAATGCTTGGTTGGCTGCATGAAAATCAAGCAATAAAAAATTAGTTTGCATACACTTATGTACATATGTATATATGTATGTATGAATGTGTGTAGTGACCAAATATTTACATGCCAAAGCACATATTTCTTTTTACCCACTCATATGTGAAAAAGTATGAGCCTACAAATGAAGAAAATGCCAGCAAAGTAGAGCGTACCAACAACAAATACACTCATATATACATACATATGTTTAAATGTATGTATACGTGTATTTGTTACTGGTAGTGGGAAAGTAATCCGGAAACTTGAAAAGTTTTTAAGCACTAGCAGAGTGGAGCTTACGCATCAATTGTTATAGTGGCTTTAAGTTTTTTTCTCTCTTCTTGCCTTTTTGTTGTTGTTGCATACATGTTTGTGCGCTGAGCCGCTCACACATGTGTCTGAAACCGCCACTTTGTTCAAAGTTTGCTGGCAAAGCTTTACACAGCGCACAAAGGCAAAGTGCTGCTTTACTCTACCATTGCACTGAGCATTATTATTATTACTACTACCACTACTGTATATACTATTATTAACTTCATGGCAAATGCAGCGTGAGCGTTGAATGCAAAGCGCCGTGAAGGCTTCTTTGCAAACCGTCAAAATGTTGTTGTACTACATTCGCAACAATAAAGAAATGAATGAAATAATATAGGCAGAGGTAGGGGGTCAGCATATATACTATAAGACATACATATATATCATGTGTGGTCAAAACTTCTCCTTATTAAAGGGTTATGTGAGGGTTCAGGGGCTAAAATTTTTAATAAAAATTTAATATATTCAATCATATATTTCACTTAAACAATTTAGGATTTCAAAGATACATATCTAAATAGTAAAAAAAAATATTGAAATTTGAATTTTTAACAGAAATTTTAACAAAAAACTAAATTTTTTGGTCAAATTATACTATATTACTTATAATAAAAATATAAAATAAGCCTTCATTCATTAACTAGATAATGTTATTCCAAAGGTGCGAATTTAAACAAAATCGCTTCATAACTTTTCGAGAAATCGTGTCCACCGACTTATAAAATTGAGTTTTGAGATAAACGTTTTACATACAAACGGATGTGGCCTGGTGGGCGAAACTGCTTTAAATTTAAGATTTAAGATTTTTGTATAATATTTTTAAGATATAGCACTATTTAATAAGAAATTGTTTTTTTTCAAAATTTGAATTTTTTAAACCCACCTAACCCCTTATTTTTCCCCCATTGTGTAGAAGTTGTCTGAGTTTGAGTTGTTTCGTTTTTCTGCACAATTTTCACCCAACATAAACAAAAACAGCTCTTTAAATTACTATGATCTACTGCCTACCTGATCTTTCGACTCTACTTTACAATTTTTAATTGGATTTTTGACACATCTAAGTGTTTCCGAATCCAATATTTTAAGAGAGAAACAGAGTTCTTGTGTTTTGGAGAGTTTTTGACACTGTTTTTGTTTTTTGTCTCTATTAAAGTCTAAATACATTTTACTCCTCAGTTCCCCTAATAAATATGAAGGAGTCTCTTAAGAAAGAAAACATTGCCTAATACTCTCTAGTCATTCACATATTTTTTAAAACCTACCCTTCACTTTTAGCGCAGATTCTTTGAAACAGATCTTCTCCTGAAACCTTACCAAAATAGTGCATATTGAGCTCCCATGAGAACATTTTAGAGCAGAGAAAGTGATTTGAAAGTATGACCACGGTTCCTGGCTCTTTTATACGGTTGCTAATGGGAATATTCCATCGTACTAAAGATTTTTATTTTGGATATGTACTGGATAAATGAATTTTCGACAAATCCGCATTTATAGTAAAATTTAAAATTATTGGCAACAATCCCTTCCTATTGAAGAGAACTTTATACACGTCAAGTACTAATATTAAAATATTTTATATCCCAGCGATTCGATAATTTTTAAATAATTTAAATAATAATTTTTAAAAATGTTACATCCATTACAAGAAATCATATATAATTTCAGAACAAGTTGCTTAGGCTTAAGCTAAGAACACAATCACTTTCACCCTTACGATAGGCCTCAATTGAAATTAGCACGGAAACAGTAAACAATGCAAAGCCAGAGTTATCCGATTATATTGCCAATGGCTTAAACTGGTACTGTCACATTAAACATCTTATTAGTAAGAGATCTGAGAAACCCGCTCAGCACTTGGCTGTAGTTTCGGATTACTTAAAATTGGTATATTGTTTCGTTTCTATGAAAATGTTTACTTATTTTCCGGAGAATTTAACAAACAAATCGTTAAAAATATAACAAAACAAGTAAGGAAGGGCTAAGTTCGGGTGTAACCGAACATTTTATACTCTCGCAATTTATTTATTTAACTTTATTTATATTATATAATACACAATTTGACCCACATATTCGTCATATATATTGTATAAAGTCCATTGAAAGTTGGAAACCCTAATATTAGGTTAGAAGTACCGAGGTCCTCATGTTCGATATATGGGTCCTTGACAACCTATGGTCCGATTTCGGTGATTTTTAGAATGGGGCTGCCGCACTATTAACATAGTATTTGTGCAAAGTTCTGCATCGATATCTTCACTTTATATATTGTAATTTAATTAATTTAATTTACGAGCTGCAGAGCTAAATCGAGAAGGTACAATCTTCTATAAAAGTGTACAGCTACTGGCGTACGCCGATAATATTGATATCATCGGAAACAACACCCGCGCCGTTAGTTCTGCTTTCTCCAGACTGGATAAGGAAGCGAAGCGTATGGGTCTGGTGGTGAACGAGGACAAGACGAAATATCTCCTGTCGTCAAACAAACAGTCAGCGCATTCGCGTCTTGGCTCCCACGTCACTGTTGACAGTCATAACTTTGAAGTTGTAGATAATTTCGTCTACCTGGGAACCAGCATTAACACCAATAACAATGTCAGCCTGGAAATCCAATGCAGAATCACTCTTGCCAACAGGTGCTACTATGGACTAAGTAGGCAATTGAAAAGTAAAGTCCTCTCTCGACGAACAAAAACCAAACTCTACAAGTCTCTCATCATTCCCGTCGTACTTTACGGTGCAGAAGCGTGGACGATGTCAACATCCGATGAGACGGCACTAGGAGTTTTCGAGAGAAAGGTTTTTCGGAAGATTTATGGTCCCTTAAGAATTGGCAACGGCAAATACCACTGCCAGAAGGCGGGATACGTGGCGCGCTGTTTTGGACTCGGCTATAACCGCGTAAGCGGTGTCTACGCCAGTCAAGAAGAAGAAGAAGAATTTAAACGATTCAGATCCACTTCAAAGTTCTGGTATATAGGAAGTAGGCGTGGTTGTGAACCGATTTGGCCTATTTTCACAACATATCATTAAGATGTAAGGAAACTATTACAAACCAAGTTTCATTGAAATCGGTCGAGTAGTTCCTGAGATATGGTTTTTGACTCATAAGTGGGCGACGCCACGCCCATTTTCCATTTTGTCAAAAAATCTGAGTGCAGCTTCCATCTGCCATTTCTTATGTTAAATTTAGTGTTTCTGACGTTTTTCGTTAGTGAGTTAACCCACTTTTAGTAATTTTCAACCTAACTTTTGTATGGGAGGTGGGCGTGGTTATGATCCGATTTCTTTCATTTTTGGACTGTATTAGGAAGTGGCTAAAAAAAATGACTGCAGAAAGTTTGGTTTATATAGCTCTAATGATTTGCGAGATATGTACAAAAAACTTAGTAGTGGTCGTGGCCCCTCCCCAAAAAAATTACATCCACATATGCCCCTTCCTAGTGCGATCCTTTATACCAAATTTTACTTCCATAGCTTTATTTATGGCTTAGTTATGGCACTTTAAGTGTTTTCGGTTTTCGCCATTTTGTGGGCGTGGCAGTGGTCCGATTACGCCCATTTTCGAACTTAACCTTCTTATGGTGCCAAGGAACACGTGTTTCAAGTTTCATTAAGATATCTCAATTTTTACTCAAGTTACAGCTTGCACGGACGGACGGACAGACAGACATTCGGATTTTGACTCGTCTCGTCACCCTGATCATTTTGATATATATAACCCTATATCTAACTCGTTTAGTTTTAGGACTTACAACCAACCGGTATGTGGACAAAACTATAATACTCTCGTAGCAACTTTGTTGCTAGCAACTTTGTTGCGAGAGTATAAAAATACATATATTATATCATGATAATTCTTCTCTACTTGAGGATTTACTTGTGTAATTTCGGAAATTCTTAAGTGGTTTGGAGTAGTCAGGATTTTTACATTTTCGTTAAGTGTAATATCTTAAAAATATTCTCTGAAAATTTGAAGTTGATCCGATAATTAGTTTTCGAGTTATTCGACAAATACCAAAGAGCGCTCGGTTAAAACTTTAAATGCATTTTTCTCAAAACTATGTTTTTTGAACTGGTGACAACTGTAACTCGAAAACCGCTCAGTAGAGATGAAATTTATACAGATTATTTATAATACATAATAAACCTGGACTTGATCGAGGCTTTTTCTTTTCTTCAACAATTTTGATTTGAGGATTAACTACAGTGGAACTTCTCTAACTCAAATCACCATAATCCACAAAAAAACTTCGAGTTAGAGAGACTTCGAGTTATAGATTTATCATTAAAACATATAATTTTTGAAAAAGGTGTACAATATATATTTAAACACAGTTTTATTTATTTACTTCGCATAAAGTTTTATGTATATAACCTTAAAACATCTATTTTGTAATTTTGTTGGTTGTAGTTTTCTATTTTTTGGCTCTTGACGTCTATATCCCATGCCATTGTTACATTATTTATGCAATCCATATTTTTTATTCTCCTCCATCCGATATAGAGGGGCTCTTTTAAAATTCTACTTTGATCGAAAAATTTTAAATTTTGTGTTATGTCCTGGTCGAAAAGTTTGATTTATGGAAGGAATTTTGTATGAAATTTTACTTCTATTGCCAATTCAAGAGTTCGAGTTATGGAGATCTTCGAGATATAGAAGTTCGACTTATGGAAGTTCAACAGTATATACTAATTTTTTGAATACAATAATCTATTTAAATATTAGACATTCCTATTTTTTTAAGGACGATGGATAAAAATTAATGTTAACTATAAATGTTTTCTCTTTCTCTAAAGCAAAAACATTGTTTTGGATTTCATCGGATTTCATTTATGGAAACCTGCTCGCTTCTTTTTTCTCAAATAGTTCTTCATCGCCTACAATTTCAAGACTATGCTCTACTATTTCAAAGATACTGTATTATTGAAGAGGAGACCAAGATCACACCATCTTTTCGGTTAACGAACTTTTACCTTTCGATTGAGGCTTCAACGAGTTCAACTATATAATTTAAATTTTCAAACACAACACTTCCACATGTTTTTCCATCATTAGATTCTATTCAAACCAACTGGGAAGAATTCACATTTCATCCATCATTTACATAATGCCGATATTTGGCGTTAATGGCTACTTTCTAATTAGTGGCCATTAATGCCGACGAAGTAGCAGAGCGTATCATTGAGTTCATTAAAATTATTTCAATTAGATACTTGTGTTTTCACCAAAGCGCCGTAGAATTTACGCAATTCATATTTTTCTTTAATTGGCAGCAAGCAGGAAGAGGATGAACAAGCCAATCGCCACATTAATGCAAAGAAGTTGATAACCGAGCTTGTAAGTTCGAAGCGCCAATTTCAGCGATTCGTGCACTAACTTATCAACAGGCCATTCATTTAAGGTTTTCCGCACGATAATTAAAAATGCCAAAGGCAACGGTGCGTGTTCGTACGCAATTTGAGAGAAGAGTTCGCCTCGCCACCGCGTTAGTGTTTCGCATTTAAGCAGATATGCCTGGAAATGAGCTATGGTGCTAATTGACTTTTATTTCATTGTGTTTGCATGGAAATTGTTTATTTATTTATTTTTTTAATTTTTATTTCAATTTTTATTTAATTTACAACGGTTGAAGAGATAAAGTTTTGTGTAGACACGCAACTTGCACTGCACTTTTTTATCACATGAGTGTAGATAATATGAAAACATGTTTGTAAATTAATTTTATTATTGTTATTATTGCTTATCTTCAATTAATTTAAATTTTTTAATAAATATTTTCACATTCTGCGCCGCGTTACACCACCGACCGTTAGCGAAATTTAACTAAATCCTCGTTACACGCTGCCATAGCACTTAATCAAGTGGCAGCACAAATGCGGCGCGTATATCTGACACAGCGCTGACACATCTGTTACTGCCAGTCAGTCGCCAGGCTTTGTGTTCCCCTCGCACGCTGATCGCCGTGATCGTGCCGGTAGTTTCACTAATGCAAATCGTCATAAATTTTAATTTATTCACAAAACGCTTTGAAGGAAGCAAATCCTTCGCGTTCTGCGCTGCCGCAGACAATAAAAAATCGCGCGCATCGCTCAACGGCGCTGAAGGGTTGCGCGCATGCGCACACATATTCTGTATCCTGTACTGCCGTTGTATGCTGATCAGCTTGTTTCGTGTGATGCGTGATCGGTTGTTATTTGCGTTTTGGGCGTTTACTCGCGCATAAATTATAAATCCTTGTACCCCTTCCGCTTTTTTGATCCTTCTGTTTCGTGATGTGTCTGTCTTCCATGTCTGCATGTCACGTATTTTTGGCATCAATTCTCCTCACTGGAATTTGCATGTTGTCATGTTGAATATTATTTCTGAATATTGGGCGCTACCGTAAGGATTATGGCATGTATAGAGAGGCAGGATGTTTTCATATACAATAAGCCTCTCTTGATTGATCATTCGCTATTTATTAGATTTACCTTAACTCGGAGTTCGCTGAAATTCTGAGTCTTACTGAATTTGTTGTGGAAGTATTATATCGTAGGGTTTCACATTCCTTTGTAAGAGATGTAATAAAAAGGCTCACCAGCTCAGCTTTTTATAAATAAGGAAATGCTCATCATTTGACAATTAGCAATTTTGTAAAAAAAATCGGAAGTCATTCAAATATATGAGATCCTAAAATGAAATGAAATTTTTTATCAAACATTGCATTAACCCTCTGAAACGAGATTAAAGTCAACAAATATGTATAAAATATTACTAATTATATAAAAATCTACGCTATTTTCCAGGTAGAGTTTGGCATTACTATCGGACCCCTTTTAAAACCTTTGATCTGCTGTTCCAAAAAATTAAAATTAAATTGACAAAATAAAGAAAAAGTATTTCTAGTTTTAATCGTAAGCGGCTCACCGTTCAGCCACTCGTTGCTTAGCCGCTCATTGCGTGGCCGAGGCCTTAGAGTATGAGGAAAAAGTGCCGGTGAAATGGTTATATTATAGTCATTGTTCGAACAAAAATTGGGCTGGTTCCAATAGACGAGAGCCGTTTATATACCTGAGTGTGCATAACCTAATACAAAATTTTAACTACCACTAATTAAGTTTAATGATTCTCAAGAATTATCCTCACGATGCCAAAAATGTAGATTTCGTGCTGATAGTTCTTGCTTCTTCAATTGAGATTTTATAAGATTATTTAACTAATTTTCTTAAAATTTTCGAAATATTTCACTGATAGCCTTTTCGCACAGGAGCTAATTGATCAATTAAACGGCGTTTGCAGGATTAAAGCGCTGATTTAGTCCGATTTACCATACAAAATAAAAAGCTAAATTTTCTACAATAGATTTTAAACGAATTTTTAATCGAGTTGAAAATAAAATGCAACTCTGCGACAAAGAATATATTTGTAATTATTGTTGTTCACGCTGTTCGACAGTAGATGTCGCTGCTAAAAATAAATAATAATATAGAAACCAGCTGATGAAATTTACCAACTTCTTATGAAAAGTAAAAAGAAAAATTTATAACAGCTGATCGATTACCGAGTAGCTGGCAGTGCGAAGGGCAAAATCTAGTTTCTCAATTAAAATTTAAATTGATCCATTAATTAAAGTTATTAGTCTTCACTTAAATATTTTAGAAGTACAACGAGTACGTTGTGGAATAAAACACGACGTACGAAGGTTAACAGGACCCCTATGGAATTTCAGCTCGGTAATGTTATCTAAGCCAGGAATGCTGGCATAGAGAGAGCCATCCCATAATATCATATAAGATACATATGTATATCATTATCATCTCAGACCTCCATAAAAAGACTTAACTAAAGCCTGTGTTTAATATCAGACTCAAAGTTCCAGCTGCATAAAGATTTTCATATCACGTCAATTAGCATTCCGTAGATAACTAAAGAGTCAAAGTAGATATTGGTATTATACTTAGAACCCACGACATCCCAGTGACATGTGACAAATTTCGTCCTAAAGCTGTCAATAGTCAGAATCGGCCTATATCTGCTTTTAGCCACCGAATACCGAATACGGTATAAAATAACCTCTATTCTTCCAGGTAAATTTTATCTTTTCCATAAGTCTTAAAAATTTGGAAAATATTCGAAGGATATAATAGAAGATTTTCAAAATTGTCTTTTTTGTAAGATTTCCTAAGTTTAGGTAAAAAATTATCCGAGTGGGAGCTAATTGGATTAATATGTTAATTTTTCACTTAGATCGAACAGGATTATATTTTTAGGCGCCATTTGTAAGATGTTAACAGTGGATGTGTATATTTTCAGATAATATTTTTGATTATTCGTTGACCGATGCACAGTATAATTATACCGTTAGAGTAGTTATTAAAGTGTTCGCTTTTTTTAAGTACAAATATGACGACTTTGATGCAATTGAAGGCTATAAAAATACTTGAATATGGCTATAATCAAATTAGTTTCCTTAACCTCACGATCTATTCAGCCTTAGGGTACATACAAACATATGGAATACTAGAGCATACCAAATGAAATAATATGGTGCACTCATAAAGCTGATTGTCTAAAGGCATAAAATCAGTAATCAAACTCATAAAGCGTGAAGTTACATTTTTTGTTATCTGCGCAGGGTGCTCGAGGGCAGCAACACAGTGGTTTTTCATACGCATGCGCGAATACTAGAACACACCCAAACCTACACAGAAGCGCGTTAATATTTTTTATGAATATGCAGATGATGAGAGTGCCATTGTTTCTCGTTATTAATGCGCTGATATTTATTTATTTTTTTTCGCCAGCGATTGCAAGCGTTAACCCTCATTTTTTATGCGCATCTTCTGATTCTTATATAGATATGCATACGAATATGAGTGTGTGTGTATGCGCGGCGCTGTCGATATCACAACATATGCATGGCTGCAAAGTTGCTTTGGGAAAGGGTTTCGCTACGCTAGCCCTCGTAATCAGTTAAGCGTTTAATACGTAGCGATTTTGATACGAAAAACTTTTAACCGCAACCAAACACCAAGTGAACGTGCGCATGCGTATGGAAATAATATTCAAAAAGCGTTGGCAAACGGCAAAGTAATGCCAAAACTGGCAGCTAATTAATAATGCCCGCACAATGCACAATGCTCGCCTCAACTCGTCTCGTCTCTATTTATGCGCATTAGCTGATAAAAAGTCAGGTATGATGTTCTACAACGTTGATTATTTGCCAACTACACATATGCCTTTATATGTATGTGTGTTTGTGTGTGAGTGTGTCTGTTCGTGTGCCTTGTGGCATGCAATGTGTGTGCGTTGTAGAGTTCAATATTTGATAGCACTTTCCAGCATTGTGCTTGCTATTAGCAACTCTAGCGTGCTCAAGCTAACAGTTGGAAAATAATAATAATAAAACAACAACAACACAATAGACAAGCAAACAACATATAAATAAATAATGAAAACAACAAAAGCCAAGGCAACCTCAACAAAGCGTATGCAACAACAACAAGAACAAAAAAGGTATCGCCACAGTTAGTCAAACAAAAGGATGCGCGCACTCAAGGATACGCACACACACACATACACGCTTATAGAGACAACTCGTATAGTGCGAAAACGCGCACACAAATTCCGGTTCGGTACTCAAGCCTTTTGTTTGCTTAGTGGGTTGCCGCATTGTTCAGCATGTACACTTCTGGTTGTTGTTGTTGTATTGTCTGTTTTGCGAAAAAATTTAAATTTGCGATTTATTGCCGATTTACAGCGATAGGCAACCGAACACAGACAAACACACATACACATACATACTCATACATACATACATACATATATGAAGTTAAAGGCAGCGAGTTGGTCCTGCTTGGTACGATGGGTTTTGATGAAATCGAAAGTGGATTTCGGTTTTTGTTCGCTTTTATATGCATACATACATGTATGTATTTTTGTGTGCCTGCAGTTAGATAATATTTAAATAGCTTACAGTTAGTTGAGCACAGCGCTCACACAATAGGCAGATGATAGTGATATTGGCATGCCGATAAGGGTTGTGCCCATTAGACGACGACGAGTGTTTAGCTATTACACGCATTTTATTGTAGTCGAGGATCACTTACACGACCTGCACTCATCTCCATTCGCATTTTATGGGTATTAATCTAAATTGTCCTTTTGATTTGTGCTGCTATGAATATTCATGGCTTTCATTGTATGCTCGACACATACATATTTATTCCACATATGTGTTCATGTGTGTGCCGTTGAAGTGTTCAATATTTTATGATTCTTACATGCATTGTCTATTGGCAAAAGGGTAAAGCATGAATCGCTTTCACATCAAAATTGTTGATTTACGGCCAAACATTTAGCTGACATTTTTCAGTTTTTTTTTTTCATTTAATGCAATTATTTATGTAGTTTTATGTCAAATTTACATGTGTCATATTCATATGCTTACATAATAGGCATGTGTGGCAAATACAACTATGAATATATGGATGGAACGTAAGGGTTATATAAAACACGCATGATGTGTGGTTAGAGCAGTAATAGGAAAGCAGTATTATTGTTATTGTTGTAGTGGTTGAAACTTTTACAAAACAAGTAAGGAAAGGCTAAGTTCGGGTGTAACCGAACATTTTATACTCTCGCAATTTATTGAAGAAATTTTATTAAGATAACGCACAAATTTACCCATAAATTCGGCATAAAGTTTAATAGAATAACGAAAATCGTCCTATATAGTGTATGAGGGCTGAGGTAATTCCTGAACCGATTTCATTCAATTTCACCAGCAAGGTACACTATATCCAATACTATACGCTCACTTAATTTTGCTAAGATATATCACATATTAACCAATACATATATGCGTAATAAAGCCCAACGAATTTTTGAAAAACCTTTAATTAGGTATATGGGAGCTAGGGGATGATATTTTTGCAAAACCTATAATTATGTATATGGGAGCTAAGAGATGTTGTGACCCGATTTTAATAATTTTTGGAACAGAGACACACTATTGGAAGAAAACAATTTCCTCTGAATTACATTAAATTAGTTGAGAGATTTACCCATATTTTCGGTTAAAATTTAACCTTAGGCGCTGAGTTCAACATGTTCGATATGTGGGGCCTTGAAAAGTTATAGTCCGTTTTCGATAATTTTTTCACAAGTGATGCCACAGATCATATACTGTATTTGTGTAAAGTTTTATTTCGCTATCATCATTGGTTCCTAATGTATATGTTATAAAGTGAAGGATTCAGATGGAATTCAAAAAGTGAGTTATAAAGAAAGTAGTCGTGGTTGTAAACCGATTTCATCCATTTTCCACACACATGTCATCAGGGTGTCAATAAAATATTATATGCCGAATTTCATTGAAATCTGTCGAGTAGTTCCTGAGATATGGTTTTGACCCATAAGTGGGCAATACCACGCCCATTTCCCATTTTGTAAAAAGATCTGAGTGCAGCTTCCTTCTGCTATCATTTCTGTGAAATTTTGTGTTTCTGACGTTTCTCGTTAGTGAGTTAACGCACTTTAGTCATTTTCAACCTAACCTTTGTATGGGAGGTGGGCGTGGTTATTATCCGATTTCTTTCATTTTTGAACTGTACTAAGAAGTGGCTTAAAAAAACGACTGCAGAAAGTTTGGTTTATATAGCTTTATTGTTTTAGATATATAAAAAAAACTTATTTGGGGCCGGGGTCACGCCCACTTTTCCAAAAAAATTACATTCAAATATGCCTCCTAATGCGATCCTATGTTCCAAATTTTATTTTCATAACTTTATTTATGGCTTAGTTATAGCTCATTATGTGTTTTTGGTTATCGCCATTTTGTGGGCGTGGCAGTGGTCCGATTCCGCCCATTTTCGAACTTGACCTTCTTATGGTGCCAAGGAACACGTGTTCCAAGTTTCATTAAGATATCTCAATTTTTACTCAAGTTACAGCTTGCACGGACGGACAGACGGACAGACGGACAGACGGACAGACGGACTGACGGACGGACGGACAGACAGACATCCGGATTTGAACTTTACTCGTCACCCTGATCACTTTGGTATATATAACCCTATATCTAACTCGTTTAATTTTAGGACTTACAAACAACCGTTATGTGGACAAAACTATTATACTCTCTTTAGCAACTTTTGTTGCGAGAGTATAAAAAACGTTTATGAATACTACAGAGCTCATCCGCCTAAATTTGATAGAAATCCATAGATCCTACTGTTGTGGGAACAGTGCCTCATCACTTAAATTCCTAGGAAGCCGAATGAAAATATTGTAGTCCTCTACTTACTCTCACAAAATCTTTAAGACCACTGGAGCGTTTCTCAGACATAAGAACCCGACATCAAGGAAACGGAAGATCCACTGCTTCGGTGGAGAGGCTATTTTTTTACTGTGAAATATACACCGATATCAGGTCAAGGATATTGTCCTTGAGCACGTTAATTGTACACACAAAACTACTTTGGATTTACTTTACTCCACTCTCGACGGCCACGATCTATTTTCTGGTGAGACTAGTTAGCGCTACGAGTGATACCGTATTCGTCTATCTTGCAGGCCATATAGTAAGCTCACCAAATGAGTAAGAACAAGTAATTGCTCGTTCGTAATATTCTGTTGATTATGTAGGAGCTCTAGGAACCAGAAACTGATCAGTCTCAAGTGATATAAGTCTTGACTGTACTGTATCGTTGATATCAATGCGAAGACATAATATTAGGTTGTCAAATATCTCCCTTCCGGCTTTTTGTCTTTTGAATTTCGCGGCTATGTATAAAGCGCAACAGAGCTCGTATCTGGCAATACTATACATTTTTGAAAAGTCTTGACAACTGTCAAAACGCGACGCTATGCAAATCCATTGCGTTCAACAGTTATAGACGATGACATGGAGTAGGCATGACAAATATGCCGAAAACGCTATTTTCAAGTTTTCCTTCGTTAAGGGCAAATTTGCTAGAGAAACGTTCCGTGAGATTAACAGTGTTTTGTATCACTTCGAACTGCGGAGGAATGGTTTCGACGATTCAGAGCGTGGGAAAACGACACCATGGATAAGCCAGCAGGCGGAAAGCCTATGACGACTAATACCGATCAAATCATGGAAAACATAAAGTTAGACCGGTATGTGGCATCTCGAATCATCGCGTAGGAGATGGGAGTTAGTCACCATTTTAAACCATCTGTTGAAGGCAGGATATACGAAAAAGCTTGACGTTTGGGTGCCGCATGATTTGACGCAAAAAAAACCTTCTGGACCGATATGCTGCTGAAACGGAACGAATTCGACCCATTTTAAAATAGATCACATACGACAATATCAAGCGAAATGGTATGAATTGAGTCGCAAGCCGGAATTTGATGAGCTCAGGATTGCTAGTGTAGTGGGATTAGGTTGGGAATCATCCACTATGATCTACTTCCAGTACAAGTTGTATTCCATCATTGTCCAAACTAGTAGAAGCGATCGATGAAACCAATCATGGCCAACAGGAAGGGTGGCACAGTTTTCTTTTAAGCACTAAGTAAGCTCCCCAGATTTTAATCGAGAAACCCAAATAGCGTTTTAGACAAAGTTTTCTCAGTATCTATATTTTAAAAAAGATTGCAATCATCCTCCGGAACTGTTTTCAGCGACATTTTCCTATTGTCAGAATATTAAAGAATGCACCTTGGAAAGATTTTCTTTAGTATAATTATAGAACGGTTTTACATATTGGATAAAGCCAGCTCTCTCGAACTTTTCCTATTATTCTTGTTATCTACACTTTAAATTCAGCAACCCTTATACATTCCATTACTAGAAACAGAAATTTATGTTTACAAAAAAATCAATTAGGTTTCCTTAAGCAACAATTTTCTCCTCAAGGTCGATCTCAATAAATACAGACAAACATTGAGTATTTTCCAAGACGCAAAAGTTCATTAACACAAAATCCCGTTCAGCCTTCCAACCACACTCACACCCTATAACACCGTAAACTATGCACTTGGCGATAATGAAGATGACGACGAAGAAGGTCGCGTAAATGAAATACGCCGAAAGACGCTGCCTCGAGAGAGAGAAGTGAAAACTTTGTACGCGCTGCTAAATGAGTATGCTACTCGGTTGTAGTAGGGAGGAGGGGTACATATTAATGACAACGAAGCAGTTAAAAATAAAGGACGAGCAACACGAACTCACACCACCCGAACACCAGCGAATGTTTTCAATGTTCTCAATGCCTGAGCAGAGCGCGCGAAAATGCGAAAGGCGTTGGAAACGGAAAACGCCAAGCCGTCACTTTGTGTGTAAGGAAATGCGAACATTGACTTGAGGCACATTGTTGTTGTTGTTGCCGCGTAACGTAATGAACGCGGATGCGGCAGCTGTGCGTTCAACTTGCGCGCTCTTCCCTCCTTCCCAAACCACACGCCCGACAGCATCTGCGCTCCGGCTTTTGTCTTGCCACCGGCTGTGGGTCGGGGTTGGCGCTGTTGGTTTTGCAATTAATTAAAATTTTGTTGAGGTTGGTTATGGCACGTCTTCGCACTTAGTTAGCGTCGGTCCACCTCACACCCACTCTCGAGGTTGCGAGCATCTTTGCCAATTTGAACGCGCCGCTAACTGTTTATATAAGAAAAGAAGAAGAAGACGCAGAGTAAGAAATTCTGCAGACAGCATCATGGCTGTTCGCTGTTTTCTTAGCACTTTCACTGCGTGTATTTGTAGGTTCGCTTGTGTGTCGACGTTCGAGAAATTATGTCAAACCGTCTGCGCCGGTTCGTGGGAATTCCCCAATTATTTCATTTGCTTCTTTATTATTTTCTCGCGCGCATTTCTGTTCATTTACTTTTAATTTGTTTTTATTACATTTCTCACACCCACTCATTCTGCGCCAGCTTTCAACGCGCTCTTCCATACATACATACGTACTTACTCGACGCTTGTGGCAACTTTTTTGTTCGTGGCTGAAGTTTTGTTTGTTGTAATGACTTTCACCGCCACAATGAGGCAAGCATTTTATTAGCGCACAAGAAGTTGTGCCAGTCTCGGCGGCAGTGCGTGCTGTAATTATGTATTTTGAAGGTCACCATTTGTAAGGAAATAATGTCGGTGGAGGTGGTTTGGGAAGAGGGTGTTTACAGACTAATAAATTACTTGTACTTAATTACAACCAATTGTTGCTTCGAGTGTGTGTTTTTGAGCATTTGTTTTGGTTTTTGTTAAGGTCGGGATTAAATAATGGATTTGTAATGGATTTAGAGAGTTATCATACTTTAAAGGCGATACTTCAGTGACAGTTAAAAATATATTTACTTTATCGAAATTATTAATTTTCTTAGATAGTACCATATTTTGATGTTTTTTACGACTGTTTTGGTTAGCAATTCGGTAACAATCATTATTTACTTATAAAGTGGTAGCAATATAAAAGTTTTTTAATAAAACAAAAACGGTTTGAGATGTCAATGAAAGTCTTTATTGCTGTAAAAGTATATTCGATACACGCTTGCTGAAGTCCAGACGCTGAACATTTACATTCACCAAAATTTGTTTTAAATAAATCGATTGTGACTACACTGTGTGGCTTGTGGCGCCATCCTGTTGGAACCACATATTGTCCAAGTCCATATCATCCAATTCGGGCCAAAAATATTCGGTTATCATTTAGCGGTAGCGATTCCCATTCACAGTAACAAGCCGGTCTTGATTATCACTGAAGAAGTACCGGCCAATGACGCCGCCGGCCCATGGAGTGATTCATATTTTAGTTATTGACGAAGGCATTCAGCCAGAACTGAGCCTCATCGCTGATAACCACAAATTGGACATAGCGCTCTAAATTGAAGCCACTGACTCCGAATTGCGATAGTACTTTTGTAGCTACCCTATTGAGAAACCCTTTATTAGGACTTGGGATCGGAACAACCCAATTCCAATACACCGCCAGAAGTATTCTCACGATGCTTTTATTTATGACTACGGATCAATGATACCTTCATGCCTTTTTCTAGTATTAGAAAGACTTGGAAATCTTGAAGGGTCCTAGTTTTTAATATGCAGAACCAGTGTTTAGAATATTTGACAGACACTTCTACATTGCTCCACAAAGAACTTTTGTCCGGTTATACTTATAAAAATTGGATATTCTGTGAGTCCTTTTAGCTGAGTCCTTAGCTTTTTTTTTATGTGGCATATATCAAGCTTGGTCAAAAGTTACGCTTCAGGAGGTCCATAATTAAAATTCGCTGTTAACCGAAACTTCAAACAGAATATGCTGAAGTGACTCCAGTAGGGTTAGTGACCGATCGACAATAATAATTTAGTTCCAATATATTTTACAGCTTTCTGGAACGGCTAAGATTACGTTTCTTCTTCGTGATCTTTTTGTATGAGTTGCAAAGATCGAGCTTTTTGATCTCTAGAAACAGCTAGCTTGCAGATAAAAGCCTATGGGGGTTCCTTTTGTAAACTGCATTAGTAGAAAAGCTTCGAGTGCCTTTTTTCAGATATAGTCACACTCTATGAATTATTTTTTAAAGATAATTTTTATTTATTTGATGTTACCCAGAGTTTCAATTAAACTCGATGTGACTTAATGAGATTCATCCATACGAGGATTGGTCTTCGATGATACACTAAAAATCTTATACTATAATGAACAACTTTATATAAACTATTTATGGTTAGGAAACCCAGAAAGCAAATTTATTTATAATCTATTTTTATTATTTCTATCGTTATTATTAATAATAAATACGAAAATGTTGCAATATGCATAGTACAAAAATCAACCCTACAACATCCTTCCAGGCATTTTACTATTTCGAGTCATGTACTCCCAGACCAAGGCGACCAGACATCGACAACAACGCATTGAATGTCCCCAAACTCTACACTTCCGTTTAAATACCTCTTCAACCAAATTAAATTCAAACCCATAAGTGCCCTTCTAAATCGTGACGGCAACACAATGGAAACCAAACACAACAAAAACAGCAGCAAAAAACTGTGAAAGAAAACGAATTGTTAGAAGAAATAAACGCGACAGGAAAACAAGAATTGACAAAAATGAATTTACGCTTTGGCAGGACATGTCGCATTGTTGTCACACGATGCTCAATCATCCAGAAAACAAGTGGCTTGGCGTTAGAGCGCCCGCTACTATACGTGGGTTCGATTGGAGCCACCAGCAGCAAGCGAGCTCTGTCATGCACGAGCCTTTTGCGCTACACAGCGAGTATTGTTGGATTTTATTGTTATTGTTGTTGTTGATATTCTGCTTTCTGTGACCCAGAGTATTGGTATTGGTAATGGTAATGGTATTGTAGTCCTACGGCAATTGTGTTGGCAGCTGAAAAATCTTATTCCACATAAGATTTGAATATAATGGTCTTGTTGCTGTTTTTGTTGTTATTTTCTGTTATTCAGGATGCCATTATATTTCTGTTGTTAGGTGCGCACTTGAGTCTTCAACGAAGACGTTGTTAAAACTTGGCGTGGTTTGGCACAGCCTGAGGGTCCGCTTCATGACCTCGGCGCTGAAGATTTGTATGAGATTTGTTATGTCATTGTGGGCGCACAGTACTATTACAAGTGCCACACGGTAATTTCAATAAAACCATTCAATTTCTAAGTAATGCCAACGACGTCGAATCAAATGTTGTGCCAACAACAGCAATAACAAATGACAATGAGGGCGCGAAATCGCAAGGATTGCAAAGGATGTCTTCATACATACATATATTAGTGAAGAGTTAGACGCACCTCCATGACGTCTCTGATTCGAGGTACATACATATGTCCCACACGCACACATTTGCATCTCTTCTTACTCGAAAACTTGTGCTTTCTTGAACTTGTCCGTTATGTTAGGAATTCGTTTCGTTTTGTTGAAAATGTAAAATAAACATACATCCTGTGCCAACGCACACATGCCACATGCCACATGTGGCACATACTAATACACCTCTGCGTCGTGAAATTAATAACAATGCGACACGATTTTATATTCAATATTCTTGGTTTTTTTTGCTGCTTCGCATGTTTTATCTTTGTGTTGTCGCGGCATAACAATGCTACTTATTTTGAATTCTTCATGATTATTATTATTATTATTTCTTCGTCTTCTTCTTCGTCTTCGTATTCTAATTCGACAATTGTTATTTCAACGCAATCGCATTCATATTCACATTCCAATGCGTGGAGATATTATTTTTGCTGCACGTAGACACATGAGTTGATATACCTTTATATACCAATATATATATACATTTATTTATACTTATAAGGTATCGTCATGCAGCCTAAGAACGCTTAAGCTTACCATTTTCTTAGAAGACTTTCTTTTCATGCTGAAATCCGATCGCTTGTGGCTTCTTTAATGATATGCGTGTGCATTTCTCAATGAGACCTCAAACTAGTCAGATAAAATACCTCGCTTAACTAGTCCGAAAATATTAGTTTTTAGTAATTTGGTTCACAAATAAAGTAAAGTCACCTCAACGAGTCAATATTTATCAATAAAAAAATATTTCCTGCTAACATAAATTGAACGTGGTCGCTTTCGAACTAGTATGCAACTGTTATTTTTCTGACCAAAAAGTAACAATTGACTGACTCTGCGTCGGTGAAAATGGAGATGATGAAGTCCGTAAAGTAGCAGGGGCAAGAGACGGATGTTAACATCGTAAATCAAATTAGGACGACCGTTGAATGAAGTTGACCGAGATAGCTGATGCTCTGTTGGTATCGAGAGGACATGTTGGACATCAACGACTTCTTTCTGTTCTCCGGACTCAAGAGAATACTTGCTGAAAATAAATCCCCGAGATTGAAATCTGTTTTAAAGAAAGTACGATGGTAGTGATTAGGATACGTTCCTAAAATATTCTAAATTACGAGCTGGAAGATATAGTCAGTTATCTTAGAGTTTGACCTGGATTGTCAAGTTTTTTCCGGTTTGGGAATTGCGATCAATTTCTGTTTTATTATGTTGACTTCTAAGGCAGATAAGGTTTATTTTTCACTTTAATTTGGCCACTTTCCATCGCACTAAATATTTATCTACAGTTCGTACAGTTGATCATACCACATTATAGCTTTTACAGAAATTTTCTCTTGACCACCACATACCAATTCACAAAGTTAGATATATAGACTGTTATGGTGTTCTACGTGAATGTCTTGACTGTCAAGAGTTTGAAAATAGTTGAGTGTGTTTCGTTTAATGATGACGTTTCGTTGGAGCCTTTAGTCATAGATCTCATTATTTCAGGAGATATTTGGCAATAAAACCAAAATTCGAGATATGATAATGAGAGCAAGAAAACTATATTATTTTTTACTTTCTTTAAATATATAATTCTAAGTAAAGTAGAATATCGGTTACTCGGTTTATAAATAAAGTGTTTTTTTTTTAAAGGGACGCTACAAATCTAGCAAACGATGCTCTTCAGTAAGGTTTGCCATTTCATCATGGAAAGATATACAATCCAACTACGAGTCGAAATTTTTTAAATTGGCCCGAATTTGATGATATGGACTTGGACTATGCTGGTTCCAATAGGATGGTGTTACACAGCGAATCGATGTCACAATCGGTCTATTGAAAACCAAGTTTGGTGAACGTATTATCTCATGAAATAGACTCTGAGTCTAAATTCTGAAAGCGTAACCGTGGAGGCCATGCAAAAGAAATCGAGTTCATTACATAACGGCATCGAATGTACCCTCACAGGAATAAGTAATTTTATTAGTATCTGATCTATGGTTTCTGTAGTGAATGTCGATTATCTCGGTGAAGATTAGTGAAGTCTCTGTCTATTTTAAAGAAGAGGTCGTCTGATGAAACATATGTTAACAATGAAAGTAGATCTCTACTGTTATTTCTTGGCCACTACTGCGTTTAGGATGAATCTTCTTTGCTTTTCAACGTACTTTATAACATCTTCTCTCATCATATCTTTTATTTTCTTATGTCCTCTTGAGTTGGTTTAAAATTGGTAGAACTAATAAACTAATCACTTAAGCTTCTTCAAATGCTTTCAATTTCGACTAGTCGCCATAAAAAAAGAAAAAAATAATCAAATAAAGTTGACCTCTTTGGAGAAAAGAGTATTTATTCCAATGCTATGGTCATCATATGAGTTTACAGACAGACACAAATGTTATACAATAATAAATATCAAATACAATAAACTACCACAAAATTATACAAATTGAAAGCTATATGTCTGCTTATTTGCATACTGCCATAGCGCAAATCAACAAATATGCAACAACAACAATAGTAAATAAACGAAGAGTAGAGTAGAGTGGAGTAACGTTGGTTAGAGCCAAAGGCAACACAAAAGCAATCACACACATTGTAATTGAACGCACACGCTTCACTGCATTCGGCTTAGAATCCAGTCTAAATGCAACCTGATTTCGTTTCTTTCTTCTTTTTTTTCTTTTTTTCGATGGATTTCCACCTTTTTTCGCAAGGAAATTTTCATTTTTGTGAGACGTTTTTCTCTGCAACGCATTCCTGCTGCCAAATGCTAGCTAGCTAAATGAAGGTTGGTTGTCACTACAAGCAAATCGAAGCAACGACATTTGTCAAATCTTCTTTTTTGCTTTGGCTGCATGTGTATTCTTTTCTTTCTTTTTTCTTCCTTTTTTGTGCCTTTTTTTTGCTTATTGGCTTGGTTATGAGCATGTACCCGCGTTTTCGTACCTTTATTTCATCTAACACGCACGCAAACTTTAAGGGTTGTTGCTTTATTGTTATTGCTCCTGTGTTGTTGTTGTAGCGTTACTTGTTGTAGTCTTTGTAGATTGTATAGTTGAACAACTCTGAACTTGTTCTCACACAATACACATGTGCGAAATAGGTATGCGGGTGTATGTGGCGCAAAGTGGGCGGGGGCGTATGAGTGACATTTAGGCAAATATTGTTGGAAGCGCGATGATGCCCATTTCACACATATTTCTGAACTTGTGTAGGTGTTAGTTTGTGTATACAGACACTGCAAGAGTGCGTGTGTATTTGCTTTGTGATTGATTGTTGTGTATATGCCTTTAAATAAATTGTTGTTGTTATTAAAGTATTGGTTAGTCAAAATACCTGTGTTATGAATTGAAAGCTACGTACATATATACTGAATTGAAAGTTTATAAAAAGTGTTACAGTGATCGGATTTAGTTCAAATAGGCGCTGTTTCGTTCGATAATCTGGTTCCATCTAGACGGCATCTTCATAATACTCCCCTCGTAGAGGCCCCCTCTTTATTTGCAAAGAACTCGGACAGCCACTTTCACAAGCCTCTTTTGAGTTCAACTTTACAACACCAAGGGCGTTCGACATGGACAGGAACAGGTGGTAATCACTTGTCCGTGCTATATGGTCGACGCGATAAAACCTCCCATCTGAGCTCCCGCAGATTCTGACGAGCCATTAACGAAGTGTGTGGTGTGGCGTTGTCCTGGTTGAACAACTACACCCTTCCTGTTGGCCAATTCTGGACGCTTCTGGTCGATCGCCTGCTTCAAGCTCAAGCGGTCCAGTTGTTGGCAGTAGATGGTACAATTAATCGTCTGGTCATATGGGAGCAGCTCTTAGTGGACGATTCTCTTCCAATCCCACCAAACACACAGCAAACCTTTCCAGGCCGTCAATCCCGGCTTGGTCACTGTTTGGGACGATTCATCGGCCTTCGTCCACGACTAGGCGATGTCACGAGATACAACATGCCGGTCTAACTCAATGTTTTCCATGATTTGATCGGTATTCGTCGTCACAGGTCTTTCGCCGGCTGGCTTATCCATGGTGTCGTTTTCACCAGCTCTGAACCTTCGAAACTATTCCTCCACAGTTCGAAGTGATAGAGTACCCTCCCCCAAATCACCATTAATCTCACGGAACGTTTGTCTAGCGGATAATCACGCATAGCGTCGTTTTGTAGGTTATGTCAAGACATTTCAAAGATGTATAGTATTACCAGATACGACCTCTGTAGCGCTTTGTACATAGCCGTGAAATTCAAAAGACAAAAAGGCGGAAAGGAGATATTTGCCAACCTAATTTGTATTTATATTTATAACTAAATTCTTACCCAGAAAATATTTTTTGAATATTTTGAAAAATAATTTCGTTTCTCAACGATATTTGATTTTGTAGAAATCGTCTACTTATCGATCTCAATACTGTCTAATATAAGTAAGGCTTCGAATTGAATATAATTACAATAAAGTGAGAAGTCAAAGAATTCTTCCATATAAAATCGCACATACATCCACAAACTAACAAATAAGTAACAAAAAAAATAAAACATCCGCTCTATATGATTATGAAGTATTAGCAATCATCATCAATAGACAAACCCCCTAAACATACCCACAAATTCACAAACATCACTCATACAACCAACCACATTTACCTGCTACAAATTCGCACACATTTCATAAATCGTTTAAAAATACGGTTTTAGCTTAATTTCCCTTGAAATCGTTTTTTTTTTTGTGCGATTTTCCTCTTGTCATTGATAACGCAAAACGTTACATCTTAATTTCCTGTCAAATAATTTGAATATACATATTTATAGAAGTACATTAACTCAAATTGCATAACTGTAACAGTCATTCGCACACACACACACTAAATATATCTGTTCTAACGGTAAATGATGTACTCGTTTCTTCGACAGGCATTCGGTGCGAGTGGATTAGAAAATTGCGCTTGCAAAAATTAAACGGAAACTCAACATGAATCACAAATTTTCGAAATGTCATAAATGACAGCCTAGGAGTTGGAGGTGTATACTCACAGTGGCAAGAATCATTTGTTTAACTTGGCTTTTTGGTTTTTAGTGGCAATCGAATTTCGTTTTGTAAATGCTTTAGTGTCAATTTCGAGTGTTTTAAAGTGAATATTACCCTGAAGAAGGTCTTGACACAGGAGTGAAAATTCATTAAGAACTTTATTGTTTACTTAAGACTTTTGTGAAAACCTTGGTATTGGAATACATCCTAAATAACTTTTGCTATAGAATGATTTCTCCCAAGTCCGTGTTACAAGATGTTTCTTATTTTAAAAGAAGAGAGGTTTCTTATTAACAATTTTTTTGGATTGGTGAACGATGTGCCGGAATAGTGTTCTCAGGGTTCATAGAACAGTGCTTGAAGCGTAGTATCGTATTATAGTTTCTCGGAGGAACTTCATGGGTTAATCTGATGCTATATGGGTTAGAGTATTTTGGCCTCTCCAGAACAAATTGGAAATTTCTTTTCGTTTTTTTAACAGGGTTAGAAAAGAGCTGTATATCATTATAATATCATAATAAGAACCTTTTCCAAAAATCCATTTTTGAGTTGGTTTAAAGATTTCGGTTTAATTAGATGATTTTCTGAGCATTTTGTATATGATATATACTTCTTTAATGATAACTAGAAGTATCTTGCTGCATCAAGCTTTTTGTTTCTCAACTTTCTTTATACTTGATCCTATTACCACTTTATCATCACCCAGGGTTGCGGTTCCTTTTTTTAAAACAAATTGATATAAAACTCAGTAACGCCTGAACATATTGGGTTTTATAGAGGAAATGTTTTTGCTGTTATTATTATAACCACAACGCTAACCCTGATCAGCGGTAAGAGATCTAATTATACTCTCGCAAAAAAGTGGTTAAGAGAGTATAATAGTTTTGTTCACATATCTCAGAAACTACTTGACCAATTGCAATGAAATTCGATTCGTAATATTTTCCTGACATTCCAAAGATATATTATGAAAATGGGCCAAATCGGTTCACAACCACGGCTACTTTTCTTATACCAGAAGTTTGAAGTCGATCTGAATCGTTTATTTTACAATATATAAAGTTAGCATTAGTGAAGATATCGGAACAGAACTATGCACAAATACTGCATTTATAGTGTGGCATCCCTCTTCTAAATATCACCGAAATCGGACCATAAGTCTTTAAGGCCCCACATATCGAACATGGGGACCTCAGTACTTCTAATAAATTTTTGACCGAAAATATAGGGAAGTCTCACAGATATTTTGAAGAAATTGAGAGGGAATATTTTTCTTCTAATAATATGTCACCGTGCCAAAGATGAGTGAAATCGGGTCATAACTTCCCCCAGCTCCCATATAACAAATATTAGGGTTTTCAAACTTTCGATGGACTTTAAGCCTTATACATATGTATATGCCGAATATGTGGGGATGTGGGGCAAATTGTATGTTATATTAATAAAATTAAATAAATAAATTGCGAGAGTATAAAATGTTCGGTTACACTCGAACTTAGCCCTTTTCATACTTGTTGTCATCTAACAAGAGATTCAGACAACAGGTGTTTCGAAATATTCGGCCTATAGCGAAATTGCTCTTCCATGAGTATATTTGTGTGAGGGAGCAAAGAAGTCATGCAGTTCCGTATTTGTAATTGTAGTACTGAATTCCTAAGGCGTTAGCTATGTTCCTAGTCAGATTTTCGACATGGTTTTTGATCAACATTTAAACTCTAAGCTACTATAGTAGGGTCATTATGCATTGCTTTTTCAAGTCAATAATATAGTTGGCATAGTTCGCCTTATAAAGTATATACGAAAATATATCTAAGCCATATTTAACTCACACATAACCTAAACTAACTAATTGAAATTGATGAAATCTTTTAACAGAAAAGGTACTTCAGAGTACTTTTCACATATATATTTCATAATGACGATCGAGATAAAATTATTTCCTGAGTTTCTAAAATATATAATATACATATATATATATACATATAAACATATATGTATGTATGTTATAGAATGATGATAGTTAATGTTCGAATAAAAGTACAAATTTAACGATAAATATGGAAAAACACAACATTAAATGCCGAAAATGCTATTTACCTTGGCAGCGTTGCATAAACGACAGCTGGAACCATATAATAACAAGCACCAACCAATCCAACAGATAACACACTCATTTAAGCGGCATTCAACCTAATTTCGAAGCAAAGCAGGTAGCAAAGGAAGGAAATGTGTGGGTGGTGCGTAGCTAAGCTTGCTATGTCTTCTTTATACGCCACATCATCTGTAAGCAATTTCCAGCTACAAACCCCTCATATTTAAGTTTGTATGTGAGTGCATGAGCTCTGTTGTTCCGGCAGCTATCAGTAAGTGCTATTGCTGTTGTTGTTCTTGTTATTGTTGACACGTAGTATACATGGAGCACCTTGGCTGTCACATGGTCGATCCATCCATCGCGTTAGGGAAATTAATGTACGTTTGCCTAAAATGTGGCTGAGCTCATAAAGCACAAGTATCGCCCGCCTGTTAGCCACCCCCCTTCTCTCCTTAAGTACAGCACACTTAATTCATAAGTAGGAATTTATCACGACACAATTTTACATGAATGTATGTTTGTAGGAGAAAAGCAGCGGTTGAAAGCAGGACAACTGCTTGTGTTCACCTGCATTTTAGATGAGATCTCGGTTTGGTGCGTACACGTACACAGCTTTACATACAAACAGGTATTTGCTGCATTAAGCCTAACTAAGTGGCTATTGATTTTGTTAAGTGTAGTACTTTAAAGAGTTTAAACTTTTTAATATTTTACGACATGTTCTGAAAATTAGAATTTGAGAGTGTATAATGCAAATAAAGGCCGTTGTGATGGGTTTCCACTGTCTAGTCTTAAGGAAAAGCGCAGATGAGCTAATGATATGCCTCAATGTTTTACAGCTTCTTTTCGCTGTTCGCATAACTGTTTAAAATAATTAAATTTTTCATGGTCTTTATAGCTTTATACTAACCATCCAAAATAGATTTTATGTGGAGAGAATATGAAAGTTAAATTTGTCATAAATGGAGGATTCAAGGGCTTAGAAAGGATATGAACTGAATCTTTGATTTGTTTCATAATATTTATACAGACATTTGCATTGGTAGTACGGCCCAATGACGTCGCCGGCCCATAAATCGCAACAAACCGTAATTTTTTCGGGATGCAATGCTGACTCATGGAGTACGTGTGAATTGCTGCCTGACCAATAAAGCATGTTTTGCTTATTGATGAGCCTCATCGCTAAAAATCATGTTTCGATGAAAATCCGGATTATTTTCAATTTTTGCTCAGCCCAATTCACGAACATACGACGATGCTGGTGGTCAAGCGGTTTCGGTTCTTGTGTGAATTTGCAAGGTTGTAGAAATTTTTCACTAGATGCTCAATCGTGGATCTGACAGGACGATTATGACGTTATTAATTTTAATTTTAATAATTTTGACTCGTTGTTAGATCGTATATCTTTCCATGATGAAATGGCAAACCTTACTGAAGAGACATTGTTGTAGCAGAAAAAATCCTGTATTAGCCAATCTTTTTTCAAATTACAGTAGAATACCGATTATCCGAATACCCGATTATCCAAACACATTCGTCTCGCCTCTATTTGCCAATTTAATACTATCTAAATCTTAGATTTTATTCGACGACATAGACATAGTCCAGCGAAATAAAAGGCTAGGTCATGTTGTTCGAATGGATGAAAGTGCTCCAGCTCTGAAAGTATTCGATGCAGTACCCGCTGGTGGAAGCCGAGGAAGAGGGAGACCTGGAAGGACCAGGTGGAGAGGGACCTGGCTTCGCTTGGTATAACCAATTGGCGCCAAACTTCCAAAAGGAGAGATGCGTGGAGCGCTGTTGTTGACTCGGCTATAACCGCGTAAGCGGTGTCTACGCCAGTCAAGAAGAAGAAGAAATCTTCAATTGAACCGCGCGATGGTTTTAAAGAAATAACAGAACCAATGAAAATTCTTAGCATTGGTGAATAGTGCGATAATGAAAACACTGGATTCCAAATATTTACTAATAAAGACACCATTTAAATTTTTAACAGTAAAGAGAGAGATGATGATGAAGAGACTGAAACTGGGGATGTATAGCATATACCATCTCTCTCAGAAACTTTTGAAGCTCTAGATGTTGATTTTAAGTGCTTTGAAAGAGAGAACGAATCGGATCACATACAGATGTTACAATTGAGACACATTAGGGACAAATTGAAATATTGTTTGATTTGCTTTGAAATCGATTATCCGGATTTTCGATTATCTGGAATACCCCTGATTTTATTTGATTCGTATAATAGGGTTTCTACTGTACTGTATTGCCGGTGGAAATTAGTTCCCGGTAGACATTTTCTTTAAAAGAAGTGGTCACATCTCGCTTGAATTCAACAACTCTTAACTAATTCAATACATTTGAATACCACAGCACTTGTCCTGTATATTTCTCATACTGTCATTTGACAAAATTTTTGTAAGATCTATGTTTTCAATGAAAATAACTACGTGTATTCTATTTAATATCTTTCATAACTCTGATGGTGATTAAAATAAGCAAGCGATAAATATAATTGTTGTGTTCGCCCCTCTCCTCCTTCGCTTTTTTTGTCCAGTCGAATTATAACAACGCCCACCTCCCATACAAAGGTTATGTTGAAAACTACTAAAAGTGCGTTAGCTCACTAATGAAAATCATCAGAAACACTAATTTTATTGTAAAGATGGTACAGAAAAGCTACAATAAGCTTGGCATAAAAAGTGGACAATGGGCGTGGCGACGCCCACTAATGGGTTAAAAACTATATCTGAGAAACTACTCGACTGATTCCAACGAAATTCGGTTCATAATATTTTTTTGGCATCAGTACTATACCATCATTGGCATCAGTACCAGTACTATAGTTTGAAAATGAGCGAAATCGGTTTACAACCTTTACACCACAATTCTGAAGTCCATCTGATACATATGTATACTGCATTTAGAGTGTGGATGCCTGTGTAAAAATCGCCGAAATCGGACTATAACCTTTCAAGGTGTGAGATATAGAACATGAGGACCTCAGCGCTTTTGGCTAATTCAGAAAATCTTTCAGATACGAGCTTAGCCCTTCCTTAATCGTATTTCTTTTTTTTTGTTAATAACGTCTTATTAAGAATCTGTATATATATGTATTGAAGTGGGCGGGAGTTAACCTCGCCTTTTCCCTCAATCTATTAATATCTCTGTTATTACAATAAATTGAAAAAGTTTAAAACCGAAAATAACAAAATTAGTATAACTTGTCCTAATCGTTCCTATGGGAGCTATAAGATATAATCGTACGATGTGGACAATTTCTTGATAATATATTTAAAATATTTTTCTATATTTTGGTGAAAATTTCAAAGCGATTTCTCAACGGGAAGTATTTATGGCCGCCGGCTTCGTACAAGCGGAACCACTGTGTAGGGGTAGCCCATGGTCGTGGCTTATTTATCTCGATATTTCTATCAATGAAAGCTCAAATTCTGACTTTTGATAGTAGTGTATTTATAAAAATCAATCAAAAATTTATATTTATCAAAAAGGTATTTAAAGACTGAATTTCAGTAATTAATCCTGGTAAATTGTTTTCATATTGAAAGACAACATACAAATTTAATCAATTATGTGAAATATCTTTCTATCTATCAACACCAGCTTAGACCACTGCAGTGTCTTCCAGGCAGAGGTCGCTGCGATTTAAGTATTCCGTATGGTGGCCTCTTTTAGTGAGGTATGTATTCACTCCAATAGCAGAGCGGCAATACTTGCATTGGAATCGATGACAGTACGCTCTAGGCTAGTTAAGGAGTATATTAGATCCTTATCTATAGCTTCTAGCTATTTTGCTATCCGACTCGTGTGGGTATCCGGTCACCGCGGAATCGTTGGTAATTGTGATACGGACAAGCTTGCAAGAGAGGGTACCCTAGCAACATTGACGTCGGAATGGAAACGGGTTGGCACAAGAGCGCTGGACATGCAGACTACGCATGAGCTCGCCAAGCGCTGTTCAACAATCAGCACCTGAGCAGTGGTGAGTTTCTTTTGGCTAGCTGTGGAGCGTTAAAGATCCTTTGAACTACTTTTTCTTGACAAGGTCCATCTCAGCGCGATCATCGGTGTGCTTACTGGAAATTGTCCAATGGGTACCCGTGCGTTGAGACTTGGAATCGTGGCAGAGGCAAGTTGCCAAAGCTGTATGGAGGAAGGCGAGATGGAATCATCAAAGCATTTTCTCCTCCACTGTCCAGCTTTTGCCAGACTGAGGTTGAAACACCTCAGAAAACCCCTTTTCGGCGATCATAGCGAATTGGCAAGAACCGACATCAACCGACTAAAGAAATTCGTAACAGATTCCAAGCGTTTTGCTGAATCTTAAGGGTCTTTGATCCATCGGGAGTTTACTGGTATCACAATGGACAGCGCTCTAAACTGTCTAAGTGGGATCTTCTGTATTTGCAGAGATCTGCCTACAAACCTAACCTAAGTAAAATAATAAAGTCAGCGTTTTCAATTCAACAGTAAAATTTATTTAATTTGTATACAATTTCTTTCGAAGCGAACAGGTGGTTCAAATTAGCGGCGCATAACAATTAAACGGTACTCAATTAAGCGAATATCACTGTTAATATGTTTCACAAAGTCAACAGAGGCATTCCTCGGCATATTAACGGCAACAAATTCGCTAAGAGTGTTTATATATATATATAGATATAGATATGTACATAATTATTTGAAGTGGAACTTGCACTTTGCTAGTAAATGCACGCATACGAAAATGCTTCCGAGTAAATAAAATTTAACAAACGAAATTGTGCGCAAGAAGAATGTGAAAAATTCAAATAAAATTGATGTATTCAAAAATCTCCGACAACATTGCTACTACACAAAATATTTCAAATATAACTACACATACATATACATACTCGTATACAATTCAAGCTAACTAAAAGGATATGGCAGGAATTTCATAATTGTACCGCATATGTAGCGGTATACAATACATGCATACATAGATAGATACATAGATGTGTATGTATGTATATGCTTGGCGATTGTTGCTATTGCTGTTTTTTGTTATTTTTGTTGGTTAAGTTGAGCACTTCTTTGCTTTTCGCTGCCTTTTATATGCGTATATATCCTGAAATATGTTTGGATGTGTTTGTATTGTGTTACTGCTGGAAGTTTTCGGTGCTTCAATTTCATCTCAGGCGGGTCGTCAGCTCGGGTAATTTGTTGCATGCGAACCTACTTCGGTCGGTGCTTGATGGCATGTCAATAAGCGTATGAGTGTGTCTGTATACACATACATACATGTATGTATATATGAGAGCAATGAAGTCTATACTTGCGCCCTACTGTATGCTACTAAGGTTGTGTGCGCCTGCTTGTATGCCTCTATGTATATATATGAATGAGTGTGCGTGTGCATGTAAAGGCAATAAGATGTAGTTTCATTATTAGTGCAATTTTTTTTACGCTTCTCCAAAGTCTTTCTTCACAAGAATTGTTATGTGAGCGCTGCTAGTTGGCTGACTGACTGGCTGCCTGGCTCTGGCCGTGTATGCACAGTTGATATTGTTGTTGTTGTTGCTAGTAGTATGGTTGCATGCACGCGTTGTGATGGCAGCAAGTTCTTTTCGATGTTTGCCACTGCTGCCACAACTGTTGTATGTTGCAGACTGCAGCAGCGCTTGTTGTTATTGAGTTATGGCTGTGTGCAACATGTGCATGTGTGTGAGTGCGAATGTGTATGTGAGTGTGAGCGGCAAAAAGCCGGAAACGGGCCAAAGTAACGAAAAAATATAACAGAAAATAGCACAGAAAAAAATTCGCGTATAAAGACTACAACTACCACTGCAATAGCAGCAATAATAAAACAACAACAACAACAAAAACATTATAGAGCACTGCACAGTAAGTCATTGAGGCAACAGCATGCAACTAGTTGTTGTTGCTATTAAAGCATGTAAGAAAAAAAATCGAAAAAAATCCGTCAATATGCAAGTGGTCGAAAGGAAAGAGCAAACCGGAAAGAAAAACAGCGTAAAGCGAGAGAGAGCGAGGAAATGTGCGCAAAAAATGGTGTATTTTTGATTATCCTTTTGAATTTGAGCAGCTACAGTTGATGCATGAAAGCATGTTGTACGTTACGACAATAGCTTAGTGCAACAACAACAACTGCAAGAAGGGGAACAACAACAATAATAGTAACTAAAACAACAACAAGAACTAAAGTTACAACAAAAACAACAACAATATCTACAGTTACAACAAAAAACGCCAGCGACTGCTTGCCAACAACTAGCAAGGCAGTCTGTGTTGCCACAACAACAACAAAAACTACCTCAACAACAACAACAAACTGCACTACTCGACTATGCGTTGCACAAAGTTTCATACTAGTATAAGGCGGCGCAATCCAACCAACCGGAATTATTGAAGGATTTGTTATTACTGTTTGCAGTTTTGAATGCCACTTTTGTTGTTATTGTGTTGCCAAATGCAAATGCAAATTTCAACAAACTACACATATCGACTTTTTCGGGTTGTTAATGCGCTCTGCTAGAGACTTGTGCATGTCGGCAAATTGGCAAACGCACAAAGTGTATAAGAGGCTCGAGTAGCGGTACTTTTTGTGGCAATGTACTTGTGGAAAATATGCTTTAAAGGCATTTCGATGGTGTTGCAAATAAATTTGCGGCAAATATTAAAGTAAAGCTGCCACATAAACAAACAACCGCCTCAACGCTCCTTATATATGTATGTATACATATATACTTTAGCAAATACAACAACAACTTGGCATTGAATAATACATTTTGATCATCTGCGGAAAATTCAAAATTCAATTTACGCCAAACAAAATGATAATCCATCTATCATTCAGCGGCAGTCATTGGCAAGTAGATGGAATTTAAGCGAAGCGTTGGAGAAACGCAAAGAAAACAACAAAAACCAAGAAAGCGACAAGCAAATAAGCGCAAATAAACAAGTGCTGGCTAACAACTACAACAACAACACGAAGAATAGCGCAAACACATCACGCTTCGACTTATGTATTTTTACGGTTGTGCAAAATGGCATACATACATATATATATATGTACATATAAACATATACACATATATGTATCAACCACGCCGCTCATCGGCGCTGACACCGTTGTGCCTCTTGTCGCAAAATCCAACACTAACCACACACCTTAGCTGCCGCCGCGGCCCACTGAAGCCGCTAGCAGCAATGATCTACAACACTCTCGTGCGCACAGCTTGCAAACGACCGCTCCCCACCCCTCCTCTTGCCATATTGTTGCTTCCCAATATTTGTCTATTGAAAGGTATGACAAAATGCGTGGCTGTGCTCTGATAAGAATTTTTATAGCAACTGTTTAAGGATATTCCCCTTGCTGAGGAAATTGCGCGACTTCAACACCACAGACACTACATACATACTTATACATATAGCTAATGCCACATGCAAATCGGAAGCTGCTCGTACACAAATGATATATATATATGTATATTTATATGCTTGTATAAGTTCAGTTAATGCGCTGTAGACCGAACCAGTTCATCTAAAGATTCCTCTTCTCGACAATATTGCTGGATGTGAAGCTTTTTCAACGTTTCAACTGTTTTTTTATAGTATCATTAAATATATTTAGATTCTAGATTTAGAATATAGATTCCATAAAATATTCGCGAGAAAAATATTCGACAAACTATTGTAAATCCAAGCCATATTCTTGAAGCTATGAAAGTAACGTCGAACCTCCGCTGTTATTAACATTATGAATAAGTTTCTTCTCGTCTTTCTCGTTTCTTTTGACTATCAGTCGTTTAAAGGCTGCTTAAAACTAATAGGATCCCCCTTAAGTCGAATAACAATCAGAACTTCATCAAAAGACTAAGCTTCGCATGAAGAAACTCAGTCGTCTTGGCAGATACACATATATTTTTAGAACAATTTGGAATATTTTGTGGAAACAATTGAGAAAACCAGTTTTGAACTATTTATCTTGAAAATTCTTCATTTTAAGAACCCTTACTTATATATTAAACTGCTGCACTAGCAGCCTTTCTCCTTGTTTCAAGTCATTCGTTAATTTAACATAACAATGCGATGCGGTTTTTTAATAACGAAACAAGTAAGGAAGAGCTAAGTTCGTGTGTAAAGAAACATTATATACTCCCTCAATTTGTTTATGTAACTTTATTATGATAACACACAATTTGACCCATGTATATTCGGCATGAATCCACTATAGTAACGAAAATCATCATAAATAGTATATTTTTGCTAGGGTAGTTCTCGAACCATTTTCACTCATTTTCGTCACCCAGTTACATCATATCCAAGATTATATGTTCACTTAATTTTGCTGAGATTTCTCACATATTAACCCATCTATACGGTATAAAGTCCATCGTAAGTTTGAAAATCCGTATATCAGGTATATGGGGGCTACAGGAAGTATTGACCCGATTTTGCCCAATTTTGGCACACTAGTAGAAAAAGCAGATCTACATTGAATTTCTTAAGCATATCTGAGAGATTTACGTATAATTTCGGTAAAAAAATTGGCCTTAAAATATCAGTCAGAGTGACTTTAACTTTGTAAATCTTGATATTAGTTACATATATGGGAGCTAAGGAAAGTCACATTGTGAGAAGAAAAATATTATATCTGAATTTCTTTAAAATATTTGAGAGATTTTTCAATATTTCCTCATATCCTCATATTCGGTATCTGAGGCCGTTATAGTTTGATTTCGACTATTTTTTGAACAAGCAATGCCACACCTCTAATGCCTCCAGCCTTCACGGGTGCTTGAATTATATATTATATAGTACAATGAAAGAGTCAGATGTAGTTCTAAATTATGTTATATGAAACAAGATGTTGTTGTGAACCGATTTTGCCTGTATTATCAGAATATCAATAAAGTATCAGTTTTATCCAAAATAACGGGAAGATGAGGTTGTGATAGAGAACGAATAGTGCTGTACGAATAGTACTGAATTCATAAATGAATAACACTAGAGAGTAGGCGAAAGAGCAATTAGTGGGCAAACTTTTGTGGCAAAAATCCAAATCATTCAGTTTCTACACCAGAACACTTCGTTATGGGAAAATTCCACTACGAATAATTCTATTAATAAAATTATTTGAGAGTAGGTGACTACTATGCTCTACTGTAGCTATAAAGGTCATTAAGGTCATATGGCCAGACACTTAATTCTACCATCTACAGCGAACGACTGGACCTCTTGAAGCAGGCGATCGACCAGAAACGTCCAGAAGGGTCTAGCGTTCCACCTGGACAACGCCAGACCACACACTACGTTGATGGCTCGTCAAAAGCTACGGGAGCTCGGATGGGAGGTTTTATCGCATCCACCATATAGCCCAGACATAACGCCAAGTGATTACCACCTGTTCCTGTCCATGGCGAACGCCCTTTGTAGTGTAAAGTTGAACTCAAAAGAGGCTTGTGAAAAGTGTCTGTCCGAGTTCTTCGCAAATAAAGAGGGGGCTTTTACGAGAGGGGTATTATAAAGTTGCCGTCTAGATGGAGACAGATTATCGAACAAAACGGCGTATATTTGAACAAAATCCGAAAACTGTAACACTTTTTATAAATCGTTTAATAAAGAGCAAAAAAGCGTAAGGGAGATATTTGTCAACCTAATATATTAGGTATACGAAAAGGAAAGCTAGATCTCGATAAATATTAGAAAAAAATCTATTTTGATTGCTATAGTACAGATCTGTATTAGAAGTCACGCAATTGTTTTTTTTATTTTATCAACGGTTCGAACCGAATTCGTATACTATATAACCTGAAAATTATCGTTTTTAGAACTAAAATCAGTTTCAGATTGTGATATCAAATATTTTATAGTCGAATATTTATAATCTGCTTCATGATCATTGATAATACATTAAAAACTTTAGTGTGGTGAATATAAAATTTACTTGAGTTTTAACACACATATTTTATATGCAATTGCTTCCAGTTACAAATGAATTAGTCCTAAAATAAACACATATGAACTTTTAAACGTGTTTTAAAACAACAATACAAGCTTACCGTTACGCTAGTTGACTACCACGAGCAGTGTGGTGGGTTTCTAAAATGCTTAACTTAGCTAGCTCTAAAAAATATGAGTGCGAATTAGCGATGAAGAGGAACGTGTAAAAAAACTCATGGGGGGTGAGTTGAGCCACAACAACAACTTTTTACAAAAACAAACCCACAGCATACAGGATCAACACTGAGCGTGTGAGCGCCGTGGAAGGTGTGTGAGTGCGTCTGAGTCGTTGCTGGAATACACACGCAAAAAAAATGAAATTGGAAAAATTCGTATTGCCCACCGCTGCCAACAACTGCATATGGAAATATATATTTTTTTATTTTTAATTTTTTACTTGTGTGCGTGTAAATCGTGAGGGGTTGATTTATGTTATTTTTTTTTGGAAGTTTCCACCACCATTTTTTCTCGCGTTTTTTGACTCACTTTTTCTAGGGCAATATACCCTTTGGGACTGTCGCTGCCATGAAGTGGCACTTTCTGTGGCAACGCAAATAGAAAAAAACAGCGCGCAACTTCAACTTGTTACGGCGCACAGCGCGCTCGTGTGTGTGTGCATTAGTGTGTTGCAAGGAGCGCCAGAGTCCTGCGAGAGTGAATGCGCGCCAGTGCGCATGCCCAACACTTGACGGAGACGTGATGGCGCTGACTGTGGGTGTGCGTGTGTGTATTGTTGTGGCTTTAACTTCACTCAACAGCGTAAAATGAGCGACGCCTCACCTCACTTGCCACAGCGCTGCGTGTGTGTCGTGCAACGAGGGGGTGGCAAATACGCGTACGCTGTGCGCTTCCATTTCCAGTCGCCGCACACACGTACTGGCACTGGCACTGCCTGAGTGGCGTTGGCGTTGGCGTCGGTGGCGACGTCTTCTTCAAGTTGCTTCGCACTTTCGCACTTTGTTGTTCGTTGCGGGCTTGGCAAAGTCGTTCACGGACAGTAGCAGTCGGGCATTGTGCCTGACTGGTGCGTCGCGTCTCAATCATTCGCCGCCCATTCGCGCACTGCCAACACTTGCCAATGCCAGCCATAACGGTCGCGCGCACGCACACACACATAACATACAGACACTTGTAATATTTCGCGTAAAAGGCAACTGAGTTAATATTTCTTCGCGACGCGGAGAGCGTTTGGCAAATTCGCTGTGAAACTTTACACGCACAGAGTTGATTCGAAGTCGAGTCTTCACATCTCCGCGACTGCTGTTGATTGCTTCCTTGGAGTCTGTGCGCGTTGCGGCTGCTGCCAACGCCTGCACCGCCCGCCGTGTCATCGTCGACTTCGCAATCGCATTTGAAATCGCCCCCGTCACTGGCATTGATGGAGCCGTTGAAGATGAAACGCGAAGACGCGCTCCCAAATTGTTTAGCGCGATTCAGTGGTGATAAGGCGCTAGCCACCGCAGAAGAAAAGGAATCTGTTCTGTTCACATTGCGTGCAATAGAAATTGAAATTTCATTCCTCAACGTGAGGCGCATCCGAAAGGTTGTCGGCGGCTTTGCAAATTGTAATACGTTTGGGGACAGCCCCAAGATGGTATCAAAGAAAACCATAAAAAAGACAAGTTGGAACAATATTTAACTTAACAGACAGTGCTGAAGTGCTACTGTGACTTATGTGACTATATTGTTAAGTGAGAACAGCAGAAAAAAATATTAAAAAAATTAAAATAACTGAAGGAAGACCAAAATTTTTTAAAGTGACGAGAAAAAGTGATAACTGCTGATAAATTTAAAATAACGGTGTTTCAGAATAAAAATTACAAAATTTTGTTATGGATTTTAATACAATAACTATGTGCTTTTTGCCGTTTAGCTACATTTCATTGAAGTGCCACACCAATTTATGGGTAAGTGAAATATTAGTGAGAAAAGTGAAAGTGAAAGCTTCACAATTAAAACGAAAGTGTGTTCGAGTATTTTTTGTTAGGTCTGTAATAATTATCAAAGTCAGTAGAGCGGTAGCTGAATTAAAATACAATTTTTTCGTCGCAAAAAAAAAAAAATGAAAAAGTTAGGCAACTATTTTTACGACTTGTAATATAAAATTAAAAATGATACTTTCGAATAAATATATATATGACTAATTACAAGAAAATTTTGAAAAAAAAAAATATTGAAACTATAAGAATATGTGGAATTTAAAATAAATATTATGCAAAAGTTTACAACGAGTTATAAATTGAAATTTTCATTCGATTAGTACAAGAGAAATATTTTCGAAAAAAATAGTTAAAATAAAAATAATAAACATACTAACTTTGAAAATTTTTGTATTGAAATAAATTTTTGGAGTTTTAAAAAAAATTTAAACGAAAAGTAAAATTTGTAATTTAAACTTCATAAAAATGTGTGGCTAATTTTATGAGCAGAGAAGTTTTATAAAATATAAATATTAGCTGGGATTATAAATTGAATAATAATCCAAAATAATTAGTTTGTATAATTTCAGTTATTAAAGAAAAATTTCTATAAGCACAATGAAAAAAATTTAAATAATAATGTTCCATCTTTTCTAAAAAATATTAATTTAAATGCAATTTATATATATTTTTCATTAGACGCAAAAATTAATTCATAGTGAAACTGTTCCTAGAATGTGGTCAAGAATATCAATAGTAGTAGTATATTAGCGCTGGTTTTTTGACGCAACAATGTAAATATTTAATTCCATGTATCTGACTGTTCTTCCGATTTGAATTTTTTTGTACAATTAATTTTAAAAGTAATATTAATTAAATTATTGATTTTTCGATATCAAAGTAATGGTATACAATTACAAAATATTCTCTTTCGGAATTATTACATTTTAAAAGAAGAAAAATGTTTTCCGAGATTTTTTTGTTTAAAAAGATAAATAAAATTTTGAATAAGTCTCTTCTTCACGCTTTGAAATACAAATAATTTTTAGGTTAGTGTATTGAAAAAGGATATTTCCAAATGATCCAAATCATGAGAATTCACTTTACTAAGTCAGCTTTCAATTTCTTGGCCACGCATTATTGATTGCAATATATATATATATATATATATTCTAAATATTTAGTTGCAATTTTCGTTTTATTTTTTTTTAAGGATGATTTGAACCAGTTATGTATTCCGTTTAAATTTTCTTATTGTCCACTTTTTATTAAGTTGTTTTACACTCTAACTCGAATTCACAAAAGAACTTCGAGTTAGAGAAATTTACTTCTATTGCCAATTCAAGAGTTCGAGTTTTGGCGGTCTTCGTTTTATAGAAGTTCATGTTATAGAAGTTGCACTGTATCTGACTGCTCTTCTGATTTCATTTTCTTTAATTACTTTTAAATGTAACATAAATTTGTAATATTTTAAATTATTTATTTGCAAATTAATTTTATTTTGAACAATATTGAAAATTCATCCGATAAAATACAAAAATATTCGCTTTCGAAATTATTACATTTTAAAATAAGAAAGGACAACTTTGTGTTTCTTTAGAACAAAATGAAATTTTTAATTATTTAATTGGTATATTCTTTATTCTTTAAGACACAGAAATTATTTAGCTTAGAATATTGAAAACGGTATTTTCAAAGTGAATCTTGAGAAAAGCATGGAATTTCGCATTGTTAGGAGAATTTTTGTCCAAGCAATTTTGATCTCAATTTATATATTTGCAACCATGTAATTTTCGTTTTATCTTTTTTAAAGCATAAAACCTTCAAACATTATATGAAGCCAAAATATCTTTTATTTAATATATTTTCGTAAATTTTTTATTGTACTGTTTTACACTTTCCATGGAAATTCAATTACATTTTATCAAATATTTAAAGAAATTTGGTGTGTATTAAAAATTGTAAGCATATTTCTTCGGAATTCAGAAAATCATGCGCTGATGAAGCCATAACATATTTTGAATTATTTTTTATTTATTTCCCGACCACAGAATTAATTAATCGTATTTAATATGAGCGATTTTTTTCATGTTGACTTAGTCCTCTCATAATGTAACATTAAATTGTTAAAGCAGATTACGACTAAAAGTCTTAGCTCGTTGTATTCATTAAATATTTTTTTCTACTTTTAGTCGTGTAATTTCAGCTTTCTGGATATCTAATTTAATATTTATCAGACAAAATTTTAAATTGAAAAAAAAATCAGTACGATTCGAAATTAGGTTAAAGTTTTTGAAAAATACCGCTCTTCACCACAGTATCGTTACAAAAATTCGATTCATGAAAATTTGATGTTCACTGAGTTTAGTTTTACTGAATTCGAATTCAAGAAGAACTTAACTCAAGAAGATCGAACGTAAATTATGCTAGGAATCTTTATTTGATTTTATCAAAGCAAAATTTTAAACATTTTAGTTGATTTTGTCGCAAAAATAGAATTACTAAATAAAAATTAAATTGAAAACATTTCAAAGAATTGTATAATTTAATTCACAAAATATTTGTTTTCATCAAAATATTTTTTTTCCAATATGATATAGATTATCTTAACATACAAACAGGCGTTTGAGATGGAATCGATATAAGTTTACACGTTATTTTACTAATTTCCTTTAGATATAGTTGAACTTCCATAACTCGAACGTGTATAACTAGAAGTTCTCCATAACTCGAGCTCTTGAATTGGCAATAGAAGTCAAATTTCATACAAATTATCTTCCGTAACTCGGAAGTCTCTCTAACTCAAAGTTTTACGGTGGTTTTTGGTGATTCGAGTTAGGGAAGTTCAACTGTATGTTGAATATTCTATAAATAAAATTTCTGAATTATTAACTGTTACTAATTATTGTTATCTCCAAAGAAAAGGGTGTTACAATTTCAAGATATTAAAATTTTTTCACAACAACTCAAAACTAATTTTTATTGTCAAAACAAAGATAATTTCAGGATTTGGAAGACTGCCTCCTATATTTTAAAATTATTAAAAAATTCTAATTTAAATGAACCCGAAAACTTTTTGAGTCTTCATTATATGAAATATTGTTTCGAATTTCTGTACAAAGCTGAAAAATAAATATTTACGAGTAAATTTTTGTGAACTTTTTTGCAAAGTAAAACAAAAAATTATCCAGATTTTTTTGCCAAATTCTTTAAAATATATATTTCCATTTTCATATTAAATTTTTTTCACTTTAATAATTGGAATCACCGAAAATTCATATTATTTTATCAATTTGGATGATATAAAATTTTTGCAAAACACTCCATCCACACACCCGACACTCCACATTCCGACACGTCTTTACGCCAAAAGCACAAATCACGAAATACACACGACAAATCTCGGTTGGGTCGTTCACGTCAAAATACCTAAAAACCAAAAACCAAAAAACAACGAAAATCTCCTGCGACCAACAACAAACAGCGCACAGCTGTGTGCCGGCGCGCCAACGGCAATTTGCATAAATTAAAATTTTAATTGCGTGTACAGCGCGGTGTTGAGTGTCCTTGTGACGTCACCGAACGCGCAAGGCCAATTCGAAATTAATCGAAGCAAGCAACTGTCTGTATGTTAATGAGTGTGGCAACGGAATGCAGTGAGAATGGAACACAGGCAGACAGGAAGTAGTAGAAGATGCAAAATGTGAAAAGTGTAGAAATCACAAAAAAAAAAAAATAAAAACAACAAAAAAGCTGAAATTAAAATGCCGGTTGTGGAATTGCACATAGCAAGCGAACGCGCATAGAAACAAACAAAGAGCAGAAATGAAGATGATGAAATTTTTGCGCTCTAAAGCAGCAGCAACAACAACAAAAAACGCAAATTAAAATTACGCTGATGAGCGACGCGGCAGCGCAGCCTCCACGCCAACTTCATTATGCACGAAAACACGGTCGGCCGCGCGATTGCCCCCAATTCGCGACGCGACGCGCGGCATTCCCATTCACAGTGTCCTTGGCCGTGATTTACGTGGCAGCGGCAAATGAGTCAGGCGCGCGCTGTGTTTTTATATTTCTCATTCATTAACATAATTTTAATTTAGGTTAGTGAGACACAGCGTTCGTTGAACTGGCTGCCATTCGAGGCGGCTGCGAGTAGCTGTGTGTGTGTTTGGATGCGCGCTGTATGGTGGAGCGTTTGCTCGCGGCAGATGCGCTTGTCTCTGCATCAGTATGCTGATAGATACACAGATATATGTACAAGGAGTGACTGACTGACTGCCAGGATGTTGTTGGATGAGTCCGCCTTTGTTTAAATACACGTTGTTGTTGTTATTGTTGTTGCTTGTAGCTACCGTTGATTGTCTCGCATTTCCTGCCGCGCCGTTTAATGTTATGTTAATGAGTCGCCAGTGGTGTGTCAGTTCGCGACCCGTATGTACAACGGTATTTTATGCAGCAATTACCCCTTTTCAGCTGTACGCTGTGGCAGCCTCATTTGCATGCGCCGCAAAACAAAATCGAAATCTCAAAATGAAAAAGTGAAAAAACACTTTCGCACTTTTTGTATTTATGCAAATTAATTTTTTTATCAACCGAACAAAAAAAAAAACTGTTTAGCCGTCGGGTAAATCCTTTTAGTTTCACTTAGCGCTGCTTACCTGTGATTTTTTTCTCGTTTTTTTTTGTTGTTTTTTTCGTTTTCATGCCTTGCTGTCTGTCAGTTGAGTGCTTGCGCAGCTGTGTCGCGCATATTTCCAAATTTCGCCTGTTAATTTGCATAATTTTTGGCAGCTCGATTGGCACGCCGCGTAACAGCGAGTCGTTAGCTTATGTTGTACGGTGCTATTGTTGGCGCTGTTTTTTGACAACGCTTGCAGTTTTTATGCAAATTAAAGTGCGTTATTTGTAAAACATGTCTTCCGAACCGCTGTCAATTGTATGCGAATGTGTGAGTGCTTGTGTGCAAATATGCGCTTAGCAGCAAATTGAAATAGTGAAATGCATAGGCTGCTTACTAATTAAGGGATTTGGGCGAAGCTAACTAGATGACATGGGTTTGCGAAAAAAGGGTGTACATGCATGGTAGTTTTTGTGATATTTGCAGTTGACGAGCGTACTTTAAAAAAATATTTTGGTTTTTTAGAAACTTTTATCTCTCTTTTAAAGACTAAAAAAAAAAATTTATAAAATTTTCTCAGTTCATTGACTTCCAGCAAATTTTTAAAATATTATAAATGAAACATAAGTTCTCGTACGATTTGCTAAATAAGTTGAGGCAAACAAATAGAGAGACACTTCAATACCTACAACAGCCGGTTCGGCGATATCGGGATTGAATCGGATTTTCGAATCCGACTAAGAGCTGTTGTGTCGGCGATCCAGACCTGTTTGGTTCGGTAAATTCTTCTAGGGACACTTATGTTGTGTGACTAATAAGAACATAAATAAGAACATAAAACATAATCAGATTTTACAGATAATTCAAAAAAGGAATTTAAAGAAAATTGAAAAGTATAAAATCAACTAATTTAATGATATCTGGCATTGACATTGAAATAAATTATTTTTCACAAAAAGTTAAAAATATAACACAACGAGTTATTATACTTTTCCAAACTACGATATTTTAATTATTCCATAATATGGATTTTAATTTTGAGTTTCGTAGCAGATCTATTCTCAATATATGTATAAATTCAGTTGAACTCACAGCCTAACCTACTATACTTATGATATTTATTTCACAAAATAAGTTTTAATATAATAGTATATTTCAACAAAATGTAATAGGTTTAGGTGGCAACCCTAACCAAAATTGGAAAAATTGGTGTATTTTAAATATACACATTTTAACATTATATCTTGAAATTTTAAATTTTCTCCTGAACAGAATTAAATTAAATTACATGACAACCATCAAAGGAATTAATTGGTTTTCAAAAGTTTAGCCTGATAATTAAAGCTTTGCACTACTTTGACGGGTACATATAGGTTTGGTATGCAATACATACTTCAACCTAAACATTTTAGACAGTTGGAAATTTTAACTCGTGTTAATACTTTTTATACATAAATATTTAATATAACAAAATAGGTAATGAGTACTTAAATTATTGATTTTTAAAAAGTTTTCGGGATAATAGCGTTTTTAAACAGCCAAATTAATTGATCAATTAAATTTTTTATTATTTTTTTATCAAAAATATCAGCCAATCACAAACAAAGAACGTATATCGTATGTCTTAGGCGCAGAGTTGCATTTGATTTTCACGTCGATTAAAATTCAATTAAAAATAAATTTATTTTGTATGGTAAATCGAACTTAATCAGCACTTTAATCGAGCAGAGGCCGGTTAATTGATCAATTAGCTCTTGTCTAAAAACACTATAAGTGTTCAAAATAAGATAAATCATTGGTGGTTTTTCTACGAATTTAGAACAGTGAATTAAATTAGTGATTTCGAATACATATGATATCAATGCTATAATATATAGCTTTATTTAATTATTATTTTGTAATTTCAATCACAATATTTTGAGTTGGATACCCAAAGTGTCGAAGAGTGTCATTTCAGTTAGTTACTTAATTGAGTAAATTAGTAAATGATCTATATTAAATGCATTTTATCCTCATTCTGTTACTTTTTGATTTAATTGATAAACGAAATTTACTTTTTTCTTGCCTAAACTCGAAAATAGTTTACAACCTAAAGTATTCATTTACCCAAGTTTCGCTCAACATCAAATTTAATGTTGTCTGAGTCAATATAAGGAACTTAAAAACGTTGATATTCGCAAATAATAAAAATATTATTTCAAAATGAAATCTACATTGAGGAAAATATATATTTCAAAAGTTTCCCAAACAATAAACGCCTCCATTTTCTTGCAACCCTATCAGCTTGCTTTTCACAGCCCTCATTTTTTTTCTATATTTTTTTCGCATCTACACATTTGATATTTGATGTATTACAATTACTGCGAAATAACTAAGCGCTTCACATGCGCTTACTTTGTGTGTGTGTTTGTTTTTGTATATTTTTGCGAGGGTGAGTTTTTCTACATGCACTCGGCGGCGGAGTAGGGATGAGCGATTATTATCCTTGACTGAGCGCTGTGAGATGTGGGCGTTCAAAGGCATACAAACGCATGTATATATTTAATCATATGTATACATACAGACATATGTATTTAAATATGTGTGTTTGCATGCATATTTGTACTCATGTGAATCCTGACACGCCAACAGTTAGCGCTCGGCGAATGCTTCACAAAGATTTGTATGCTCTTTGTTGCTTCATTGATATGTGTCTATATTTGTACATATGCAAATATGTTTAAGTGTGTGTGTGTGTGTGCGTAAGCTCTTCATGTAATCCTTTCTGTTGCTTATTCTGCCATACTCCTACAGCTTCAACTACAGTAGCAGCAGAAACATGAGGGGCAGCAGTGCAGAAGTGCTTTACATCCTTTTCAGACGCATTCCGCGCAATTTTTCCTTTCTCTCGCCTGCCATGCTCGACTGCAGATAGCAGACATTTTGATTTGAATTGAATTTTTACATCCTTTGGCTCGCGCTTTTTTTGTTTTTTTTTTATGCGCTGCCAGTGTTTTTCCCAACTTCAGTCTATATTTGCGTACAAATATGTGCGCATGTGTTATATTTGTGTCTGTCTGTGCCTGTGTCTATATTTAGCGGTGTGTTCCTACGTGCTTTATGCCATCCTTGAAATCCTTTTATTTGATTCCCTACCGAGGATGCCGCGCCACACCCCCTTTCCGCTAGCTATAAAACACGAGCTACATTCAAATACCAATACTGTGTTGCTGCTGTGCTTTCGATATGCTCGCAGCCTTAGCTTTTGCATAAAGTGCCGAGTGGGAGAAACGCTTGTTTGTCGTGCGGACGTCAACCAATTTTCAAATATTTTTATATGGTTTTGAATTTTGTACTTGTAGATATTAAAAATCAACTTTAGCATCCTGCCATCTTCGCTGTGATTTTATTTTGTGCTTTGATTTGGTTGTCGTTATACAAATAAAGTGTGCGTGGAATATGGCAGGTAGTTTGATAGTTGTAGACTCACCTGGTGGGGGTTTACGAACGGGAGCGAATAGTTGAAATGTATGCACTTTAAGTGGATATACTCGTACCTGTTAGGGAATTGAAGTAGAAGGAGCGTAAATAGTTAAATTTATATATTCATTTGTTCAAAATATTAGTTAAAGACAAGTTAAATAAATTTGATAAATTGGAAAATTATCGTAAATGTATGATGCGTTATAACGATCTTATGAATATTGAAAATTCTCTTTATTATACGTAATCTGGCAACCTTGGATTTTTTTATGTCAAAAATTCAGTTTAATTTTTGAATGTCTGGAAAACTCTACTTACTATTCCATGACTATATGAAATTTCCTTAGTCGCTAAGTTCTCAAAGTTTGTTATACATCTAGTCGTAATCTTAAATTCCGAACTTCGAAATTACTATTTACAAATGCCTAATCAGTATTTATTACAAGAAAGAATTTGCTTTGGTCTTCATTAACAGTCCTTACGGCACTAGTTGAATCAACTATCAAAAGTTCCGATAGATGGGGGTCTTTCTTGTTTGATATTCTGACACAGAGATTTCATGTAGAAAAAAAGGCGAAGGAAGAGGGGTTATGAACTGTTATATTTTTTTAAATTATTACCTTCTATCATGTAATTAAATATATTATAAGGATCCGACAGTCTATTGAAAACATCAGGTTCTAACAAGGAAAGCTTGCCGAGATCTAATTCCAGAAATACCATAAATATCACTTAAACACCACATAATCTTCAAATCGTTCCTGTGGAAGGTTATGAAGAGGAGTCATGTCATGTATAAGGTTTAAAGGAACCGGTTTACCAACAACCTCTATTCTTCCAACCTAGATCATTCGTATTAAAGTTGTTTGATCCGATCCAATTTCAACCCCTTGACATTGAAGCTTGCGTGGCCAGAACGAATTCGAATTTTTCTATGAGCAAGGACTCGACAAAATTCTCAAGATTATTTTGGGAATATGTTTATGGCTACAACAACAACAAATCTATCGCAAAATTGTTCATATTAAGTTAGCCTGAGTCACACCACCCAAACCCAAAAATGTGCCTTCTAGGGATCTTTTTGGTTTTCTAAACTGCCGTGATATATTTTTCTAGAAAGATAACAGCTGAGCTAACACAGAGCTTTCAAGCATATTTGTAAGATTGCAGGATCCATCTGATGACGGGTGGACAGGCGAAAATTTAGAGACTCGACTAACTCGACTCAAAGTTTGATAAATTGGGGTCGTTGTGTGTGAGAGAGAGACCTGAATGGATCATATTTTCATTTTTCTAGAACAGTAATTATTAATCTATCATCACCAACCTACAGCTCCTGCTTATCATAAGAGCAGATCGGTCTTTATTTTAATAAAACTGGTACAATCACCTTGCTTCCTACACTAACTATTAGCTTAAAGTAGCTACATATAAATCTGTATAAAATCATAATTTTTTATATCCGTACATTGTATGTACTTGTTCAATTGGCATTTGAGCATCTACTTGACAAGCTGTGCTACGATATACATATACAAACAAATATGGAAATATGTGTACCAACATCAGCGTCAACAACGGCAGCTTGTTAAGGGATTTTCGCAAAAGTTAATCAAATGCATATTTGCCAAATAGTTTTCAACCCCAGCGGGTTGCTAAATACAGTTAGAATCTTTTGCTTTTCGCATTATCCCCTTCGGGCTTAAAACATATTTGCATATCATCTTTTTTGCAGCCCCTAATAAGTTCATACACACACATACACACACACACACAAGCCGTTACAGAGATATGCAAATTGAGCATTGGATTTTTTAATGTTCTAATTTTTGCAAATTGTTTTTGTATATTTTTTGTTAACTATATACGCGCGCTTGCAGCTCGTTTGTACCTCGCATTTTGCGATATATGGCTGCGAGTTCCACTTCCGCAAACACAAATGGAAATATGCAAATCAATTTTTGTCATTGGTGTAGATATATTGTTTGTGGTGTTGTTGTATTGTTAGTCAAAATTTACATATTTACGTACATCTGTTTACATGTTGTTGTTGTTGTACTTGCATGCAAGCCACAAAAAATTGAAAAAAACAATCCGTCAGTATAGTTATAGTTCCCTATTCGATATCGAGATATATTCTTCAAATGTTTCTCTAATCCTGATAAATCATATTTGAGTTAAAGTTGAGAACAATAGTTATCTCAAGTTGAGAAATATGTACTTTGATCTGACTGAAGTCTAATTTTATATTGTAAATTTGTAAATGTGAACCGTTATGCGTCTTCAGGTGTTTTCTAAAAAACTTTCCTACATAAAGTTGCATTACTCTTTTTGATCAACTTAATTTATCTGCCAGTTAAATATTTAAAGTATACTGTAGTAATAATATTGGGCCTGTATCAAAAGTCGTTTAATACTCTTCTAAACTTTCAAAAATATTATATAAGTCATCTGACTTGTTTCTATATCTGATATAAACTGACATTTAGGGATCGGAAACAACAACAGCATATAACTATGGTGATAAATTTGATTAGGTAATTGAAAATGGTTCCATGATGTTCCACAGAGATTTTACTTTAAAGACCAGATAAATTTGAAAAGTTTAGGAGAGATAAGAGACCAAAAAAAGTTATAGGATTGAAATCATAAGTATAGATACAGTATTTAGCTACAGAAGCTCAATGAACTATAAATAGAAATGCTGGGGAAAGTAATCCCAAGAGCCTGGCAGTATTAGACGTTATAAATTTGAAAGCATTGAGATGATTTTGAATTTTTCAACTTGAAAACCTATAGAATAATCTTGAAATAGCTTTCAAACTTAAAACATGAGTATTCAGACGGTTTATGTGATAAACAACCTGTATAATTACTGTAATTCGCAATTCAATAAGCTTTAATAGTTCCAGTGTCAGGTTCTCTTGGTACTTGTAAAGTTTTTTATTTTATTATGTTTTCAGAAGTAGATTTAATTTCATTGTTCCTCTGTCTTATATAAAGGCATGGTCCAACATCTATTAAAATTTAATCTAATTTATACAAACAGCCTTTCGAAAGCTTTTGGGACGATGAACATTTTTTTTAAGATAAAATATTAACTCCATGGACTAGACCTTTTCTTCTTCCCAAAAAACCGCCCTAGTGATATGTTACCAATTTAGAGAAAACGCTTATAACGGGTGATTTTTTTGAGGTTAGGATTTTCATGCATTAGTATTTGACAGATCACGTGGGATTTCAGACATGGTGTCAAAGAGAAAGATGCTCAGTATGCTTTGACATTTCATCATGAATAGACTTACTAACGAGCAACGCTTGCAAATCATTGAATTTTATTACCAAAATCAGTGTTCGGTTCGAAATGTTTTTATCGACAAATTTTGTTCAGCGATGAGGCTCATTTCTGGTTGAATGGCTACGTAAATAAGCAAAATTGCCGCATTTGGGGTGAAGAGCAACCAGAAGCCGTTCAAGAACTGCCCATGCATCCCGAAAAATGCACTGTTTGGTGTGGTTTGTACGCTGGTGGAATCATTGGACCGTATTTTTTCAAAGATGCTGTTGGACGCAACGTTACGGTGAATGGCGATCGCTATCGTTCGATGCTAACAAACTTTTTGTTGCCAAAAATGGAAGAACTGAACTTGGTTGACATGTGGTTTCAACAAGATGGCGCTACATGCCACACAGCTCGCGATTCTATGGCCATTTTGAGGGAAAACTTCGGAGAACAATTCATCTCAAGAAATGGACCCGTAAGTTGGCCACCAAGATCATGCGATTTAACGCCTTTAGACTATTTTTTGTGAGGCTACGTCAAGTCTAAAGTCTACAGAAATAAGCCAGCAACTATTCCAGCTTTGGAAGACAACATTTCCGAAGAAATTCGGGCTATTCCGGCCGAAATGCTCGAAAAAGTTGCCCAAAATTGGACTTTCCGAATGGACCACCTAAGACGCAGCCGCGGTCAACATTTAAATGAAATTATCTTCAAAAAGTAAATGTCATGAACCAATCTAACGTTTCAAATAAAGAACCGATGAGATTTTGCAAATTTTATGCGTTTTTTTTTTTTAAAAAGTTATCAAGCTCTTAAAAAATCACCCTTTATAATACATCCCCATCCAATTTAAGCTTATAGGAAATCTCAAACTAGATCATAAAATGATTTTTCTCCACTGTTTAGGCCAAAAAAGTATCGTATAAGGTGAGTCATAGATAAGTCAAGTGGTATATTGGCCCATTGCAATACTGCATTCCGAATATCATAATATAAGTTAATTTCCTGCGGAGCTTAAAGCACAGCTATTCTTAAAAAGCTTCTGAAGTTGAGCTTTTTGAAAGCTTTCTTTAACGTATTGTCTAAATTCTCGGCAAACGGCGTTTCTCATCGGGGAGTTTGAGAAGCTAAGCTTTTTGAGAGCTCTCTTTATGATGTTGTCTACATTCACGGGAAGCTTGACAGAGATTGACCTACAAGTGGATTAACGGATTTAAAAAGAACCTGTTTTATGTAAGAAATACCCTTATAGAACCTTTTTATATAACAAATAACCTTATAGACATTTGAGGTTCGTCGAAAAATATGTCTCTACTGTTATTTGAGCTATTAAAATTTTAGTAATGTACTCTATCTAGGACCTATTCAAGGATTTTGACAAAGACTATAATATTTTCTGTGTATTTTCATAAAGGCATAACAAATGCATCTCACTCCAATTCCGCTCAACTCATGATATACGAAAATGGTACATTAAATTATTTAAAAAATATGCACATCATTATTTTCAAATTAGTCACACTCAATTGTTCTTCATGCGCAACTAAACAATGCACAGCCCCATCCATGACTGCTACACTGAAAAAAAAAAACAATTTTTGTTCCAAATTTTTCACTCCACTTTGAACTCGCTGCGCCATTTTCAGTCACACTCAGCGCGCAAAACTCTCGCTGGCTGAAGTCGAAATGCGAGTGCAAATAAATTCTAATCCGTAAGTCAATTTCAATTTCGGGGTTTTTCACAATTTTCTGGTAATCCAACTTTTATCTAAACATGCGTCTTCGCTGCACAAAAAGGCACAACCGAACACGAACACGAACAACATAAATCTTTGAAGTACTGTTATTTTTTTGCCATCACTACTCGTATACCGTTACACGCGCCAAAAACGCCAAAGGTTTCTCGGTGTTGAACTTGTGCAGCGAAATTTTCAATTATCCTTGCCGAGCGGATAGCGGAGTCGCGTTTGGAAAATTTACTAGCAACCATTTCGCCACAAAAAAAAATAATAAAAAATACAGGAATAACAACAACAAACATATTTGAACACTTCAGCTGAATAGTAGTGAGCGTATAACTGAAATGGTTTGGAATGGCATAGAATAAAATGGAAATATTAAACATAAAATATGTAACCTACTTAGAGAGTAGAGTGGCGAGCGAGCCAACGGCGGAGGAGGGAAAATGATGGAGCAAACGCTTGCAATTCTCGCTTGCTGCTTGCCAATGTTATCAGATTTGCTATAATACAGTTGTATATGTGTGTGTTCTACCGACCCACCATTTCTTCTCCACCCATTCTTCAAGCGCACACGCTACGACACTTATGCGCGAGAATCCAATTCACAGACATCTTGGCAGATTTACTGCATATTGGCTTGTTGTCAAAAGCACACTGAAACCAGGCAGCCATTTGCCATGAATAAGGATAACGGTTATAATGCGTTGTAATGGCGAAGCAGGCAGACCGCGCAGCGCAGTGCAAGTAGTTGGTTGTTGGTGTGTGTTTGTGTTGGGCTTTAGTGGTATATTAATGTGGAAATATGTTTGTATGTGTGAGAGGTGTGACCACTTCGAAACACTACGTGCAAATGTCCAAGACTTGGTGGACCCACGAAATATATACATATTTATAAAAAAATAACTTTTTTGTTGCAAGCCCACCTTACTTTTTCTCATAAACAACTTCCAAAATGAAACTTTAAGCTGGTATATTGAAGTTGTTGTTTGTGTTGCTATCAAAAATATTTGAGAATTTATTTTATCATTATATTTCACGCCTTAGATTGGGTTCAGTTCTTATTTTAGTTGCAAATCTTTCAATGAGCATTTTAAAGGTAAGCAGCGCTATAAATTTCGTTGAAAAGTTCTCCGACTCAAGAATTCTGAGTTCAAAATGTAATCTATACTACTATTATAAAGAAGAAAGATTTGTATGTATGTTTGTAATGAATAAACTCAAAAACGACGGTGCTGATTTCAAAATTCTTTCGCCATTGGAAAGCTACATTCACTCGGAGTAACATAGGCTATATTCATTGCTAGAATCTCAACTTTCGGGAAATAGTTCCCAGGTGAGTGTATCAAAAAGACTCCATGATGGAGAATCTTAATCTGAAACTGAAAATCGTCTTGCAACTTGCTGAACAAAATTTCAAAACCTCCCAAGTACGCGCTTGAGAGTCGAGTACGGAGCATGTGCAGTGGCTTGAAGAACAAAATATTAGAAATATACAAGCTCGCACTAAGGCGTCGAACTCAGCGTTCTCAACGCCTTCATAAGAAGAAATAGAAAGACTTCGGACACCAAAGACTATAGGTCGTAATCAAGTTTTAGCTCATTGCAAATAAAATATAATTTCATGTACAAATTTTCCTCATTTTACTTTTTTTTATGAACCCACGCAAGAAACGGGAAAGTACATACATATGTATGGAAGTGCGTGTATAAGTGTGTAAAAATTTATAACTTTTGAAATGGAGGGGTCTGCTAGTATTTAATAAATATTGGTAACAAGTTACAGCAATATGCAATCTGTTATTAGACTTTAAAAAAACTGGCTCATCCACCAATGCATTGAAAAAACACTTTGAGGAAGCTTTTCTAAAATTAATCGATATGAATTTATAGGTATCTGTCGAGTGTTAAAACTTACGATCTGACGTCGTTCGTCAAAAATCTGAGTGCACTCTCTAACCCACCAACATAAAAATGGTATTCTAATTCTAATTCTTATTTCTTATTTCTAATAGAGGGCAGACAATGTTACATTTTTCTTTTGGACAACCATCTCTTGTCGGTCAATCATCAATAGGTGCTTTAATATTTGGAAATATATGCAAGAAATTTCATTTTCAGAACCATATATAGGTGATTCGATCCCCAGAAACAATATTATTCCCAAAGCAGAATACATTAAAGCTTATACTTCAACGCCACCGTTCCTACAAAATTTTAGATGGTACATTTCACTAAGTAGTTGCCGACAATTTATTAAAATTTTAAGGGGCTATACCAGTGTAACCCATGACAAATTAGGCGATATTGGAGAATTTTTTTTTTAAAGAAGGTACTCGATTGATTGTTTCGAAGTCTTTAGCACATATTAAGATATATTTTATATAGCTATATTTTAAGATTTTTTTCACAAAAATATTGAAAAACAAGGAAGTAATGTGCTGTCTTCGGAGGTGCCAAAATGAACAAAATGGAGTAGTTATGAAAAAAAATCGTTTTTTAGCGTAAAAAATGGTCGTTTTTTAATGCTAAATTGACAATTTTCAACCAATCAAAATGTAAGTCATTGTATCGTAAATATATTCAAGAATACTTAATTCAATTCTGGTTTAGTTAGGATGTAGGATTTTTGAAAAATATCGTTTCGAGCAAAATAAAGTTTAGACAATAGCGGCTTATACCTGTGAGCGGTTGCTCTTTATAACGCTGTCATTCAAAAACTATTCAAGATACGAACTTACCTCTTTCACAGGATATTTTTGAAAGTATAAACTCTTGTATAAGCAAAATAAAAATAAAACGATTTTTTGAAAGTGTCACACTGGTATAACCCCTCAAATACAACGAATCGTAAACAAAACTGGTATAAATTCCATAAACTGGTATAATCAGATAGAGATCAGTAAACCAATATGCCATTTAGATATGGCCAATTTGCTTTTGTATTCTACTAAATAACTTTATTGTGACTTTCATAGATACAATTTTTAATAAAAGAGTTGTTATGACTGGTGAATCGAACGCGCCCACAGAAGTAGTACACAAAAGATTAAAAATTCCCATTAAAAGTAATTTTAATAATTTTAAAGACTTTCAATGCATAGAAAGAGTGTCTCAAAAACATCAAAATAAGTTTACATAAGCAGAGAGTAACTACTTCAAAAGCATATCAAAATAAACTCCAATCTCGTGCCAATAATATTGAGGCAATGCTTTGAAAAATTTCGCAAAAATAGCGAAAGAATTGCTTTTCATACGCACGACTTGGCCGACTGTCAGTTTGGCGCTGCGTCGCCAATATCTGCTTGAATGACTCACACAATGCGACGACTGCTTGGCTGCTTTTAGCATAATAACATTTCAGTAGACTTTTGGGAATTGAACTGTCAGTTCGCATTCGCTACTCTTCTTCTTCTTGCACGCCCGTACTTACCGATATGTCTGTACGTGTGTGTGTTTGCATTTGTTGCACGCCTGCCAGCGCGGCAGGATGTCGGCTGTCATATTTAGCGTGGCAAACGCGTCGCCATCGAAGGCGTTGAAGGATGAAGACATGATTTGTGCGTCGCAACCCGCCGCCGCACGCCGCTATTTCAATGTGGAGCGAAGCGCGGCAAAAGCTCGTACATCACTTTTTGCGCAAATGACAAAAATGTCAGAAACAAAATCGAACTGTGCGGCGGAAAAGCGTGAAAGTGGCAACAAAAAAATGGCAACCAACCAATCTTTAGGGACGCACTCTCGCCCCGCCGCACGCCCATTGTACGCAGCTAGCTGGTTGGCAAAGTGTATTAAGCTTGCTGCCTCACTGCCGGCAGGTGGGTAGGTACAGCACCGTCAGCCTGTGGGACTGGGCGTTGCTCACTCAGTTGATCGAATATGCATTATTTTGACATTAGCATAATTTATTTTCGTGCGTTTGCGAGTGTGTGTGCTGCAGATTTCATTGTTGCAATTTGGTTGGCGAGTACATACAAAGATATACATATGTATATGTATAAATATGTGTGAAAAGCAATTTCTTTGCATAAAAAATTTAAGAAAATTGACGCCCACATATTTATAATGATTTTTTAGAAGATTTGTGAAAATGCAAATGCATATATAAATGTAATTGTGTCTCCATCTGGTCGAGTCTTGGACGATTACTCATTTTTATTTCGCTCCAATTTTGCTGTAGCAAATTATTGATTGGATTTTCAAGAAAAAGTTTTTTTCTTCGATGATTGTCTATTGTTCAGAAATATCAAAAGCCTTTTACGGAGAAACCTGTGTTAAAAAGCCAGTACTTTGAGATAATGTTAGGCCTAACGCCAAAAATGACACGAACAAATATCCATAGAGGATTTAAGCCTAGTCAAGTCAACTTCAAACAAAAAATCAGGAAACATTGCCTATACTTAGGCATCAAACCTAGAAAATGTACACATTTAGCAAAGACGCACACCCATATAATAGAAAAAATTCCAAATCTGATACTAAGGCTACTTCTAGACTTTGCCAATGAAATATCTGTCAACATTTTTTAACTAACTTTAGTATGTTCAATAGATCTTTTTTAAATCTCCTTGTTCTGTAGAAAATTATTTTTATTTATGCAACTGTTAGATTTAGTAAATTTTATGGAGAATAGCCATTTTTATGGTAAACTCGTATAAATTAAAATTCTTTAAAATTTTATTGTATAAATCTTTCAAACTAGTTTTTACTTATTATTTCTCTTAAAAAAATTCATAAGAGAGAAGATAAAAATCAGAACATAAATGCTTCTTCCTCTTAATATTACCTTCGATTAGGCACTATATCTAAGCTTTCTACTTATTAAATAATGTACAAAGAAAAGCAACAGATAGAAAGAAATCAACGTTAATTAAAAAGACAGTAATAGCCATTTCACACAGCCAAATTAATAAATCCATTAAAATTTTTATTGAGAAACTAGTTTTTGCCCTTCACACTACCGGCTACTCGATAACCGATCAGCTGTTATAAATTTTTGTTTTTATTTTTCATAAGTTGGTGAGATTCATCAGCTAATTGCTATTTTAAACAGCGATATCAACCGTCGTGTAGCATGAACACCAACTCGCAGACAAAGAACTTATATATAATTACAAATACGGTGTTTTTCGCAGAGTTGCATTTCATTTTCAAGTCGATTACAATTCAATTAAACATTAATGTATATATTTATTTTGTAAGTTATATCGATCTATATCAGCGTTTTAATTGAGTAGAGACCGGTTAATTGCTCAATTAACTTCTGCGTGGAAAGGCTATAAGTGGATACCTCAATAAACTAGAATCATCCAAGTAGTATAACTGTTATATATGAAGTTGGTTGTCCTAATCGAATCGAACAAGACCACAATTACCTCTGAGTCTTAAACTCAAGCAAGTCATTGTCTTATTAAGGATATATTTAATGACATTTCAATCACAATAACTCGCAACCCGTTTCACCCCAAATATAAACTAGCATACTTTAAGAGGAATATTTTATGTTTAAAATATTAGAAAATTAACAAACAAGTGTCCTTATTCCACTCTTATTCTCATTCACAAATCGCCAAAAATAATTTATATTGCTTACAGTTCCATTCCGCTTTATTCCCATTAAAATGAATGTCAAGTAAAAAAGAATTAAAAACTCAGAAATTTGTCGCTGAATGTGAGACAGTCTGTGCACGGAGTAAAAGCAAAAGTTCTTGACCTAGAAACAAAGGCAAAAACCCACCAGCCGCAGCTGTGACGTAGATAAAAGCGATGACAAAACGCAGAACACGCCCACAAAACTCAACACACACTCACACACAGAGACTACGCCATTAGTAAAAGCAAAATAGACGCTGAGAAGAAGAAGAAGAAGCGGAAGCAACGACCGACGAAGGCCAAACAAAAATTAAAATTAAAACAAGGACAAAAAGAATTATGCAGAAAATATTCAAAGCGACACAGACACACCCACCTACAGAGAGACAGCGATTTATACAGTTATATTATATATATATGTAGTATGTGTGTGTGTCTGCCAAGTAGAAGCACGAGTCCTGCGCGGCGTGTTGCTGCTTAACTAAAAAGTGGGTTAATAACCAAAGTGAACTGTGCCACAATGACGATGTGGTGCAACAGCGCTGATGACTCGTTGGTGGCAGTGAAGTGACACACCAGCATCAGCAACAAGGCGGGTAAGCAAGGCAGAGGCCGCCAAACTTTCAGCAGCACACAGCGATGGCAACAAGGACGACAAAGTTCGTGCTGCCACTCAGCAAAAGTGCAAGAGTAACGCGCTCAATGTGTAGATGAATAATATATACATATATAATATATATATATATTCATTATATACATATATATGTATAGTTGTTAGTGTGCTAGTATGCCACGTTGGCGCCAAAGTATTTGCTTTTAATTTCATGCCAACGTCTGTGGCATAATGAACGTCATTATTATCAGCGTCTTGCCGCGTTCACTATAATTGTTGTTGTTGTTGTTGCGTTGTCGTCATTAGACATCGCATGGCAGCTCTCTTGCTTGCAAGCAGCCAGCAAAGACATAGACAGGTCGCAGACGTCTTGCATAAGCCGGGCGAACGTTGGCAATTGCAAATTAGCAAAGCTGTTCATTTTCAACGCCGCCCCCACACCCCTGCACCCCACAAGTCAGCGCGCAAACCAACCAACTCAGCGCATAGTCTACGTAGCGCTCCTTAGTTTCCGCGTCGCGCCAAAAAGTAAATGGAAAACTTTTGCTCGAACAACAAACAACCGCGCTCGCACCGCACTGCACACCATCGCCCGCTCATTTGCGCTGCTGCAGCATCAGCACCCACACCCACACCCTAGTCTAACAGAAATTCAAAGTCGCCTCGAATGTCTGATGAAAAGCGAAATTAAAACACGCGAAACAGCCAGCCATCCAACCAGCCGGCTGCGGCCGCCGAGCGCGCGTGCAAAAGGAAACGCGAAAATGAGATGCTGGAGAAATTAAGAAAAATGGAAATGAGACAACAACAATTACAACAAATAGCAGCGTAGAGTAAAACAGGGAAATGTGAAAAGTGAAAGGCAAAGTTAAATAAATGAGCGCGCCACCCTCGCGCCACCTCTCCATTCGCCACATCCTTGGCTGCCTGCTGCTTTCCGTTTGACTGCCCTGTCGGTCGCTGCAGCTTCTTGAACGCGTCTTGGCTTCTTTTAATAATTGCTTTTTCTTTTATTTTTACCGGCAAATGAGCGCGCATGAAAAAAAAAAATGAAATACAAAAATTTGCGCTGCGCGTTGGTGTGAGTTAAGTGAGTATAGTAAGCAAATTGGAGCGTAGACAGAGCTCAGCTGGCAATCAGCTGATTTATTTTATGCGCTCTTTAATGAATGACGCGAATTTGGCGGGAAAACCAAGTGCTTTGCGATGGAATGTGTTGAGAAAATACTATAATTTGGTTGGTTGAGGATGTGGTAATGAGTATTTATTATATTTATAATTTCTTAATTTACAGGAAGCTCACTTCATTAAACAACTTAGTCTTTACAACTCATACTTTAAATGATAATTCAATCAGATTTCAATAAAAATAAGTTTCAGAAACAAAAACAATTCACGATTTCAATGCATTTAAACCTCTGAAGTATTAGACAAGGTCTAATATACCAAGAAAGAAAAATATCGCTTGAATATAGTGGTCCAACGTGACCATAAGCTGTCATAGTTGTACAGTACTTTTCGCTTAATTGCACATCAAAATTTGCACGAATTTTCGTTCAATTAACCGGGGAATCATTTAACAGATACTCGTTTAATTGAACATTTCGTTCAATTAAAAGAATCCCGTTTAATTGAACAGTTTGTTCAATTGCAGTAATCACGCCTAATTGGACCACAGGAAAATGCATATGTTCTCTTAAAGTTTTTCAAATATTTCAATAAAATTTTTACCCCTAAACGAAAAAATGCATGTAACAGAAACAATTTATATAATATATATATAAATATAAAGTTATATATATAAAGTTTTAAACTTAAAGAAAAAATAAATCTTTTATTGATTATACAAAAAATTAAATTCATAAACTTAACTTAAAAACAATTCATACGCTTCAATTCATATTTAGCTCTTCCATGCACGTATTATGAAAAATCACTTAGTGTTACAAATATAAAAGAATTAAAGAACAAATAAATTCATGTTGTACATATTCGAGATCATTGTTTAAAAAGAAAAATAAATATGATGTGTACATTTATAAGTGTTACTTAAAAAAGTCGGTAATTTTCTTTTGTGTATTTTTTAATTTATATGAGATAATATAAGACTCCATATTACCTAACTCACATATAAATTTATTTTCGGAATAAAAATATGTCTGAAGCTCTTGTACGTATTTTAAAGCTTCTAGAACTGATGGAGGCTTTGGATTGTCATATTCTTTCTCTCCTTCCTCAACATCAGTCCTATCCAAAATATGTTCAATAATTTCTGTATCAGTAAGCACTCCATTACAGTCTTCGTTGTCGTCACATGTGACGAATTTTTCAAAGTCTTCTCTTAAATCTTCTGCTATTTCGAAATTACTGGTACTTTCAGTTTCCTCATTTTCTTCTTCAGAACACGTCTTTGTTAATTTCGACTGCAAAATGATACTTAGTATTACTAAACTACACAATAACGAAATCTCATAATTTAATACCTTTTTAAAACACTGTTTAATAGATGTTGGCTTTACCATCCAGAAACTGCGCTTTATCATATGCATTCCAAGTAGAATATTAATTGATTTTGAAAACTCTTCAACTGTTTTCCCTAGCTCTAAAGCTCCAATCTGCTTTCTAATAATATTCTGTCTATAGTATGACTTGAAGGCATGAATAATACCCTGATCTAGGGGCTGGATTATTGAAGTGGTATTTGCCGGCAAAAACTGTAGATTTATATAGTTTAAATTTTGGACTTTTTGTGGCAAGCTGCATTATCTGCAAACAGAATAATATTTCTTTTCTGTGAAGCCATTTCTTCTTCTAAATTAAGTATAATTTCGTTCCATAGATCTCCTGTCATCCAGGCTTTTCGATTCGAATAGTATTTTAAGGGCAACACTTTGTTTTTAAAGCAACGTGGATTTTTAGCCTTTCCAATTACAACAACTTTTTTGTATTCACCTGTGGCATTGCATATAAATAGTAGTGTTAGGCGCTCTTTTGACGATTTAAATCCAGTGTTACGGTATCCCTGCTTGCACAGGCTTTTTCCAGGCAATGCTTTAAAAAATAAAGCGCTCTCATCCGCGTTAAAAATGTCGGCCTCTTCGTATTCAGATAACATATTTGGCACAACAAAATTTAAAAAATCTGCAGCCGCTTTCGAATCTGCCGATTTTTGTTCTCCATGAATTTTTCGGAGCTTAATTCCTTGGCGCTGTTGCCAGCGCCATAGCCAACCTGTTGATGGAGTAAAATAACAATTCATTTGTTGTGCCAGCTGCTGTGCTTTTTCCATCAACATGTTTGTTGAAATCACAGCACCAGATGATTGCATTTGTTCGAACCAAATTTGAAGCGCCCGTTCAACTTCAATATGAATTCCATGCCGTTCACGTTTGCTTGACAATTTGCACTGGGATGATTTAGACTTTATATAGAACTCATTTCGCAAAATTCTATTCAATGTGGTAAGAGAGCACCCATACTTTTTGCACAGCTCATCCTTCGGTTTGCATTTAGCTTCAGATAAAAGTTTAAGCTTATCCTTAATTGTAAGGGTTACATATCGTTTTCCGCTCATAGTCAAACAAAATTAACATTACAATAAAATAAATTTCCAAAGTTATTGTCAAATAGAAATTAAACACTTACGCTATCTCACAGTTTTTCTTCGCCAATAAACATATGTTTTCAATTGCTTAATAGAGATGCCACACAGTGTTTATTACAAATGCTGAGAAATATGTAATGCCAGACTTTTTTTTCCAATAATACTATTTAGTGGAATTAACCGGGGAAAAATATAAGGAAAATTATTTTCGATGACATATATTTTGAACCAACTAAGCGGGAAAATCAATTAACCGAGTCCAATTATCCGAGAAAATTTACATGTGCTTTCATATGCTGTATTTTTTTGCCCGATCACACGGTTCAATTAAACGGGGAAACCAATTAACCATAGGGTCAATTAAGCGAAAAGTACTGTATTCCCAAAACAACTTTTAAACTTCAAGTTAATTTTTGAGAAGAAAATTACTCTAATTAATACTTGTTAATCATTCAGAGGTAACTTATAAAATTAGATATCTACCATTTTCCAAAAATCACCACAAAATACAAACGGATAAATTAAGTGAGATAATTAAGTTGTAAATTGACTCACCTCACCTTATGTTCAAACATACTCAATTTAGCTTTGGCAATTAAACTGCTTTGGTTTGAAATGGATGGATAATAACTTTTGTGAAACTTGCCTGTAAAGAAAACGAAACAGATAATTATTCAAAATTTAAGGATATAGCTTTTGTATTTCATATCACTTATCAAGTCAATTTGGTTTACTGTAATTTCTATTGATGTTATATCATTATTCCCAACACTTCTCACTAAACGCACTTTATAGAGTCGATTGGGGACTTCTACAATAAATTATTCATATAGTTATCGCCAAACAGACAGCCAAATTAATTGATCAATTAAAATTTTTATTGAGAAAACCTTTTTTGTCTTTTATACAGTCGGCTACTCGATAACCGATCGGCTGTTATATATTTTTGTTTTTGCTTTTCTTAAGAAGTTGGTATGTTTCATGAGATGATTAATATTTTTCAGCAGCGACATCTACCGTAGCTTCTTTTTATCAAAAAATACAGCCAATCGTAGACAAAGAATGCATATCATACGTCTTTGTCGCAATGTTGCATTTGATTTTCAAGTCGATTAAAACTCAATTAAAAATAAATCTAGATTTTATTTTGTATGGTAAATCGATCTTAATAAGCGTTTTAATCGCGCAGAGGCCGGTTAATTGTTCAATTAGCACCTGTCGAAAAATGCTATAAGTTGCAAACATACTCAATTTAGCTGTAGCAATGTAATAATTAGTTAATTGAATCATTGCACAGTAAATTGAGACAATTAGTTATAAAATTTCAAATATTTCCTTAAATAATAAGTTTTTCTACGTAATTAAGATTTCAAAATTGTTATCCTTACACGAGAATCTAAATTTATAGCTATAAAACTAACTCAACCTACAATACAACACGGAAGTCCGTAATAAACAATCAAATCTATTTTCCTACCCAAATCACTGCTAATTTATACGTCATTTGTAGATACTTAATGTACTCATTAATTCTGCCATTTGTGTTGTCGCAGCTGCTGCTGATTCACTAATTTCAACAAGTTGTCCACATTGTAATCTAAATGCGAATGTGCGTATTTTCAAATCTCACGCATTCCACTACAATTTATTTTCACGATTTGCGATTTAATTGTTGTTAAATGCTGAACAGTTACGAATCGAACAAATTACAACAACAATAACAGCAGCAGCAGCAACATGCAAATGTGGCGGCTGTCGGCCAACAGTAGAAAATTAATGGATTCACGCAGCGTTCGAGCGCCAAACAGGTCGCACTCTTAACAAATCTCTGCCACGCATTTGCGCATGCGTGCGTAGACAAAGTGTCCTGACACCGAACGAAAGCAGCTGCTTGCCTTCAATTGGTGGCGTCCGGTTGTGACCGGGTCTAGGTTCGGTTTGTGGTAGCGATAGGCTTTTAAAATTGCGAATTTATCTGCTGCAAATTAACTCGACATTCAGCGCGTACAAATTACGTACATCGACAACTTTTTGTGTTGATAAAATTTATGTAAAATATGCGGGAAAATAAAATAGCGCGAATATAATAGTTAGTTGCACCTTGTTGGTACAGTGGAGGACATGAAAAATTGCTAGTCATGGCAATTAATTGAGTTTAGTTTTGAGAATATACATATTTTTAATTTTTTTAATTATCTAACAAAATTGTCCATTAATGAACTTTCAGAAATTTTACCATTAATTGTGTTATAATTATCTTCATAAAAACGAGTTTAATTAATAAATTTAGTAAATTTTTCTAGCCAAGTGGTATAGCTTTCCTACAATTTATTAAAAATATTCTATTAAATATAGAATTTCTCAGTTCATTGGGCACAAAATTGTTTACTCTGTTTAGGTTAGTTAAATTTACATAATTTACTGCGAAATTTAGTCAACCCACAGCTTAATTGACTCAAATTATTGATTAATTGACCCAATTACAAGCATAAATAACTCGATTTAGTGTTTAATTGGCTCAACTCATACTTAATTGGTTAAATTTTGAGCTTAATTTACTCAATTAAGTGTTTAATTGGCTAAACTCACTCTTAATTGATTAAATTTTGAGCTTAATTGACTCAATTAATAACTTAAGTAACTCAATTTAATGTTTAATTGGCTCAATTCACAGCTCAATTCGCTAAACTTACTCTAAATTGATTCAATTTAGTTCTTAATTGACAATATTCATAGCTTAATTGACTCAATTTAGTGTTTTATTAGCTAAATTTACAGCTTAAACTCCATTAATTAAAAATCAAAAATTATTCCATTAACCATACCCATTTCCATGCCCACCACTGTGTTGCCATACAATAAAATTAGCTTACAAAAATTAGGCAGCCAGCGATGAGCTCTGACTACCTTATAGCTACTAAATTACTATTACGTCAATGAAATGAGCCAAAGTCAAGACAAACAAATGGCAACCCGTTTGGTAAGTGGCAAGCAAATAGCCGCCACGAACAGGATACGACCAGATTTACCAGCTTGTCGAGTTGTACCAAGCGCATTTTAAAGATAATGAAACCAAAGGAAGGCCATAAAATTAGTGCCACAAAAGCGGCATAGTTGCATGCCACATGTGACAAGTTGCGCACAGCCTGCCGATACAATGTTAAGCTACTACAGTTATGCAGGTTTGCATAAATAAATTTCAGTCAAAACTGCTGATTGAGTGCATTAATTATGCCGACGGCTAAGACCGAGGCAATGAATTGCAAATTTTAGTTTACATGTAATGTGTGTGTGTAAGTGTGTGTATGGCTATAAATAGTTGTGGTGGCTTGAGTGGCGCTGGATGTGCCATTGACAACACATAGCCGTCAACTACCAAATTGCAGGCCGGCGCAAGTGGCGCTACATGCAGCTGCAACTCAACAACCGGCGGAGTTCAACAAGCGCGGTGCTTTAAGACTCCTGCTAAAAGCCTAGCTTGCGCGCTGCGAGTTTGCGAGGCAGTTTGGCGGTGCGCTGCCAGCTGCTGCTCGCTGACCGACAGCATATTTGCATGCTGTTTGAAAATTAATAGGAAACTAGTTGCACAGCGCGGCGTACGCGCGGTACGCATGCCGCATACGCGAAGACAACGAAAACTGCTTTGTAACGGCAGTTAGTTGCACCACCATTTGCGCGCTGGAGCAGTGTTGAGGCGACGCACTTGCTCAGCAACAACTTAGGCGGCTATATATTTGAGAGGCGCGTAAAGCGCGTGGTTGTGGCAATGCGTGTGACGGCCAGGCGTACAGTTTGTCGAGCGGCGCGTTCGCTCAGCTAGCCATATATTCAACAAGCCAACGAGTCAACACGTCAATCAGACTGTCGATTAACCATTTCAGCTGCCGCTTAAGCGGTGCTATCGTCCAAGTGCTTGCAGCCACTGTCTATGTGTATGCGCCGCGCGCGCATTGCCTTTCAAATAACGCCACGTCCACAAACGGCCGGCAATCGCGGTGGCGCGCACGGGCGGAATGTTAATGCGCTTAATGAGGAAATGTTCAACGGCATTAGGCGGAATGGCATTTCAATTAATAGCTAAGTTTTGCCAGCCGAACCAACGACAAAATCGCACTTGCGTTGCATGCCACAAACAAACATTTGCGAATTCCTCGAAATTGCCGACCATTCGCATACAGCCATGTGTGCATATTTCTGCTGCACATATATACATATATATAGATGAGTATGTGTGTTTGTATTTACTCGTCTGTGGCCAAAATTAATTGTTCGTTTGCGCATAGAGCGTGGCAGCTGTCGGCTATTGGCTATCCGCTGTCTACCACTGTTGGCCACTGCCTTTGGCTGTCGGTTCGTCCAAAGTGGTTTATGCAGTTTCGGCCATTAAACCTGTCATAAACGGCCAAAGGTCTGCGCCGTTGATGGAATTTCAATGCTTGATTTGCCTATACGCCAAAAGCCATCGCTGCCTTCTGCATCTGGCAAATGGCGCGCTCGCCGGTGGCCATTAAGCGCACAGATGATGCAATTGGCAGCCTGCGCCGCACACTAATTGCAAATTAATTACAAGCTATAGAAGTAAATATTTACCTATTTACATGTCACATTGCCACACTCATACGCACACTCACACATACAGAGGCAAGCACATTCTCGCATACTAGTCGCAAATATTTTTGTGCACTCGCCTCGTTAAAATTTATTTTATTTGCCTCACTTATTTTTTAATGAAATTGCATTTTAATGACTTATTGGCAAATAAATGGTCAAGCAAAATTTGTTTTTAACTAAATGACAAAAGTAACGGTATTTATGCTGCGCCATTATCTAGCATTGCATAGTGGTAAAAATTTAATTTTTTATATCTATTTAGTTGTTATGGTTGCTATTTTTGCTGACACTACAACTTTCACATATTTCGAGATTATCAAATTATAATAAACCACCAGTGGAAACAAGCAGCCGTATGAATTGAAAAATTTGTTTGAGGACACATGCTTAGGTTCAAGGGACCATATGACTCTTATAGAAACTGTTCCCACAAACATGAATTATGCATAACCGATACAGATCAGTCTAATCTAGTGTCGATCAGTCTAATCTAGAGAATTTCGTCGAAGTAGCACAGAGAATGACAATTCTATTCATAAAGATGTTTGAAGACACTTAAATACTATTTTAAAGTCTTTTTGAGGTCACTCATACTTGTAATACTTAGATTCGTTAAATTTAATAATTTTTTCTTGATAGGTGGCAACCTTATTCTAAAATATACTATATTCATATGCCCATATAGCTTGAATATCGTTGCGCGGTGGTAATCGGAGTTCTTAATCAACGAATCCGATGTTACTTTTTAAAAATTCAAAATGGCGAACCTATATTTTTTTAATTTTGAAAAACATACACCGTTTTCGTAAATAGCGACCCCCAAAACCACCGAGTAGCGAGTTTCAAGCGAATTCGATGAATTTTAAAAATCGCTATTCGCCATATTGTATTTCTGGGGTTATCTCAAAACACTGATCTGATGGGGTTAAATGGATCTCGGATTCGGATTCAGCGACCCCAAAAACATATGGGACACATAGGAAGATTCCCAGGTCATAACAATTTTTTTATATGGCTGTGTAATGGTCGATTTGATTCTTCAGAAACCATATATATAACTAGTATATTTCAAGAACGGATTGTTATCCCAAAAGGAAGTATAGCCAGTAGATTATCTGGTGTAGGTGGTACCTCAATAGAAATAAAAATGCGTTAATATGAATAGTGAGTTGAAGACAATGTGTACCAAACAAAGACATAGGGTGATATACATATACATAAATTGAAATTGGGTGGCCATCTTTTTTCAATTTATAATGAAATTAATTAATTAATGTTAGGAGTTGTTTTTTTTTTTTCAAAACAAAAAGTTCTTTATAACATTTGAAAATTTTTATTGTCATGAGAAAATATGTGAAATCTATGGAATTCGAAGTCAGTGAAACCGCTAATTTAATAATAGAACTCGAAGAAGTTTGAAATTAAAATAGTTTCCTTTATAGAAAACGAATAACCTTACATTCGAAAATCGAAGTTGCTATCTACCAAATAAACTAGCAAGACTCAAATAAAGTTAGGTTAACAGAAGTCTTTAGAATAAGACGGTAAACTAATTTTTTTTAAAGAGCAGAACATGAAAATAGTGAACAGTGAACTAGTGAATCGAGGATAGCGTCTATGTCAAATAACTGTTTACATATTGTAAAGCCTTAAATAGTAGCAAATCGAACAAACAACTGTTATAAATCACATGAACTGACATAATCAAATAAGGAGAGAATATCAAGATGTTATAACACTTTACTGCTGAAGTATCTACAAACCCTCTTGAGACTAAAGCTTTGATATAGAAAAATAAATAAACATATATACTTAAAAGTGAATAAATATGTAGAGTATCTTAAAGTCTACAACAAAATATTTTATTTCCTATACTTTTTTCATAAGCAAATTGAAGTTCATTCCCCATATCTTATCTTAAAATGTGTTTAATCATTTGTACCAGGATATACATATATGTATATGATATAACTAATTTATTTTTCTTTCGTTTTCAGAATATCTTCAACGCTTCGGATAGGTCCGCTTTACTTATTTGCCAGAAGTTCAGAAATAAAGCAAACATACCACATAAAGTGATGAGAGATTATTGGAAAGAATCCTATACAAACTGTGAAAGGTATATATGATAACTTCCTCCTTAAATTCCATAAATAAAGGTGCATTCAATCAGAGCTCAACAAGAGTTTTTTTCTAATATTAGGTCTACAACTTTGCTTCCGCCGTTTTTTTTTTTGTAAATTTAAGGATTTTTTGTATAAAAACGGTTACAAATGTCGATGAGCCTCAGCCGCACTTTTCTTGGAATTAAAAAAGAAGAGCAAAAATTCCCGCAAATGTCGAGAATTCGGCTCAAAAAGTGACATTTTCAGTTGAGAATAAGTTTGGGATGCAAACAAATCTCTATAAATATTTTGTTGGGTTAATGTTGATACAAACGTCCAATATCGATATAAAAAAATCGATTTAATCGACTAGTGCTTGACCCTAGAGACATCTATTGGAAAACGGCGGAAGCAAAGTTGTAAAACAAAAACGGGGTAACAATAAACATTTTTTATTCCTGTGAAAGTAAATTCGATGCCATTATGTTTGGAACTTGATTTCTTTTACATGGCCACCATGTGTGTTTGCAGATTTCCAGACTTTGAACACAATTTTTTTTATTTGTGACATTCGCAAGGTGGCTTGTGGTGCCGTTCTGTTGCTCCAAGTCCATATCATCCAATTCGGGGCCACTGACTCCGAGTTTCGGTAGTAAATTTTAATAATTTCGACTCGTTGTTGGATCGTATATCTTTCAATGACAAACCTTACTGAAGAAAAATGTCAAAAGAGCGGGAAAAAATATGGCGCCGTTTGCTGTGCCTATCGGTCTACTTTTGTAGCGTCCCTATTAAAAAACCCTTCATATAGAAGTACATAATTGAATTAAATGCAAACAAAATCCATTTACTCAACATATACAATTATTAATCTTAAAGAAATACATGTACAGTTATGTTAACAATTAATAACAATTGCATTTATATCATATTTATTACTTCATTATATAAATATTATGATTTGTATTGTATTTTATATTTAATCGTATCTTATCTCAGCCGTAACAAATCTCAAACCGTTAAAGTCACCATAATACAATCGCATAAACAAGGGAATTATCTAAATTTGTGTTTGTTTGCAACTAATTAAGAAATTGACATTTCCTTTATCTGATTGTAAAAATAAATGGATCTAATAAATTAGTGTAAAACTTTTTCAGACAAACATACAATACATATATAATGAAAAAACCGGCGCGTCGACTTCATTTACTTGTAATCATTTGATTGCAATCATTATTAATTAAGTTAGCTTTGTTTTTAACAAATAAATAAATACGCGGCTTACAAAGCCGTTATGTAGGAAGCCATTTGTTAAATTCTAATAGCTGCTTAGCTGTCGCTGCAACAGGTTATGACCGCCATTTCCGCAAGACAACGCAGCTAATGTGCAAATCACATTTTTAATAACTCTATATAGTAAATACTAAGCAACTGGCATAAATATTGAGATTGATTTTATGAGGAAGCCAATGAAATCAGTGTCCGATTGGAATAGGATGTACGCAGCGTTGCGAATAAAGTTGCGCTTAATGGGAGCCTGATAGTCATATACAATATATGTATATCTACATACCAGTATATGTCTGTTGTTGTTGCTATTATTGTTATACAAAAAATAAAAACAAACAGTTTTTGACTTAATACAGTTGTCTGTTGGCTCAATTGATTCGTTTTGCTGACTTAACAATTTCCTTTACGAATACTAAACCAACAAATCGTTTGCTTTTATCACTCAATAAATGCGAAATGACTTCATAAGCGTGTTAATTGCTGCATTAAAAGCATTTGAGTTTACAATTAAGATTAGAATTTGCCAGTACTTTGAAACAATGCCATTTTGAATTTGATTTTTGAAGGTTTCGCTTTGAAAGTTCAAGTCACATAGTAAATCATTTTACGCTTGGACAGACTTTGAATAATTTTCGTTGAAGTTAAGTGAGAATTTGACTCAATTAACCAATGATACTTTAATTGCACTATTGTTTTCTGGCAGAAAATCAACTTAATTGCGCTTCTAATTAATTTTAATAATATTTTTACTTTTCATAGAAATGTTTAATGTGGCAACCAATTAGCCGGTATTAGTTATTAAATTTCAATATTTTTTGGTTTAATGATTCGTTCTTTCAAATAAGCGTTAAAATTCTAATCATTTATACATCTTTCAAGCAAATATATTCCACTATCTTAAAGCTTTCACCAATCTGAAGGGGTTTCCATGCTGCAGATTGGTTTTTAAGAATCTCTGGCTAAGAATATTTTACTTATATATATGTAAAAGCAGGGCTTGCGTATAATTTAAGATTTTAAGTTCATTCAGACACAATTTATCAAAACCATAATTTTACAACGCGGGAATCGAGTTCTGATTGCAACGTCAATTCAATTTGGATCGTTTAAAATTTAAAAAAAAATTATTTTTTAGAAATAGGTTTAATATAAATATATTTGAAATAGAAGATTTATAAGTATTTTGGTAAAGTGAACTCGTCGCCCAGTCGTATTTCTTAATTAAGGAGAGGAGGAGCTCGATTCTTAGAGCTATTTTGAAGGGCTTAGCGTAAGTGTTACTTGATCAGATATCATTGAGAATCATTCAAATAATAAGAAATATTGATGCTGTTGATATTATCTCTGTGAGTTTGTAGGATACCGTGTCTTTTGTGTGTCTGTTTTTGAATTTTGTTTAAATTTAAAAGCGCTAATTCCAATTTATGGTTGGTTAATTTCTGTCTGAATGGCTTCTTCAATAAGCAAAATATGCGTTATTGGTCAGGCAGCAATTCACACGTACTCCATGAGTCACCATTGCATACCGAAAAAATTACGGTTTGGTGTAGTTTATGGGCCAGCGAATTCATGGGGCCGTACTTTTTCCGTGATGATCAAGATTGGCACGTCACTATGAATGGGAATCACGCTCAATGATACCGAATATTTTTGACCCTAATTGGATGATATAGAGTTGGACAATATGTGGTTTCAACAGAACGGCGCCACAAGCCACACAGCGAATATCACAATAGATTTATTGAAAACCAAGTTTGATGGGCGTGTTATCTCACGAAATGGCCCAGTCAATTGCCGCCTCAGTCGTGCGATTTGACGCCATTAGACTATTTCCTGTCGGACTACGTCAAGTCTATGGTCAATGCCAACAAGCCAGCGACGATTCGTACGAATATCGAATGTGAAATTGCAGCATATCGGCTATCGATTTATGCTTGAAAACCGTCGAAACTTGGGTTCAGCATCTGGGCTTCTGCAATCGTGCCCGTGGTGGCCATGCCAAAGAACTCGAGATCCATACATAATGGCAACGAATGTACATTCACAGGAATTAGGAATAAAGAATTTTGTTGATATCCTAAACTGTTTTAATTGTATTTCTATAAACCAAATAAAATTACATTTCTTATCTTTCGGAATATTTTTGGAACAAAAAATTTCTACGACCAAATAGTTAAAATAACTTCTTCAATTGATGACTCTCAAACATCTTTTTATTCATAAGTGCTTTTTATCGTCTTTACGATTTTTCATGCAAATTTTCATACACATATGGATGAAAGATGTTCCCTCAGAAGATATGAGTTTCTGAAATTTCAAAAAAAAAAGTAAACAATACCTACTTTATGGCTCACGAATACAGTATTACTTAAAAACATAATTTTGCGATTTATTAAAAGAGACATTTGCATACAAATGCCAGTTATTGTTGGCAACAGGTTGCTGTCAAGCCTCTAACAGCTGCCAATGCAAATAGAGAAACTAAATGCCAATTATAAGTACTCTCCAGTCACTTCGACCAATAGGCACTTGTGCAATGCACTGCAAGTACATAATGCAATATATATATATATATATGTACATATATTTATATTTATATATAAAAATATTACCTCTAGGCAACCATTCGAACAATAGCACACTCCTCTACCCTCTACCACTGGCATAAGCCGCGCTCGCTCAGGTGTGTGCTGGTTGCATTGGGTAAACGCCTACAACATACTTAGTACTTTGCTTGAACAATGCGCTGGCATGCGAATTTTCGCATTTTTTTTTTAATTATTATGCGCGCGCATGCGCTGTACAAATAGACAACAGGCGCAAAGTAAACAAATAAAATGATTATATAATGCAGTGAATGCAATATGCACGTAGTATGGTGAAAATTATGACAGAAAATAAAATGTTGCAATTAATTATGTGCATAATAATAGTGAAGAAATATAATATAATAATAAACAAAGTAATTGCAAATTATGTTTATTTATGTATATATTATATATCTATATATCTGTGTATATGTATTTATATAAATATAAATATTTATATAGTCATAGGTAAGCGACACGCATGCGCAAAGGTGCAAATCAGACGTTGGCAACATTTTACGCAAAGCCAGAGCTGTCACTGAAAACTGCGCATGCGCGTAAGAGCCATCACCCATTTATACATATATACAAACACACATTCAAGTAAAGTCGTTGTTATTGTCACTTGTTTTTCAATGAAAAAATTTGTTTTCGCTTCTTTTCTGTTGCAACAACTCACTTTTTTACTACGTTGCATGCCGCATGTGGCAATCACATGCATGCATACAGTTATGTTTATGCGCGCTTGCAAAGACTGGCCTGCCTAGCGCGGCACAAGACCTTGCTACACCACAAAAGCAGGTGGCAATTGGCTGTGTTTGGCTGTGCGACGGCCAACTTGATTGCCAATATTGGCAAGACAATTCGTCATATTTGGAACATGTTTGCAGTGAAAATTACTGCAACCGGCCGCAGGCGAAATGCACACAAACACAAACAAACACACCCATTGTTGCAACCAGTCTTGCGTTTGTTATAGTTGTTGTTGTTGTTGTTGCAGGGCAGCTGCCAATCCGCCGCGCAAGCAACGCGTACGTGTAACGGGTAGGCGTGCAACAATAATCCGCTATATTTTTCTTCATTTTCGCATTTTCTCCCTCAGTTCTCACCTACCCAGTGACGCTGCTCCACCGTATATTTATGTCAATTTTATTCAGGAATTCCAGCACTTATTATGTTCGCATTGCAAATGAAGTGTGTGTCCAAATGAGTTTTCAATTAATCTCGTTAATATTGAATTGGCCGCGTGCAGCGCTTGTGCGACTTGCATTTTAATGTTGCCATTTTGCCCTGAGCGTATGCGCATAAATTACAAGCGAAGGGAGAAATGTTTTGGGGAATTAATAATTAATAAGTCTTGAGATATCTTCAGATATGTGCAACATTGTAGAGTTAGGGCGTTAAATGGCTTTCAAACCGTTAGCTCTGCTTCGTTTTCAAAGCAGAGGAGATTTCTTATCAATGTGAAGAGAGTTTCCTGTGTGTTAGTAATTGAATCGCTACTCAATATGCTGAAATCTTCTTCTTGACTGGCGTTTACAATGCTTACGCGGTTTTAGCCGAGTCCACAACAGCGCGCCACTCATTTCTTCAATCCAATTGGTAATACGAAGTGAAGCCAGGTTCTTCTCCACCAGGTCCTTCCAACGGAGTGGAGGTCTTCCTCGGGTTCCACTAGCGGGTACTGCATTACATGAGAGCTGGAGCACTTTCGTCCATTCTTCGTCCATTCGAACAACATGACATAGCCAGCGTAGCCACTATTACATTATTGGTGTTGATGCTGGTTCCCAGTTATACGAAATTATCTACAACTTCAAAGTTATGACCGTGAATTTGACCAATACAGCTCCAAAACAAAGAATTATCCAAATTTTTATGACTTGAGATTTTGCAAGGAAATGTTAAATATTGAAAAAAAAAAATTGAAATCTTTTACCGTCTTTCACGACCATTTTGTAACTTCTTAATTATAAATATGAACCTAGAACTTTGTCTATGCATTTTGACATTCTTGAGTTATGCTATTTTACTATAAAAATTGTATTATTGTGATTGTAAAAGTAATATTTTCCACATTATCCTCTTCTCCTTTTCTATTTTCAGCTTACTATGATCTAACTTCAAAAAAAATAATAGCGGCATGGTTTCTCGAACCAGTGGAATGTGATGAGAAAGACGACTGGTCCTCTCATATTTATATTTTTCTTATAGTTTGAAATCTTATGGCATCCATGACGAGGTAAATTATTTATAGAATAGTTAAAAATATGCCAAACAGATTAAAAAATTAGTTATTCAGCTATAAATTGTTTCTGAGATTCTCTGGTTCTGCTCTCCATTAAGGGGCTATACCAGTGTAACCCATGAAAAATTAGGCAATTTTCGTGATTTTTTTTAAGAAAGTACTCGATCGAATTTTTTTACAAAAATATTGAAAAATAACGGAGCTATGTGCTGTCTTGGGAGGTACCAAAAAAAAAGTTCCCCAACTGCTGACATAATTCCGCCCGAATGAATAGCTGAAACAAAAAAATCAAAAAGGGTATTATAGTTGAAGATATTTCCCATACAATGACCAACGATTTTTTAAAAATATCAAAATTTAACAAAATGGCGTAGTTCTGAAAAAAATGTCGTTTTTAAGATAAAAAAATTATAGTTTTTTTAATGCGAAATTGACAATTTTCAACAAATCAATGAGTTATGATTTTGAAAAATGTCACTCTTTAGAATACTGTTCTTTCCGCTTTCACAGGATGTTTTTGAAAGTATTAACTATCGAATAAGTAAAAAATAAAAATATTGATTTTTTTTGAAAATATCACACTGGTAGCCCCTTAATTTACATTTATGAAAAAAGAAAAATGAGAAAAAAAGAGAAAATTTAATTATTGTAGTTGGGATACAAAAAAAAAGATATTACCACCATTTGATGCTCCGCCGCTTTAAAACTTTACTCTAGGACAACCCTCATCAGAGGAGCCCTTTTCTCAAAATTAACATCTAAGCGCTTTCTTAATGAGACCCAGAATTTTTGAACTCGTTCTCGTTGTGAAACCTCTGAAAGCATATTCCTTTTATATATCTACGAAATTATATTAATCAAAACTTATTTTGAGGTTAGGTCAGTTATTGTCGGTCCAAAAGGAAGCTTATGTCAATAAAGTTTAAGATATTGCAGGAACTAAACTAATTCGGTTCAAGTTCCGAAGTTGTGGTGTAGAGTAGGTGGATTTTTAAACGAGGGAGCATAGTTGATTTTACGATTATTCCGTTCTACGAACATTTTGGCTTTATGAGAGTACGTTTTCCATAACACTAAACGCCGACAATTCGAAATTGGTTACGCACAATTAAGTGGGTCTTTTGTATTTAATAAGGTCCAAATCGAGTTAATGAGCACTTCATTATCGCTCGGTCAAAAGTGAAACGCTTTGGACAAAGGTACTACTTCTAACAGCAGTTGCTTCCCAATAGATAATTTTGAAGCTCGAGAATGCTTTGGACATGAAAAATTATATCATGAAATCCAACAGATCTCTCTTTTTGGTGGTTGAAAAGTAGTAAAGTTGTATATATATATCTGGCGTGAACTAGAAATATGCAAAATAGGTGGAGAACCAAAAATAGGTCCCGGTATCAAATAAGAAAAGTATAAATATATCGTCATTTATGGTAGTTGTTTTTGTTGTTTTGTATGTTGTTTGCTAAGTTAAGCTTTTCATACACCTGTGCATTGAGCTCTCAATACAGGCGGTCATACATTTCCTCTCACAGCTTTCCATTTAAAAGTCCATCCGAATATGCATCGATAACTTGACTGCGGCTACTTGTTTACCGCCGGTTGGTCGCAAAAATCAACGCGTTCACCATTCATACTCATGCATTATTTCATTCAACGCCAGATTCTAATCAGCGTGTTATTGCAATTTATGCAGTGGGCAATTGTGTGGCGCATCTCTTCATACATACAAACTGCATACTTAAAATGAGCCGCAGGCCATTAGACGAACTGTGCGCATGCGCGGCATTCAGCGCGCATTCATATGTATCGTTCTGTATGTCGCCATAGACTGCAGCACTGCAACGGATTCGTGATGTGCCATAACTTAGCCGCTTGCCGGCTGTCTGATGTCTGTTGCCAGCTGCAGGTAATTTCGTTGCATGTGCAACATATTCACCTTATTGCCGATGTTGTTGTTGTTGTTAGTGTGGCCACATAATCGTAAAGTGTGCGATCTCGCGACTTAAATTATTGCACAATTACAGCGCATACCGCGCTGCTGCTGGTCATGCGCCCGAAAGCGCATCTGAAGCATCGCTAAAGCGCGCCGCGGCGCCAACCTTTGAGCGAAGCGATATACGGAGAAGACGCGCGCATGCCACAGCCGCCAGATAGATGACCAGCAGCTCGGCTGGCGGCGCGCTCGCTAGTAAAAGTGAAATAACTTTCCACTGATTTGACGGAATAATCTGCCGGAATGACGGAATGAGCGCATGAAATGAACGGTTTTATGCGCCAGCCGACACACACGCGCTCAAACACATACATCCGTATGCGATTTATTATGTCGTGGCAATCTGGACGCTGACGCGCTGCGCCATTCTGCGACTTTATTGTCAATGCGCCGCCGTACATCTTGCCTGCCACATTTGCCGCATCGCCATCTCGTGTGGCCGCATGGCATGCCACTTCCAACTGCCGCGGCGTTTGGCATAATTCGCTCTTTAATTTCGGACGGCATGTAAATCGTGCGCTGACATTTGCGACGCGATCTGATCGTAATTTCCATAGCGGCGCTGGCATGCAGCAGCATTAATATTGCTCATAACTTTTGCAGTTTATACTAATCCGGCGTTTCATTGGAAACGCTGGCGCTGTGTGTGCGCGCCAAATAGCATATATAATCGCATCTTCCGACAATTGTGAGAATAATGCAAATTAATGTGGAAATATCACGTTTGTTGGCTTTTAATTGGCGAACCGTTTTCCAAACCAATCAAAAATTTTAATTGCCGGCTTGTGCAATATTTTTGACAACGTGCACTAACGATGTGGAATGAGGTGGCTTAGAGTCATCAATTTTTGAAATTATTGCTTTATTAAATGCAATAGTAAGTTTTAATGCATGGAAATAGGCTTATAAATGAGCATAGGATTCAGATAATCGCTTCGTAGTATTCATCCTTGATCTTACACTCGAGTAAACAGTCACTCAATATTTCAATAATTCGATATTTCTACTGAAAAGTACCGATTCCCAATTGTTTTATGATCAATGACTTCCAGTTGGTTAACATACACATCAAATATACAGCATACCCCGTGAAATATGAAATTTTTTGTAAAATTTTTTGACAACAGCGACATCTGCCGAGCAAAATAATATTAATAAAGAACTCAAAACTTTGGAAAATGCTTCTACTTATATATAACGGTTAAATAGTGATAACTTAGGCTTAGCGTGGATAATAAAAAGGTGGCAACCTTTTATATAATTTATATAATTAATTTTTCTTAAGGTAATTAGCTCGAAAGGAACTTAGTTTACTAACGGTTAGACAATTTTTTTCTCAGAATTACGAAATATTTATTTCTAAGTTCAGACTTTTCTCTTCGAAAACACTAACCTAATTTAGGCAGTCAGAAGCCGTGATATTTTACAAAGGAACTCTGCTCTCACCAACCTATGGAACTTTGAAGTGATTTAGTGAAGTGAGAGTGAGCGACGAAGGATTCCAGGTCACCGTTGACTTCAGAGGGCTCTCTAACCCGAAATAGTAGAATCATTGTTCTTGTAGAAGAAAAAATGCAAGTTTCGAACTTAGACCAATAATTTGAAAGAAATAGTTATTATTTTAGAATTTTTTAATATAATATAATATAATATTAATTATTTTGGAATATTTTTTTATTATTTATTTTATTTTTCTTTTTTTGTAATTTTGTTCAAATATTTTTTTAATAATTTTTAAATTTTTTTTTTTAATTTTTTTAATTCTTCATAATTTATTTCACACACTTACCAATTTTTGTATACATTTTTTAATTTTTTTTTTAAATATTCATAATTTATTCCAAACGCTTGCCAATTTTGTATATATTTTTTAATTTTTTTGAATTTTTTTTTTTATTTTTGTTGTAATTTATTTATTTTATTTTGAAATATTTTTTTTCATAATTTATTTCACGCGTTTGCCAATTTTGTATATATTTTTTAAATTTTTTTTAAATATTTTTTTATACTCTCGCAACAAATGTTGCTAAAGAGAGTATTATAGTTTTGTTCACATAACGGTTGTTTGTAACACCCAAAACTAAACGAGTTAGATATAGGGTTATATATACCAAAGTGATCAGGGTGAAGAGTGGAGTTCAAATCCGAATGTCTGTCTGTCCGTCCGTCCGTCCGTCCGTCTGTGCAAGCTGTAACTTGAGTAAAAATTAAGATATCTTGATGAAACTTGGCACACTTATTTCTTGGCACCATAGGAAGGTTGCTTTCGAATGAATGAAAATGAGCAAAATCGGACCACTGCCACGCCCACAAAATGGCGAAAACCGAAAACACATAAAGTGCCATAACTAAGCCATAAATAAAGCTATAGAAATAATATTTGGTATGAAGGATCGCTCTAAGAAGGGGCATATTTGGATGTAATTTTTTTGGGGAAGTGAGCGTGGCCCCGCCCCCTACTAGGTTTTTTGTATATATCTCGCAAACCAATAGAGCTATATAAACCAAGCTTTCTGCAGTCGTTTTTTTTAGCCATTTCCTTATACAGTTCAAAAATTACAGAGATCGGATAATAACCACGCCCCCTTCCCATAGAAAGGTTAGGTTGAAAATTACTAAAAGTGGGTTAGCTCACTAACCAAAAACGTCAGAAACACTAAATTGCACATAGAAAATGGCAGATAGAGGCTACACACAGATTTTTTTACAAAATGGAAAATGGGCGTGGCGTCGCCCACTTATGGGTCAAAAACCATATCTCAGGAACTACTCGACCGATTTCAATGAAACTTGGTTTGTAATAGTTTCTTTACATCCCAATGATATGTTGTGAAAATAGTCCAAATCGGATTACAACCACGCCTACTTCCCATATACCAGAACTCTGAAGTCGATCTGAATCGTGTACTTTACAATATATAAAGTAAGCACTAGTGAAGATATCGGTGCAGAACTTTGACCAAATACTATGTTTATAGTGTGGCAGTCCCATTATAAAAATCGCCGAAATCGGACCATAGGTTTTGAAGGCCCCATATATCGAACATGAGGACTTCTGTTCTTCTAACCTAATATTATGGTTACCAACTTTCAATGGACTTTATACAATATATATAACGAATATGTGGGTCAAATTGCGTATTATATAATATAAATAAAGTTAAATAAATAAATTGCGAGAGTATAAAATGTTCGGTTACACCCGAACTTAGCCCTTCCTTACTTGTTTTTATTTATTTTTTTTTGTGGATTAAATATGTCTTTAATTTCTCATAATTTATTTCACACGCTTGCCAACCGTTTTGTAGCGCAAAAATGATTGCGTTCAGCTGTTGCACCAATTGTCATCATATTGTTTGCAACATAACATGAGGCGCCACAACAACAACAATAACATGAACTACAACGATGTCAAGCCCCAAAAATCAAGCACCGACAATTATATTGCCAATGGCAAGCAAGCAAAGTTACCCACTGACAGATTTTAACACTGTTATGTGGATACATTGAACTTAGAAATGAGTGCAGAATTCGCTGGAAATACTCAAAATCAATTTGGCACTACAACCGGGTGTCGCTTTTCGCCGCGTCCATAAGTATTCGCCAATAGTCTCTGCATTGCGCACGACGGCGCCAGTTGGGGATTTCAAGTTTCGCCAGTTCCACATCCTTCCACCTGAGTTTCGATCATCCTTTTCTTCGTCGGCCGCCAGTGGGTACCATGTGGTGTATTTTTCGTATATTTTTCGCGCTGGTGTGTTTTCATCCATTCGGGCGATCAGCCCAAGCCAGCGCAACCGCTGAAATTTTATGCGCCGCACTATGTGCATATCGCCGAAGAGCTCATTACAGCTTTTTTCTCGAATGCTCCTAAGGTGGGCTCATAGTGTTTCAATTTTTTCATATAACCTTGAGTTATTTTTAAGTGGGTTTCACTGTAGTTAAAAGTCAAATGTAAATGCATATAGCTTCAAATCGTTCATTGTTGCTATATTCATTCTAAATAATTGGTTCGACTTTGGTTTGCTTGTCAGCTAAACCAAATGCCTGGGAGCGCGCATTCACATCACACCTTTTGGTGCGGCAGCTGCTGCTTTCATGTTGTTGTTTGTACTAAAATCTTAAATACACTTTACAAACGGCTTAATTGTCGATATTTTACCGCTCACAATTCACCACAGCATGTCCTCCCGCACTTGTATGCCTGACACTTCTTAGCTCCGCACCTTGAGATTTGCCTGTGACGCCCAACGGTAAGCGTTAATTTTACGCTTGTCGCTGAGATTGTCGAAGCCAATACATGTGTATTGAAATAAACCAAACTAATTATAGTCGAACAAGCGATAAGTCTTAGCAATCATTGCTGCTAAATGGCATTTAGTCTTAAGCAACAACAACAAAGCGATGCAGCATGCTTACTAGCGAGGCGTTGGTGTGCGCAAGCGCATTTGTCACAAGCGGCAAACACTGTCACGACAGCGCAATATGCATATAACCAATGTGTTTGTATATAATTAAAATGTTTGTTTGCAACACACAAACACACACACATGGACACATGATTGCTTATGGCTGACGGATGTGTCAGTCAAATTGATTTGCAGCTGAGGTTTGCTAGTTTTCAAAGGCAATAATTAGTACCGTTGCAATTGACTCTGTGCATATGTATGTGTTTGTGTGTGTTTGTATAAATTTACATCTGTTTGTCTGTGTAAACGTCTAAACGTCGGAAATGTTCAATGTGTGGAAAATTTTATTATTAAGAAATTAAAATTAAAATTTCAGTTTCATTTTTATTATTCTAAGCTCTCTGTAGCTCATTTGAAATTCATTGCTTTGCTTGAATTAAATGCACAAATAAATTGGAATTAATACACGTTTGAATAAAATGCTATTTGTGTCAGTAATAATGCATATTTTCGCAATCTGGCTTGAGTAAACTTAGAGAATTCTCAATAATAAAATTGGTTATTAGTTAGATAACTGAAGTTCGTGCTTGGACTTGGGTTAACATATTCAGTATGCATACATTTACATATTTAGTATATATCTACAATAACAATTTAAATATTATTTGAAAACCTCTGTTGACTCTCGATGAGGTGTATCTAGCTCGATAAAATTGATTTGCCAAACCATTTTCGATACTCCGAAACAACATTTGTATGGTTACTGAGACCACGGGTGATTCCTTTTAAGTTAGATTAGGGGCAGTCAGAATGAGAATTTTCAGTTTTTTTTTACTATTTAATCATGTTATTTTACAAAAGTAATAATATGGCATTAATACACAATACTTTTACTTGAAGTCACGAAAATTTGAAACAAAAAATTATAATTTCCAAAGTACAGCTGTTTGTGTTGACCCAGTTCAAAAAAAGGCCTTGCGGTAACAATAATAAGTCCTTGGAGATTTATCTAAAATCAATCGAATAAGAAAAATTAGTTTTATAAATTGATAATCCTGGATTAGATCAAAGCTTTTATGTTTTTTTTTTTTTCAAAATTAAAATTTTTTTTATTTTTGGGAAGAAATCAACAGTTATTTGGTCACAAAAACTCGAAATTCATGAAAAAAAAAAAAACAAAAAAAGCTTCGATCAGGATTATGTAAAAAGCTGTATAAATTTCATTAGAATCAACTGAGCTACAGTTGTCACCAGTTCAAAAAATATAGTTTAAAAAAACGCATTAAAGTTTGACACTAGCGTGTTGGAGTGCCCGAGCGCTCTTTGTTACTGTCGAATAAATGAATAAATCGAAAAGCAATTATCGGATCAACTTCGAATTTTCAGAGAATATTTTTAAGATATTACACTTAACGAAAATGCAAAAAAAAAAGACAAAATTGGTTTTTTGAAAATCCTGACTACCCCTGAAAGTCGATTATAGATAAATCATAAATTAAAGCAATTATCAATAGATGAGTTTATCTGAATATATCAAAATTTTCGTTTTTTTATTTGCTTTTGCAAAGTTTGCTTGAACAAATTTAAAGAAAGGTCCTTTATGGATTGTACTCGATTAAAACGAAATTTTCTGTTTAGCATTAAATAAAATCGAAACATTTCTGATTCATTAGATTTGAAAAGTATAGTCAATCACACCAAAAATTTGTTCCAAATACCAGCAAATGCTCAACTGACATGATATCGATAAATTAAATATCGAGTTAAAAAAATAACTTGTAAGCTCTCAAAGTCATGTTAAACAAATGTGTACATGAAAATGTCTTCTAAGTCATCTAACAGTTTTCTTCAACAGCAATAGTCCCAGTTTTGTGCGTTATCATTAGCTGAGACTTCCAATTATTTTTCGGTGACAACTCTAAATGATCTCGATAATGTCTAATCAGATAGTGATTTTAAATTTGGTGATGTATACAGTTTTCAAAAATTTTATTTTAAAATATCTTGAGAAATTCATTTTAAGGCACGGAAGCGATTCGTCAGGCAAAATATGTCAATTATTTCATATTATTACTCTTACGTGATAATATGACGGCTAGTAAGGGTATGATAAAACACTTAATTCATGATTCAATGATTAAAGAATTAAAAAAAAAAATTAGGAAATATAATATTTTCAAAAATTTAAAATTATAAAAATTTACAATATAAATTTTTAAAAAGTACTTTTTGAAAACGGAACGGATTTTTTTATATATATACTTGTGACCTTGAAAAACACAAAAACAAGTTTTTATTTCTTTATTATGAGGATGAAATGTCACTATGAAGTATATTTACCTCATAATAATAATTCTTATTTTGAAAAAAAAAAATATATATATATATATTTTTCGTATAATTTTTATTTTTTTTACTTGCAGAAAGCACTCCAAGAACTCGTAAGGATCCGAGATTTTTAAATCTGTTTATATAGAGATAACATATTTCACCACTGGCGAAAATGTTAACAAGAGCAGCATAAACTAGAGAGAATACTGGTTGTTGAGCAGCAAAAGGAGCGACATAAAGACACTTCGGAATAATTCTTAATTGTTAAATATTAAATTCTGAATATAGGAGTAGTTTTATAAATATCCATATAAATATGTAATATATTTTAAACTTATATAGAATTATAGGTATATTGTATACATACATATATAGAACTTCTCATATATTATATAAAAATCTAGCCACACACATATTTAGCCACTTAAATTTAAATTCACGAATCTGCTTGCAATATAAAAGGCAAAAACAACGAGAAAACTCTCCATCAATATTCTTATTAGCTTAATCGCTTAGTCAAAGTGGCGCCATGTTTTTGCTGCCGCGCAAGTGGAAGGGCAGCCAATGTAAGCAGCAAGCAATACGCCGCAGATCCAATATTGAACGAAACGCTTCGATATGCGTCACACATTCACCAAAAAAAAAAGCCAAAATATCCACAAAAACACACACACATACATAGAGTAGAGGAGCTTATAAAGCGATCCTTGCACACACCAGATTTCCCAGCGACTATTCATGGCGCACTTGCTGCAGTATATTGGTGATTTGCTTTGGCTAAGCACATATTGACGTTTGGCTGCTTACGCTCCGTTTTATGTTAACGGTATTTCGCTTTGGTTTTTGCCTTTTACTCGCATTCAACACACACATACACACTCACGCGCGTAGACATTTCCCTTGCATTGATAATATTTTCCGAAAGGATAATGTGCATATAAAATTTTAAGACATCGTTTTATGGTGATACACAACATGTTTATCGCAAAACATTCACAAATTCACCAGCAAAGGTTCTCAAAGCGACAGCACACGTACGCGCACACACCCATACATATATATGTATATATGTAAATGCTCAAGTCCTCCGACTGTGTAATTTGTACCACTCAAGAGTGAAGCTTAAAGATTCTTCATACTCCACTCATAAATACTTTTGTTGGTGTGTTTAAATTTCAGCTCATAATAATTGAATCGACAGCAGCCATTTAATGCGGCTTAATTACATTATAAAACTGGAATGCACAACCGGAGACCTACGTTTATGGATGGAGGAAGCCTACAACAACAACACGGTTATATATATAGAAATCAGTGAATTATACTAAAGTTCCCGTTACATTTTCGGTGTTTTTGATTTGAAGGCACTGTACTTGTGATGAAAGTGTTTCGCATTAAAAGAACGCCTTTAAGCCATTAGCGAGGTATAGAGTTCCTACGTGTCTATATCGAATTGTAGGAACTTAATACCGTGCTCTTGGAGGGCTGTTAATCAACAAGCGACTAAAAAGTGTTTTTAATAAATTATAGTGATTTTCAGTGATTTGAAGTGATAATACTTATACAATTTTCGAAAATTTTGTCAAATTAAAACTCCACAAAATAAAACTCCAAAAGACTTCAGAGCGGAGAGAGAAAGTAGGAAAGTTTATTCGAATTTAAAATATTTGATCATTTATTCAAATATGTGGGTATATTGATTTTCAAACTAAGTGAGAAAGCACAATTTATTAAAATCACAAAAAGCTCACTCAAAGCTTTTGAGCTTCAAATTTTCAAGTGAAAGTTTAACCGGTTTGTTCATAATTTTTATTTTTTTATGTTTTTATTCTTTTTAGAAAGCTTGACGAGCTTTCAATATATATTTGAATGATTCGGAACTTGTTTTAATTTATTTTTCCTATTAATATAAATGTGTGTGCTTAAATTTCTGACAAAGGTTAATGAAAATATGATCAAATACAGTAGTTTTCCGAAATAACGAATATTCGTTTTAACGAAAATCGCTTATAATGAACATTTGTTACATGAGTACCTTACTAGTACTCGGTTTAACGAATAACTTGAAGAAGAGATATGAAGATAGAGAAAAAATCAAATATCATCGAACCAGAATTAAAAATAAAACTTGAAAAAATTTAAAAGAAATGTGCAAATTGAAAAAATGTTGAATTTTATAAAAAAGCTTAAAATTATTGATCAGCATCAAATAGAAGTATAAATGTCAGAATTGGTCCAATTTGGAAGAATTTAAGTGATTTGAATTGTTTAGTTATGGTTTTTCATTTTTTAACAAATACTTAAGAAAATAATTTATTAAACTGCAATTTACGAATATTTTACTCATTGTTATTGCAAATCATACCTCTAAGTGAGTACTCGAATTAACGAAAAATTCGATGTAACGAACTGGCCTGACAATTAATGTGTTCGTTATTTCGGAAAAGTACTGTATTTCTAAATATTATCTACATATGTCGATATTAACACAAAATTCTGTATTATATTTACTGATTAATAAATAATTATCTTGACTTATACCATATATCTTATAATATTCTTAGAGAACTTCAAAAAATAGGATTAAGAAAGATTTGTTAAGGCTATAATTCAAGTGGCTTGTGAAATAGAAAATTGTTGTAGTAAGACATCTTGAAATATACCTATATATATATTATATTTCTCTTTTGGTAATATATGAAATAGGAACACCTTATCTCCGGATTTGTTCACATTATGTAAAATGAATGTCAATGTAATGATACCTAATTGGAGAACTATAATAAAAACCTTAAAACAACTTACCCAACTTTTTGTTTTTTTGATTGATTTTTTTATTGTACCAAATCTGCAATGTAAGATATAGAAAACTTAGATATTTGCTTGTATTTTCAAAATATTATTTTCTATATATACTATATACATAAATTCATTATATATTATAGCTGGAAACCAAAATTCATATTATAAATGTCAAATTAATTATGCTAGATATATGTATGTCAAGAAAAAATGAAAATGCCGGTTTCACGAAATTTTTTCATTGAAAATTAAGTTCTATTTAATATTAATTTTAAATTTTATTTAACTTTGTACTTAAGTTTTCTGGTTTTCACCATTTTTCAAAATTGACATACAAAAAATTAAAAGACATGAATATTAGAAAGAGTAAATGCATATTTATGTAAATAAAAAATTGTGTGTATTAGTCAAAATGAAAGAACCTATTGGAAATCAGCTCATAGAAAAACGTAACCATAGTTCCATATGACAATATTTAAATGGCAAATCGAGATCATTTAAATAAAAATTAAGTCAAATGGTGAAACTGAAGTAGATAATTGTTCACTTAAATTTGTTTCGTGATTGTATCGATTTTGTTTTGTTAAAGCTTGTCATAGAACTAAAAGGACGAAAAATTACTCATATGACGTAGTCCAAATTCTCTTTAGAGACTAAGCGACTAATAGATAATGTTCAAAAGCAGGATGTCACAAAATACAAAACGTTGGAAATGTTGAAAAAATCATTTGGTGATTCAACCATGTCGAAAACTCAAGTTTACGATTGGTATAAATCGTTCAAAGAGGGGCGAGAAGAAGTGAACGATTTTCCACGTTCTCGGCTGCCTTCGACCTCTTCAACTGTAGAAAACGTCGACAAAATAAAGGAAATGGTGCTTGAAAATCGTCATATATAGAGATAGCCCAAATAATTTTTTTTTTTCAATATTTCCTTATTTATTGAATCTGCTTGTTTTTAAGCCCAAATAATGGACATGTCTCATGAGACCGCTCGTCATATTTTGGTTAATGTTTTGGGTATGCGGAAAGACGCAGCGCGATTGGTGCCTAAAGATCTGAATTTTCTTTAAAAAGTGAATCGCAGTAAGGTGGCTGTAGACAAGCTTGAACGCGTATAAACTTAGAAGGAAATGTTTAAGGTCAAATGTTACATAATGAAATAAAAAATATTTAATATAAAAATATCAGAGCGTCTCAATATAATAATTGATTATATGCTTAAAATGCATCGATAATTAGTGATTTTCGATAAGATCGATATACTAGATTAAAAAAGTACCCAAAAAATGCAATTTAGGCACAACTTCAAATGCGTATCTCAAATTTTTATCATGTCGGTATATAAAGTGCTCTTGCTGCAGTTCATTTCAAATAATAAAATCAAGTATCAAATATAACTGCTTATTTCATTACTCGACGAAAAATTTAGTGGGATTGAATTTGCTACCCTTCTCGCATTGACAGCCATGTTAAAAAATTATAATTTTCCGACAGGATATCACCATAAACGACAACCTTCATTTTAAAATCACAGCAGTTTTCCGTTAGATGTCACCTATGTAGGTATTAGAAGCATATCCTGCAACATAATATTGCCATAAAATTTATAGGAACGTATTTCTAATTGGGAAAGGCAGCGCTTATTATCTAGGACAACAGCAAGGATATGCAATAAAAACCAAATAGGTTATGAATATTGGTATATAGTAAAAATAGTATGACTACTTTCCGTTTATATTTCCAATTAGAATTAACAAGAGACGTGCCATGCATTTCTTTAGTAAATGGGTTTGATAATTTCTAAAGTTTGATCTGTTTCAATTTTATATTACTGCTTAAGTGACATCCGTCGGACCGCCAGCCCGAGGCTCAAAAATTTGATAAGCGAATTATGCGCTGACTTGAAAGATATAAAGCAATACATATTTAGAAAATAGCAAGAGCTTAGTTAATTTTGATGTTCATTGAGGATACTTCTTCTTAGAGATTGGACATCAGGCACAAAATCACTATTGGTATTTGAAAATAATTAGATTTTAGAGAATAAGTTTTTACGTTTTTATGAATCTTAATAATGGCAATAGCCTTAGCTCGGTTAGCAAATTTAGATTCATTAGATAAATTCATAGATGATATAGTCATCCTTACTGTATTCAACATCGATTAATATCTTTTCACCTCACTTAAAACTCTAGAGATTGAAATAATCTCTGCTTTAATCGCCGAAGGGACTTCCGGATTATCTTTTGTGATTTCTTTACCACAAACGACTTAAGGGGTTAAATCGGTTTTCTCGGGTAAATTTTCAATATTTTTTTCTATGTAAAAAAATATTAATTTGATATTAATATTTAAGTGTTTTAGTTAAGACCATAAACTCGTTGTTAAACAAACAAAACAATTTTGGTTAAATTTGCTTGACATTTTGTTTTTGTTTTAAATACAGTGGAATTTCCATAACTCGAACACTTGAATTGGCAATAGCGTTTAGAAGCTAAATTTCATAAAAATTTCCTTCCCTAACTCGAATTTCTATAACTCGAACTCTTGAAGTGGCAATAGAAGTCAAATTTCATACAAATTTCCTCCCATAAATCGAACTTTTCAACCAGGACATTCTACAAAATTTAAAAGTTTACTATCAGTGAACAATTTTAAAGGAGTCCGTCTATATTGTACCGAGGCAAACAAAAAATATAATAATACACATATGGATTGCATAAATCATCTAACAAAGGTATGGTACGCAAACGTCAAGAGCCAATAATAGCAAACTGCAACAAACAAAATTACACAATACATGTTTTAATGTATTTAAATAAAACTTTATGCGAAGCAGAAACAAAACAGTGTAAAAATCTATCTTTTACAGCCTTTTGAAAATGTATATGTTTTAATGAAAATTCTATAACTCGAAGTCTCTCTAAATCGAAGTTATTTTGTGGATTATGGTGATTCGAGTTAGAGAAGTGTAGTTGTAATTGAAAAAAAAGAATCCTTCGTCCAACACGAGTAAATTGTATCTCGAACACCTGTGCAAAATTTTATCAAGAGCGGTTTAGTAGTTTTCGAGAATATTAGACAACCGACTTTGAAAACACGTTTCCGAGAAAACTTTAAAGTTTTGAGTAACAATAATACCTAACTTGGAGCGCACATCTTCCAAAGGTTGTATATCCGAAACTATTATTCGGATCGAATTTAGAATAATATTCTTGAGATGTTGTAGCAATTATTAAGATTTTAATAAAATTGCTTTTTTGAACCCACGAAACAAATGTAACCCCTATTTAAGGGTATAGTAGAAAACACTGAAAGGTGAGGATTATATTTAGATACAAAATTTACTAAACTCTGAAAGATATTGAAAGTGTCTGAAATGTTTATACATTAGTTCACTTTACTGGTTCCCTAACTGTGCTCAAATATATTGATTTATTTCAACATTTCCATAATCGTTCTGAAGTTATAAAAGTTCATCTGCCTCGGATATTTTTGTTTACGTTAGAAAAAAAAGTGAATTTCGTTTTGGGAACCAAATAATGAAATTTATTTTTGTTAATATTGATCACTGGCTGAAATTGGAACGATTTTGTAGCCCAATTAGTGACAATGCATGAAACGTGAATACATTATTGCACAACTTAATCCAATTGGTGAAAGTTGTCCGAAACATCCGAAAAAATACCAATCAACCGACAAGGTTCTGCACAATATTTACATACAGACGGTAACGATTTTACATTGTTAAAGAAATATCTTCCAAGTGAAAAATAGTGATTGTAAATGTGAGTAATTCGTTTGTATGTAAGAGTGCCTGGAATTTCTTAACTCGCTAAGGCAAGTGCTCCGTCGTTGAAGAGGATTTGACTGTTTATAAATGACAATGACAATTCGTCACGGTTAATGCGAGGTTTTGATTTCCCAATGAATTTGTTCCAAAATATGTATACTGAACGGATATATGGACGGTTAATTTGTATTTGCAATATGTGTACAAGAACGCATAGAACCGAACAAGGATTTTTTTAAATTATCTGCTGCTAAATAGCTAAGCACATAAGAAATTTAATTAGGCCTAAAATTCTTAATTAATAAATAAACTTCTATGTGGAGTAGGTAAGCGTGGATTCATATATATATGTTTATGGTCCAATAATGGCTTACTAACTTTTACCATTTCGTCTACTCAAATCATTGTAATAAACAACTCAAGGATATGCAGCCATATGCCCCTTAATTGAGTTACATTCATTTAACGAAAACAAAGGCTGAAGAATTTTCCCCTTCAAATAAAAATTTTGTGCTTAATTTATAGAACTCTTCAGGGGTTACCTTTGCAGAACATCGCAAACACAGCCACTAAACTGTTCTCACTCATAAGAACACTCATTCAGTTACAATTCAAGTATGTTGATTGAGCAACTCGCATGCTAACAGCCGCTAGATGGCGCACAAATTGAGTAATTATTCATTGCTGTTGCATATATTAACAAATCAGCAACTGAAAAAACAAAAAAGAGGCGGAGCTCTCAAGTGCCTCGATTTTGGCCTAACAATACGCGCATACAAATTCGATGTCAGCCACACAAATTGATTGACGTATGAAAGCACTCACATGTATTCCCACTCAAGCGCTGCAAATAAACAGTAAAAACAATGCGCTCGCTTGAAGGAGAGTGTTTGCAGTTTACTCTTTCAGCGTGGCTGACTCACGCGCTGTCTTGTGAGTGTATTGTGTTGTTGCGCTGGCTGCGCGTTGGACCGAAAGTGAGTGTTTTGCGTGCGATGCGGTGCGCGTTGACATATACATATATACATATGAAAAAATATATATTTATGTACATATGTATGTGGAAGCGCTCTACTTTGGGTGGTGGTATATGTAGGTTCAACCTTTGCAGCCGCTTCCAAAGTGTTAATTCGATTGTCTGTTGTGAGGTGTGTGTGCGCGCGGAACGGCTAGCATAGAATAGACAGGCCGCCGCATGAATGACCTGACCGTCGGTCGCGGTGTCGCATCATGACGCAGCAGCGCTACGTGTCTTATCCAGCTGGCCATCTGCCGCTAACCCAGTAATTGTTCGTTGTTTTTGTTTGCGCGTGATTTCAAATGCGTCGCGCGTACTGTCCAGCCACAGCGCCTTGCCAGCAACCCTTCCGCCAGCAACCCTTGCGCCGACAACCCTTTCACGCGGCAAAGCAATAGATATGAATACGTTAAATTTTTAACAGGTTTTCGCTTCGTTAAAAAATGGGTAACTAAAATTTTTCAAATCCTGTTTGCGCGCACACACAATGCATACTTATGATACATATGTATATACATGCACGCATTTACGCCTTTATTTATATGTATGTACACTTTTGTTTTTGTTATTGTTGTTCGCTTTATTTTCGATTTTCGAGAGCGTAATTAAATGACTCCTCCGTTATTCCCTTTTGTTGTGCGGCGCCAATTCAGCCTCAGCCACAGCCGCCTGTCGCGTCTCGCGCACCCGCCTTCTGGGTCCCGTGGAGCAGCGTCGTCGCCGCTCCTCGCGTGTGCCTGGCCAAATTGGCGATTGTGGCCAACTACCGTTTGCCAGTCGACGCATTCGCCCAGTTACGCAATGGGCAGCGTTCGCGATAGAGGTGCGTGTAAAAGTGCGTCGTGGTCAGTCAAGTTGTGTGTCCGGGCGTGCGTGAGTACTTTCTGTGGCTAGATAATGCAGCAGGCGGGGCGTTGTTTTTGTTTACATATTTTTATTGCTATCCATAGACACTTTGTTGTTGTTTTTGTTATAATTTTTATTGCTGTGATTATTGTGCTGATTATTGGCGTGTATAAAATGCATATCGATTGCAATAAATCCAGAAGGATGTAACACATTTGTGCTTTGGCGCGGTTAGTGGGTGTGTGCGGTCGATTTAACATACATACATATATATATATATGTATTAGTAGATGCGCGTGTGTTATGAGCACAAAAATAAAAAAAATCAATAATGACCGATTAATTTCAATTGTTTTTTTTATTTCAAACGTTTCCAAAACACTGAGTAACTAATCAAATATGTGTGAAATACTCTGAAATTCATTAATTTCATTGATTCAGTGACCCACAAATTTTTACATACCAACACAGACGCATAAAGCATATACATACATATGTACATATTATATATGTAGTAGGATAATTATAGAGTAAATATGTGTGCCACATTTGATTTGAATAATGCTTTGGCTTTCTACAATTACTTCAAGTGCGTATATTAAACAATATTGCAAGTGTATGTGAATAAATAATGATGTCATCATGCATAACTTAATTATCTCGGACAGTGTGACATATGAGTAAAATAATTGAAATAATACATAATTGAATTAAATACATAAAAATGAGTCTAACAACAGAAATTTGGAATATTTCTCAACAATGGGACATTATCGGAAGGTAAGTTCTTTAACTGAAATTCGGACTTAAATGAAAGAAGAGAAAATTATTTATATTTGAATGAATAAGGATTAAAGCCAAAGAATAATACATATATGTTTCGGAATATTATAAACAATTTTCTTACCTGCGAAATACCAAATTTCAGAATATTATTATTTTTTTTTTAATTTTCAAAACTTTGAATATCCATAAAATTACGAGTACTAGTTTAAGAAGCTCAAAATCGGTTAGGGGTTTTGTTATAAAAGGTTGTAAACATAAATTTTCGTTTTGTATTAACAAAAACAGTGAAAGAATCTTAAATTTCTATAACACACTAACCATTAGCTGAGGACTGCTCTTCGAAGTATAAAGTTTCTAATATTTATTTGAAGAGTGTTTTTAGTAGATTATCTCAAACTCTTCAGTAAAGTAATGTTGCACAATATAGAGGACTAAACCTAGTATAGTAGATGCCGTTAAATAATAAATATTCCAAAAATTTAAATAAATATTTGAGCTTTCCAGCTGAGTTAATAAGTTAAATAAATTTTTTGAAGGATACACAAAAGTGTTGGTTTTCCAAACTCGACAAGTTGGACAATAATCTGGACATTCATATTTCACAAAGACAACTGGCGGTCATTAAAATGAATTGAATATAAAATAAATAATTCTCTAGTGGATAAAAAAAAATATCATTAATATTATGAAAAAACTATTGTTAAGGTAAAGGTCAATAAATTCGTTTAATATTGACTAATTATTTTTTTATTTTGGGAAAACAATGTTTATTGAAATAAACTTCAAACTTAAAGCTTTTCGAATTAGGGCGAAGCTTCTGTCATTAGTTTATATTACTTATATGTTCTGTTGCACTATTATAATATTAAAAAATAATGTTAATAAATAAATTTACAAAACAAAATCAACAATTTTTAAGGGGTTAGGTGGGTTTCAGATGCTAAAACTAAGAGTACTTTTAGATTTTTTTTAAACATATACAATCAGATATTTCATTTGAAGAATTCATCGTAGCAAAGATACGTATTTAAACAATATTTTGTGAAACTTTTATTTAAAAATGTCCGGAAACTCAGCCGTTTTTACCTCATCACCCATGGCGTGCCCTAAAAAGAATATCTTGCCGTGGACGCCATAACTCATGATTGGTTCAACTAAAAATAATAAATAAGTAATATTTCGATAGTATATGGATAAATCTAGTTAATGAACGAAGATAAAAAGAAAATATTGAAATTTGAATTTTACATAATTTTAACCAATGTATAATATATGGGTAATATTGTCGCCATATATTGGCCCGAAACATAAAAGAAATCCTTCGATCATTAACTTGATAATGTTATTCCAAAGATGTGTGCAAAATTTTAACAAAATCGCTTCATAACTTTTCTAGATATCGTCTCCACCAGATGTAACATACATTTATAACGCCGTGCCTTGATGGGCGGAACTTCCAAAGGATATATCGCTTAGAATTCTACTCCGATTAATTTGATATTTTTGGATAATATTTTAAACATATTCTGCTTTTTAATAAGGAAAAAAAAATAAATTTTTTAAACCCACCTACCCCATAATTCAACTACAAAAGATATGCATTTGATAAAATAATAAAAAAATGAAAAAAGAACGTTATTGAATATGTAAGTGTTCAATAAGCTACTGAAGTAAAAAACTCAACTTCATAATAAAAGGTGCTAAAAGCCATAGAATTATTTATTTATAATTTATATTTGTAATTATTTTGCACAAAATTTTAGTAAATAATTAGGTATATAGTTTCTATCATAAATTATTTTCAAATTAAATCAGAGCGAAAGGAAATGCGGCAGAATTGGAAATATGGTGTTGCCATAGCAGTTGCTTTTACTTTTTTTCTAATTATTGTTGTAAACATAGCATTTTCTACTAATAAATGTCACATGTTACCATATGTATACATACATACATATAAGTAAAGAATATTTCTTGAGTGCCTTGGCAGTCACATGCATTAGGTGGACACACGTGAGAAATTCTACACATACATACATACAAATATATCTTAATATGTATTTAAAAATGTGTCTGCATGTGTTCTTCAGTACATAAGAAATTACATGACTTTGGTGTGCCTAATGATGATAGTCATTCAGTTGCTGTTAGTACTTGCCGCACGACCAACAAAACGCTACTTTCTACAACTACCACCGCTGCTGTTGTTGCTAATTATGAGCGCTACAACAAACAACAACAACAAATCGATGTGTGACAAAGGGTGTGAAGGAGGTAAGTGAAGGGGTGCTTTCATATATATTTTCTTGTGTGAGTAAGTGTGTGTAGGCGCAGCCGAAAGGGTAGAACGCACATGTGAGACAACAAGAAAAAATTATCGAACCGTTAACAAGCATTTAATTACAAGCGAACTTATGCTTTCAAATACATACAAATGTGTATTTATAATATATGTGACTGCATTGCCTAAACGACTGCTTAGTTGCACCGACAGCGGCAATAATAGCAATGCAGCCAACAACAACAAACACACGCTAATGCACCGCTCAAATGCACCTTCGACGGCAACGCCATCAAGCTCCACCGCACAGCAAGCACCCGCCGCCCACCACATCAGCGCAACACACGCAAGCCGCGCCACAGTTCACCGCCTCCGCGCTGCCACGTTCGCCATCTACCGCTGCCACTGCAGTTGCTGTTGTTGCCGCTAATGCCGTCGGTGCCCTATTCCGCGTGCTGGCAAGCTTGCGGAGAAATTACCGCGCAAGCGTCTTAAGTGGGCGGAGTTTTTTAGCGGCGTTCCGCACCTCGCGCCGGCAAGCTGCCATTTTTGTTGTTCTTATTTTTTTTTCCAATTTTTTGCAGCGCGCAATTTTTTTCAGCGCACATCGCCACCCTAGCGAATTTTTCTTTGTGCCGCCACGAGCTGGCTACTTTGTATGTGTGTGTGTGTGTGAGTGAGCGCTTTCTGCGCCAGTTTGCGTGCGCTCACGCTACTTGCTGTTGTTGTTGCTTTCATTTTCATTTTCCCCCCATGTATACTCACATGCCGATTTCTGTGTTGTTGTTGCTGTTTTTTTGTGATTTTTTTTCTAAAAAGAAATTTTTTTCTCGCTTCTCGCTATCTGCCGCAAACTCATTTGCCGTAATTTGCTGTGACAGCAAATTGCGCTCAACGCTCACCGCGGTAGGCGCTCAATGCATTTAGCTTGCTAGCTGGCTGGCGCATTGCCAGTGTTATTAGCAATAGCACATAACAACAACAACAATAGCAATGGCAAATGGCAAAATGTTGTTGGCTGTTATTGTAGTTGTTGTAAGTAAGTATGCTGTGATTATTGTTTTTAGCTATGGCATACATACATAAGCACTCATATGTGCTATAGCTGTATATATGTATGTGTTTGAGTGTTGGTATAAGCGCTCTTGTGGTTTTAGTTGTTGTTGGGGTTTTGATTATTTAGTCGTTTCGTTCGATTGCAAATTGAAGCCATATTGAATATTTTTTACACACTATTGTTGTTGTGTTCATTATATCGTATTGTTGTTGTTTGATGTTTTTATTGTTATTCTTGCTGTTAGCCATGTTGTAAGCTCACTTGCGCATGTGTTTACGCTTGTATGCTCATTTAAGTGTGTTTATATGCACATCATGTGTAGAGACAGACATCGGTAGGGTTAAATTATAAAGACCCTTGAAATCGCAAAGTACGAAATAAAGCTTGAGCGGATTGAGCTTGAGCAGAAAGTCATTTCGTAGTGTGGGTGTGTCTTTCACTTTTGATTAGCTCTTCAAAATAATTATTTAAGTCGTTTTCTCTGCCATGCTGAGTTTTAAAGACTTAATTATTATTTAGAATACTCCAGGATTATTTCAGTAATATGTATAACACCATTCAAGGTTATTCGTAAAAACACGCATATTTATCAACTCATAAAGTTTAGAATAAATATTTGTTTTGAATAGAGGTGTTAGGTGTTAGGTTAGGTTAGGAATGTCAGGAATCGTTATGGAAAATTCATTTGAATATTTTTAAATATTACTAAAACTCAAAATAAATCTTTTAAATTAAATGGGTTTTGGAAAATTTTTTGTAAGAATAGATATACATACATATGAATTAACCATTTTGTTCTTAGCTAGATACATATAAAGGAATCCGATTTCGTTCCTATTACATATGTAGGTCTAACAGTCGTGATAACAGAATATTTCTATGGTAAACGCTAAACCGATATTTCCCTGCTGTATTGGCTGCATGTTATAGAAGATAGAAATACTTACAAGTCAAAGTCAATTTTATGCAAGATTTTTTAAGTCCAAAATACATTTGGAAATTTATAATAACGTTTGGAGGGGAGAGATATTTACAGAACTTCTTGATGTTGTTCATTATAAGTATTCGATAAATTTTTTGTAAAGGGGTAGTGCCACGCATCATATTTAATGTATTAAAAATTTTGTTGAAAATTTAGAAATCGTACATCTGTAATGGTTACTACTACTTCTTTTGATTTCTAGGTTGGGTTACCATTATCATATTTTACAGTTCAAATATTGCCTGAGGAAAACGGTGTTTCGTTTTATGTCATCTCTGGTGTCATTTTTGTCACTTCATGAGCCTTTTGGTTAAAAATTTTGTAACACAACATTATTTCTGAAAACTTACACATATCCTATCAATAAAGCACTCTCTATGATTCCTGTTTATTATGAAACTCAATAAATTATAAAATTCATAAAAATTCGCTCTGAGATATCCTCAATACTACGGTCAATTCAAGTATTTATACTATTAATTAAAAATTTCAAATTTGAAATTCAGATGGATTATGTTAAATCCAGTGAACACTAAAAAATTAATAATAGTACAACACTAAGTAAATTTAATTTAATTTTCTTACATGAATTTCACATTTTATTTTTAATTATTTTTATTTCTGACCATTTTATTATTTGTTTAATTGAATTCGTATTGTTATTATTTAATTTTAATTTACTATTTTTCACTTAGTTGACCCTTGTCCCTTTATTTGCTGATTTCACCCATTTTTTCTTTTTTCTTTTTCTTTTCTTTATGAATATTTATACTTCACAATAACAGCCCTATTCTGTACTCTTTACAAATTCAACATATTTCTAATTTATAAAAATTTGGAATTTAACAAGCATTTTGTATTCTGTGTCTAAAATAAAAAGCTCCTTTCTTGATAAATTGTAAAGAAGCCAAATGCTCTTGACAGTGTTCTTTACAAATAAAATATCTAGATATGGATAGTTGTGAAAGTGAATTTATTGCAATGGGAAATATTATACTTTTGTTGTTATTTTATGTAAAGAGAAAAAATGTGAATTTGGTGTTAGACCGCGTTATTCTGAAGTTTTTATATTAAGATCTTTATTGTTTCTTTTTTTTATAAAATTAATGAAGGTAACTTTGTCGAAATTGTTTTCCATATATTGTATACGATTACAGCTTAGCAAATTTTTTACAATAAAGGACAAAGTTTAGATTTTTAAAGTCCCCGAAGAACTTTTCTGAAGCAAAGTATAACAACCAACTAAATTAAATTTCATTTCAAATATTTTAAATCTTTTATAAAAGACCTATGTATGTATATGTATTATATTATATAATATTCTATTGCTCCGCGGGGAAGCAAAAGACTCCTGCGGATGTGTGATCGAAAAGCAAATATATAGCCTCTGCCATTCGATTATCAACCTCATCTACGCGTGGCACCCTCTGTATGGTTAGCAAACGAGGCTCTTGCCACCGGGTAAATGTGGTATTATTATCTGTATAAAAAATCAATCGGTCAATCTTAAAGCAAACTTACCCACGAAGTCACAATAAAAAGGAAATTGAAAAATTAGACAGTATTCGGATTAATAGTAAATTGACTCTCATAACCCTAACAACAAATACGGATTTTTATAATACTTTGGTTTTGCTTTAAAAAAATACTTGTACTTAATTTATTTTTCTGCAAAAGTATTTATTCCTATGTCTCCATAGGTTAGCTTGAATTAAAAAGCAAATCGCAGCGATTTGTATGACTGTCAATCAGCAAAAACAATAATAACAACAAAAGCTGACTACAACAGTAAATGTAAAATAAGTTTAATAAAATGAACTGCAAAGCTTGTAACATGAGAAATAAGAATTAAATGCGAATTTAATGGCGATAAAATAGCGGACAGCTTACGCTAAATAAAACGAGAAGAAATTATATGTATGTATATGTACATAAATACATACATATGTGTATCTGCAAGTAGTGCATAAAACAACTATAACCAAAGAGGAACTATATTTAGGAAATAATATTTTAACTAGCGGGTATTTATATATATTATTCTATATATACAAGTATTTATATAAAAATATATCTATTTGTGCATATACATATGTAAGTATGTATGTATGTGTAGTTGTAAGTATATCTGTATGTATTGAAAAAGTAAGCTTATGGAAAATAACAGCAGTCAACGCGAAGCACATGTTTCCAGCAATAATGATTACAGCGCGCCAACTAAGTTGAAAAAATCTTTACATCTATCTTTACATACATACATATGTACGTATGTATGCATATTAGGCCGGGTCGATTTGTGGGGAGGCAAAAAAATCGTCCATTGCTCTATGAAAATCACATTCTAGGGATCAAAATAAGAAACTTTGCCGAAGGAACCATACCTCTGAAACGAATTCTGATGTCCCCCAATTTGGGTCGAACTTTTGGGTAGGGGCAAATTTTGAAATAGAATTGAAATTACCATTTCATTCTTATTACCTCTGAAAGTGAGGTGAACTAAAGCAACCACTATGGTATTTCAAAAAAAAATAATAAGTGAAGTGACCATTCCAAATCAAAAAGTTTACAATGAATCCACCATCCTCTACACCGCAAGATGAAGCAATTACATCAACAACTATCGAAAACCCAATGAGTCATATACCCAAGCATGATGTTACTATTTTTGGTGTGTCTACTGATTTGACTGATCTTAATTTAAAAAAGTTTTCCCATAAATCATTCACTATTCAAGTACAAGATAAGTTGATTGGAATTTGGGAAAAACTTGGTATGGAAATAATGCTGAAAAAAAGTGTATGTAATAAATTTAATAAATTGCTTGACAAGTATCAAGAGCAAATCAAGAGAAGAAACAACACCCAACAATTTGCAGAGTATGTAAAATCTCTGGAAACAATTTTTTTCATTGGAACATGTAAATGCGATTTGAAGGCAGCTCCTTGTGCATGCGGCTGGGTTCCCGAACGCCTCAAAGAGTTCATGCACGATCAACATAATCAGAGAAGACTAACAATGAATGCATTTATGATGGAAACTGAAGAGCAAGGAGGAACGTCTATGTCATCAATGCCAACATACCAAGATCCCGAAGATTCAACATACGCACCGCCACCGGTTCAAGAAGATATGGATAGAAGCACAAGTTCACAATACACAGAGAGATTCGATTGTTTTAACTTTGCCTTGGTATGTGACAGATTTGGTGTGCCTGACACAGTAGCATCAGCATTGGCGGTTCTCTTTTGCAAGATTTTAAAATTAAAGATAAGCATGGGAAACCTCTCATCATGGATAAATCGAAAGTTCGCAGAGAAAAAGAGAAATGCAGACAAGAAGTGCTTCGCAAACGGTTAGATGATACCAATTTGTTAGCGTTTTCATTCGATGGCAGAAAAGATGATACTTTAACGATAGATAAAATTGATGAGAAGTATCATACTAGGATGGTAAAAGAACCTCATCTTGTTATTTTGAGAGAACCCAATTCTGAATTGATTGGTTACGTAAGACTGAAGCATGAAACCGCTGAATACAAAACAACCAAATTAAATGGGTTTTTCAACGATAAAAATATATCACTGGATACATTAATTGGAATATGCACTGACGGTGAGCCAACAAACACTGGCCCACACGGTGGAATTATACGACGATTCGAATTGCTTAAAAAGACCATTGCATTGGTTTGTTTGCCTTCTACACTTCAACGAACTTCCGTTTCGGCATTTGTTTGAAGCTTTGGATAAATCAACCAGCACTGGACCAACCGGAAAACTGAGCCGTCAAATCGAAACTTGTGAAACTCTTCCGGTAAGTTATTGCTATCACTCATTTATTATAATTGTCAACCATTTTTAATTATTTTATTATTATATATTTTTAGGTGGTGGACGGCTTCCAGAAAATTGAGTTGCAAAATATGCCCCCTGCTCCAGAAAAAAAAAGAATTTTCCACCGATTCGAAGTACTTATACGACATGGCCCATGCAATTTCTAGCGGCGTGGTTCCGGTGGATCTGGCTAACATTAAACCAGGGAAAATTGTACATTCTCGGTGGCTCACCAAGGCCGCTAGATTATTGCGATTATATGTGACAACGGAAAATCCAGAATTCTGGTTGAATTTATAATTAAATGTTATGTGCCAATGTACTTCAATATCAAGTATTACAGCTCTGTCGTGTACGGCAGTGCATTATTTTTCAAGTTCATTGGTTGTTCACGATTTCTAGAACCTCGTTTACGCAAAATTGTCAATCAAGTAATTAAAGATAATTCATATTATGCGCATTCGGAAAATATCTTGTTATCAATGTTGTTTGATGATAGGAAAGAAAAGCGCGACTGTGCCATCAAGAAAATTCTACGCTATCGAACCGATGTTGACGAGCCAATGGAACTTAGAGTTTATAAAAAACCAGATATAAACTTTAATTGCACAAGTTATATGGAAATGACCAATTTGAATGATATAAATATCGTATTTGAACCACCATTCACGCGAAGCATTCCGTACAATATATTGAAAGAATATTTAAATCAAGATGATCCACCGTTTAATGATCCAAAAATTCCATCACACATTCAAGGAACGGAACGACATGTTCAATTACTAGCTAGCGTTTCCAAACGGGTTATACCGGAAAATGTAGAGGCTGTTATGGCGACGACATTAGAGAGCCGTGCGAAATTGCCCAAACTTTAAAGTAAAAAAGACTTCAAACAATAATTTTTTTTAGTTTCTTTTCTATAACTCACTTAAATTAATTTTTTCATTTACATATGCTCTGACTAAATAAATTTCTTAAGAGAAAAAATAGATATTATTATAAATAAATAAATAAAAATAAAGAAAAAACATAGCCATTTAGCTGATTTTTTCATGTAAAGGCCAAAAATGGTGAATTTTGAAATGATTGTATTGGGAACCCCCCAGGGGAGTTCCAGGGGGTGTTCCACTGGCATGGGTGGATCGGCCGTCCAAAGTTAGTGGGGGTCGGTCATACATTTGGACTCGATTGGAGCACTCTAAATGGGTCAAAGTGGGATTTTTCAAAATTTGCCCCTACCCAAAAGTTCGACCCAAATTGGGGGACATCAAAATTCGTCTTAGAGGTATGGTTCCTTCGGCAAAGTATCTTATTTTGATCCCTAGAATACGATTTTCACAGAGCAATGAGCGATTTTTAAATCGACCCACCCTAATGCATATATATATATATATATATATATATTATATATCTGCCGTTGTACTTTGGCACTCATTTAGCCTTTTACAGAACGCTCTCAGTGCTGCTTTTTAAATTAGCATTCTGCAACTATGTACTCCTACAATCTTTATTCTCCTCCATAGAGCTTGCAGCTTACAAGCACACACATACATACAAATAAAGATATTTCTCCTGCGCTGCAAATGGCTGTGGGTTATTTGAAAGTATTCTGAAGCTCACCTGTATCTGTAACTACCACACACACACACCTACACATACACATATAAAAGTAAATTTTTGCACGCGCTGCGAGTAAACCGCCCTCTACACCACACCACACTGGTATCGCTTTATCTATGAAACTCTACAATTGTATGTTAGTGTGCGCTCGTAGTTAGTCTGCAAAGGGGCGCGAAAGCAGAAAATAAAAATGGCCGCGGTTTTTGCACGCCCTTACCGCCGGCAAACACATACCGTTAGCTCTAAAAATGCTAGCGTATACACTGTAAGTAAGTTTTTGTTGCTACGCTGCACTGTTTGGCTATCCATTATTTCTTTTGTGTGTTGTTGTTGTTCTAAAAACCACCCTCTGCTGGCTAGTCAAGCATGCAGCAAATTTTCCCCATTTTTTCACGTACAACTACTTTGCGCCCTCTTTTGCGCTGGCGTTTTTATTAGTTGCTTTGCTGTATGAGCGTGTTTCGTTTTGTTTTTGCCAGCGCTGCGCCTCATTTACTTGTTACGGATGGTGCAAACGTGCGCTTAGTTAGATAGCGCGCGGCTCGTCAGAAACTGCTGCTGCTGACGACGGCGCGCGCTCTCTGCTCGCAGCGCGTTCGTTTCTCTTCGCAAGTGTCTATTGGCGACTGAGCGCAATACGTGGCGCAGCAATAACAACTAGAATAATAACAATAACAACAACACACTTACTAAAATACTGTAGCGCGCTGCAAGCGCACCCGCTTTGGATGGGTCGCGTGGCGGCGCTGCGTGTTGCAAGTTGCTTACGTGGCTAGCGCTGAGCGCTGCTATTGTTACTACCTTTTTTTTGCTATTTGCGCTTGCAGGCGCTGTTGAGGGTGGCAACTGCAAACTCAAGTTGGTGTTCCATTTTTAAAAATGAACACATGGCCGCAAGCACAGGCACACAAACGCGCGCGCTCGTATACATTTGCGAAATATTATTGATGTGTATTGGTTGTGTGCGAAAGCGCGCGCGTGTGAACGTTAATGTGTGTATAAAAGAGTGTATGAAATCAGATTTTCAACCACCGCGCTTCTAAGTATGTGTGTAAGTGGCAAAAAAAAAATAGCGCGCGCACACACACACGCACTCTTATAGAGGCGGCTATAAAAAACTTAGCTTCCCTTGCTCAAAGCAGTTCGTGCAAAAAAATAAAATAAAAGTGAAAAATATGGAAAAAATTTGAAAAATGCAGAAAAAGTACGCGCTATTTAGGGGAAAAGCTGCGCGGCAACAGCAAATCCGGAAAATGAGGCATAAATTATTTTTATAGGTGGACTGTGTGCGCGAGTGTTCGCTATGGTTAAGTGGCGGCATGGTGGTGGCGCGGCACTGCAAACATATATATGAACTCAAATACTTGAGCGTGTGCGCGCGCCTTTGGCGGCTTGTCGCTGTTTTTAATTCAATTTCTTCTTTTTTTCTTTGCTTGACGCTTGGTTGTTGTTGTTGTTGTTGTTGCTGCTACATTTTGCGTATCGAATTTTTGTGGCCGCATTTCGCATGTCAGCGCGCCAACAGCAGCAGCTACATGGCCGCCTTGACAATCGCACACGCCTCAGTACACTTTCGACTTTGACGACACACGGCATTGTCGCCACGGCCACGCATACGCCGCTTGCTGCAACATTGGACAACACAAACGGCGCGCTGATTGTGACAGCGCCTTCGTCAACTGCAAGTAAGCAGAAAACGCGCCGCACCGCGCGCTTAATACATTGCCGCCGCTTGGCTTACAAGCATTGCGCTGCCACTTGTTTCTTGCAACGCGCTGCGCGTTGCTCCATTTTTTTCTTCTTGGACGCAATTCGATCTGCAACATTTATTTCAACCAACACTGCGGCATATTTTTTTTGTGTTTTTTTTCGATTTTCGTCTGCTTAATCTCCGCGTGCGCACAAATAGCGCGCCGCGTCCAATCGGCTGTGTGGCTCGGTTATCATTCGGTTGCTCGTGCTGCCGGTAAGGCACATATGTTGAGAGCGCTTTTGGTTGCTGTTGCTGTTATTGCTGTATTTGTTTTTGCTGTTGCTGTTGGTGTTGCGCTGCCGCTAGCATGGCTGTTACTGCCGCCCCCTGCTTTGCTGTTAACAAGCGCGCGCACACCGCACACGCACACCTTGCTATCGGACAGGCGCGCCATTCATCAACGCCTCAGCAGCATCTCTCTGCCATGATGGCGACTTTGGTGGCTGGCCGGCCGGTCGCTTGGCCGCCTGCCGTTGCTTGGCAGTCAGCCAGGCTCCGTGGCTTATCCTGCATCCTGGCCTCGTGCAGTTGTCCAACAGCAGCCGGTGTTGGCAGTAGTACATCAGCTTGTCGTCCGCGCTGACACATTGATAAATAAATCTTAATCAACTTCAAAACACATTCAGCCGCCAACGAAACACCAGCAGGCAAGCAAGCAAGTAACATTTGAGCGTGCAACAACCACAACAACAACAAGGAACATAACAACGTCATATTAATTCCACATAAAAGCAACAAAATGTCGTCGCAATGCTTACTAACTGCAGTCATATATATACTACAGACACTTAGTAGCTAGATCTGTTATAATACAAGTGTCAGTTGGATTAATTTACCGCGTACGCTCGGCCGTCCAACGCTTCGCTTGCATACAAGAACAACAACAACACCGAATGTAAATATTGCTAACTGCAAATGATTTATGGCCAAGAGACAATGAAACCGAATCTCCGTCGTCCAAAGTGCCGCTAACACAGGTCGCCGCCTCACATACATGTGAGTGTATAATGTCGCATAACGGTTCTTGTTGTCATTTGTAGTTTGGTTTGGTGCGTTAGTTTTGAATTCGGTTTTGGTTTGGTTTTCGGCCGCTTTTCCGTTTATTGTGTGTTGCTGCCGGCTTGTTGGTTGTCGCCTGTCAGTGTTTTCGACCGCCCAACAGACGAGCTCACATGAGCTCATTCGCTCGCTCACTCGCTTTGTACGTATGTAAAGTCGCGTGTTTGTAGCAACGTGCAACGTGCAACATGCTGTAATTTCCGTGTTTTGTATAGTGTCGGTATTGCTATAGTTATTGTTGTTATAATTATTGTCGCCGCTGTGCAAAAACTGAACTCAAGTGTGGCAAACGGATCGGTGAATGTTGCTAAATTCCTTTGTGACTCAAAATGTTGCACATGCGAGTGGACGAGTATAGAGAATTGCGCATTCGAGTGGGCTGTTTGCAATTTGGCGAAAACTTGGAGCACAATTGGAGAAAAATTGGAGAATTGCGGCAAAACAGGTAAATTAGGCAGAAAATCAGAATATTTTATTTCTAAAATATTTGAAACGTTCTAAAATGATTCAATTTAAAAGTTTAAAGAAATAATATTCAAAGTTGCGTTTACGCGTAAAACAGCATAAGTCCAAAAAGTCAAAATTAACAATTAATTAATTAACAATTTGGTCATTTTATTCAGTACTTATTTATTGGAAGTATTGGAAATTCAATTCCAAACAAGTTTAGTATTCTGGATGTTTCATTATTAAAAATATTAAAAAAAAATGTATATACAGTGGAACTTCTCTAACTTGAATCACCATATTCCACATAAAAACTACGTATCATATCATATTTTTTGTTTGCCTCCATACGATATAGAGAGACTCTTGTAAGATTCTGTCTCGGTAGTAAAATTTTAAATTTTGTATTATGCATTGGTTGAAAAGTTCTATTTATGGAAGAAAATTTGTATGAAATTTGACTTCTATTGCCAATTCAAGAGTTCGAGTTATGGAGATCTTCGAGTTATGGAAGTTCCACTGTATTAAAAATTATATATTTTTATACTAAAATGTATTCTATTTGATTTTTTTATGAAAAAAAAAAATTTTAACAATGATTTTAGTTCACAATGACTAATGCGATACTTATTAAAATTTAAGTATTTCCTTAATAAATTTTTATAATACTTTCTATTAATTTGTAATTGTAAGTAAAATCATTGTTTATTTGCTATGTACTATTTGAATTTTATTTATTATAAAGTTTGTTTTTCATATTTTGCAATTTAAAAAATTCGAAAAATGTCTAACAAATAAATAACTTATTTTAGGAATTTTTAAATTGAGACTGAAATATTTAATATTTCAAATTTATAAAAATTTGCTGTTTAATATATAATATTTTCAAAAAGTAGAAAAAAATTATAATTTTAATATTTTTTTTATTTTAACAGTCGTCTAATTAACCTTGCGATAGATAACGAAAAACATTATTTGAAAAATATTTGGCATTGCTTATATGAGGGGATTCTAGTCCCGGTTAGACCTCCCAAAAGCCTAAGTGCATCGTATGACATCCACATTACCTACCTCCCTATATGGATCAATCGAAATTTAATTTGAAAATATTAAAAAATAATCTAAAAATATATTTATTTGTATGCAAAAATGCTATGCAAAAAATGCTTAATAAATAAGATGTATAAATTATGTTTCGAACCAATAAATTAAAAATTGGGCTCGCTCATTTTATGGATACACTTTAAATTGTGATAAAAATATTAAATAAATTAATTAATTTAAAAAAAGAAAATATTGAAAATTTAATTTTTGACTGAGTTTGAACCAAAAAACTCATTTTTTTATCAAATTTTGCCATATATTGGCTCAAAAATAATAGTTGTAATATACATAGATATTCATTAACTAGATAATGCTATTCCATAGATGTGTGCAAAGCTTGAGCCAAATCATAATTTTTGAGTAATCGTGTCCACCGACTTGAAAAATGGAGTTTTGAGATAAACGAGTTTTACATTCATACTGACGTGGCCTGATGGGCAGAACTTCCAAAGTGAATATCTCTTAGATCATTATTCGGATTGAATTTTTTGGATAATATTTTAAACATATTGTTCTATTTAATAAGTCAATAATTTCTTTTTCAAATTTTGAAACCCACCTAACCCCTTAAATAACTTAAAATTTAAAAAAAAAAAAATGTTTTAAATATCTAAGACCCGAACTATTTTTAAATTGACCAAACCATAGTTTCATTTGGTATTATTTATAATTCAAATTTATGTCTTATTTAGGAAAGGTTAATTTGCCAAGCAGCAAGCGTTTATTAATTAGGATTGGATTTTAGTATGTTGAAGCGCTACATACATACTACTGAATATTTTTCATCACTCTTTAATTTTCCTATATTTTATGGGAGGAAAATTGGGAATAAAGTGGTATCTCTTCATTATAAAAGCACTCGTGGATTGTTTTCATAAAGGAGAGATGAATATAGAGATTATTACTTTAAAGTACCGATTTGTCATTGTCGGCCATTTTAGTTGGATATCATTGTATGATGGCATGGATATGAAAATATTTAAAAAATAGTTATCAAGTTTGTACTCAGTTGTTCCATCATCAGTCTGTTATTCCTAAAACGAACATTATTTCTTAATATGCAGTTTAGTGAATGGAATTATGTTTATGCTTCGGTAATTTCAAGAATTCTTTGACAAATTTTTTACAAAACAATCATTTTCTAGTTTTTTAATGGAAATCATCTGTTTTTTTTAAAGTATATTATTACCTTGAGAATAATTATAATCTGTTTTGTTTTGTTAGAATTAGATTAGTTAGATTATATACTAATTTCTCATATAGAACTTTCATACCATCTAGACAAAAAATTATCACACTCTTATCGATAAGAGAAAGTTTTTATATTGGGTCATCTTAATTGAAGTTTTGTTTTGTAATGCAAAAATAAATTATATGAGCTAATATACACGTTTCTAGTCGATTTTTTTTCAGCAGTATAAAAATATCGGCTGACTCGTTGGTCTTGTGTTGAATTAGTATATTACAGATTGATTTCACTGGAGGGTTATACATAGTTATTGAAATTAATTGCTATAAATATTATGTTAATTAATGTATATTTATTAAACAAGAGTTGGAAAATCGACGAGGAGTGAGAAATGTCAAAGGAAACAGAAGCATATGAAGTTTATTGGAAAATTATAGAATGAATTATCAGTAGATAATCAAAATTTGGTCAGAACTGTTTGAACAGTTTTCAAGAAAATGTCGTTGGCTAACACATTTTATTAACAAATACAATTTTTTATTGCTCAATTAACTGCAGCCAAGACACACTTCAAAAGTATTAAAATTTCTTTATTATACGCCTTTATTTTATAATTTATTAAACTCGCTGAAAGAACTCGCTTTCATGCGCTACTCAAAATAACACTTCCAAACAAATATTAAAAAAGAATTAAATAAAAATAAAAAATAAAAAGAAGAAGCAGAAGCAGAAGAAAAGCGCCAACTCACTAAATTTCAATAAAACCGAAGTGAAACAATACACTTATCTGCCCACTTCCATCTACGACGTTGACCATCAACACTTTCATCACGCATCAACAGCAACTACAAACAATTCAGCTGTAGACAGCAACATAACCAACGATAATAATAACAACAATAACAACAATAACATTGCGCAATAAAGTGAGTGACAGTGCAATCGCTGTGGCCGAAACACTTGTACATCTGCGTGTCTGTTGTTGTTGTTGTTGTTGTCATGCATGCAGCATTCAACAGCGAGCAACAAGATAATTTTTTAAACTCAACACAACACAACCATCATCATTATCAACAAAGACATTACAATCAAAGCGTCTCGAGCTGCGCTGCGCTGTGACTCTTCCTTCGATCGTTACTCGTTGCTCATTTGCTATTCTTTCACGCGAGTCAGCACCAGCTCCTCACCACTCGTAGTAGATTGCCACATCCACGCAGCATTAGTGGCCGCGGTGGAAACAAACCAAAAAACACACACAAAAAATCCAAAAAAACAATAACAACAATAAGCCATATTGACCATAATAAAACAAGAGGAACAATCACATTTACGGGCAACAACAACAACCAGCAACTTGAGGTTTGCATTTCGCATGTTGTTGTTGTTGCACTTATTGCTGGAGAACAACATTAAGTCCGCAGTAATATCTTCACTGCAATTGTTGTTGTTTTTGTTTGCTGTGCGTTGTTGTCTTCTTTATTGTAGAAGATACGAATACGAGTACTTTGCTTGTAAAAATCAGCGGCACACACACACACTCACTCATATGTGTATGTACCCATGCCCCTTTGTTTTCGCCTAAATGCATTTGTTTGTTTATTTGTCCGTCGCTTTGGAATAATATTTCGTGCATCAGGTGACCCATTTAACGTGAGTTGAGTTGGGGTTTCGTTTGTTTACGATTTTTATATTTATGCGTTTCATACCTGTTGTGTTGCCAAAGTCGTGGCTTGTATAGCGTATTAGCACGACGTGTTTCTATACAGTCCATCGTACATACATATGTACATATGTATATAACTCATATGTACCTGCTGTAGTAATCTTGTGTTGCTAAAGTGATTTGAAGCTGGTGAATTGGCGGTAGTGATTGGTCCAACTCTAACACTATTCGACAAAATCGACTTTTTTTGCTGGGTATTGGATCAAACTAACATTTTCCCGGAGATTGGGTCAGAATTAAAAAAAATGTATTCTCCGATTTTCGAAATTCGAAGTTCGAAAAACGGAATTTAAAAAAAAAATTGTCATTAATTATTTTGTCATAATTTTCGGCCAAACTTATATGACAGTTGCTATGAAGTATCAAAGTTTGATCTTCGAAAAAATTGGATATCGAAAAATACTGGATCCCTTATAATATCTGGTATATAATCCACATTTTCCTCTTAAATCAATGGTGTATAAAACTTTTCGGCCAAACTTATATGACAGTTGCTATAAAGAATCAAAGTTTGATCTTCTTTTTGTAGCTATCCTGTAATAATTTTTTAAAAAAGTCCTTTTTTCGAACTTCGAATCCAAATATTTCGTTTTTGAAAACTGATAATAGATTTTTTTTTTATAAAAATTAAATTTGTCCAATATCCAACGGAGTGTTGTACAGTGTTATTGTTCTAAAAAAACTCAAAATTTTTTAAAAATATTTTTTTGAATATTTTGTTTTTTTAATTTGGTAAATTTTTTTTCGAAAACTTTTTAATTTCTATATCCAAATTATTTTGTAAATTACACTATAATCTGTATATACTGTGATGGTAGAATTTTTTTTAAAAATATTTTTTGGAATATTTTTTTTTTAATTTAGTATTTTTTTTTACCTTTTTAGTTTCTATATCCAAATTATTGTAAATTACTATAATCAGTATACATATATTGTGATGGTAGAATTAAATTTATAATCGAACGATTTTTATGGCAATCGATTAATCGATTAATTTCTTGAAATTGTCAGTAGATACTTCTCAATTTTTTATTATCCCAGTTTTAGCTCAGCTAAATTCTCGGTCACTATAGGTTTCTACTTGATTTGTTCCATACTATCTTGAATTTTTACCATAACCAACCATACCAACCAGTAGCATTACGATCATAAAACCCGAATCTAAACTAAAAAGAGTCATTATAGATATCTAAAATATAAAATAGAAATATATGATTTGGAGCAAAAACATCATATTTGTTAAATTCAAAAATTTTATTTTATTGTATCCAAATTTGATTAGTGGTCGATTGGATATATCGAATTTAGACGATGTTGGATATTAACACATTTAATAAATAGGTCTTCATATTTCATCTACTGGGTAGCCAAAATATCCAAGCCTGTATATATAACATATGTACGCACGTTTGCGGATAGTCTCATAATAATTATATTTGTCTACTCTGCTGATATAGTCATACTAGCCAAATTGCTTTATTGCTGCTGTGTTTTTTGCAGTTACTAAAGCCAAATTTCTAATGACTCTATTTTGTTATATAGATTAAAACATGCATCTTAGAAAATCGTGCAAAATTTGGACTCTTTGGCTAGGAGTTTGGGTAGGCGGAAGTTATTTCATCACTGAGTTCATTAGCGCTTTGTTTTAATTGAGAAATCAAATTTGAATTTTCGCAGTGTTCAGGTTTTAAAATATACCGAGTGATTAGTTTTGATCCAGATTCTTATGTATTTTAAATTAAACTCTCATTATGGTCTTCCATGCTTGTCTTGCTTTTGAGTCAATCTAAACTCTCAATATTGATATTATTATATCATTAAAGAAAACCATTGATTATTAATTCGTTCAGCGAATTCCTTTTTTCCCACCAACTTGGTCTCCGGAGCATTTATTCGAAATTCGGAATCATGAAAATTTAGAAGATATCATATTTGGACCTAATGAAGCGGCACTCTAATTTTCAATTCAATGTTCATTAGGAAGCTTCTCCTGTGTGGTCAAAAAATATGGTCCTTTGAAATGAGTCTAACACGATCCGATACTCAAAACTTCAATTAAGAACTGAGACAGAATTTATTGGAGATGCAGAGAGAGCAAGCCGATTTGTTTTTGAACATAATTTCCATCACTGTTTTGGATGGTTATGAAAGATCGATAGAATAATAATTTTCTACGATTCCACGACGCTTACCGAATACCTAATTTCAAACGGTAGTGTATGTTCATGGTAAACTAGAGTCCATGAAATAATTTGGCAACGTTTTGGAAAATATTTTACTATTAGAGGACCACAAATTTTAGCCAACGATGATTTTGCTATGAACCAAAAGGTCAAACCAGCTTTTGGCGTTTTAACAAATCTCGCTCAAGCTACGAGAGCTAAAGAAGCTATTGTAGACTAACAAAGTTATTAATCTGACTAATTGCGGATTCAACAAGCTTTAAACTCGACACTGCATGGCTCAAGGAATTTGGAAGAAGTTTCTTCTCTGCAGAAAAGCATTCGACAAGTGTCTTGACCAGATTTTGACATACAAACTACCTTCCGTGAGTCAAGTATTCGTCATGTGAGGTCATTATACCATTATACTGACTAATGGTGGGCTCTACAAGCGTTGAACTCGACACTGCATGGATCAAGGAAGTTGTCTTCTCTACAGAACAGCCCTTGAAGGTTATTTAATCGGGGTTTGACATACAAACTACCTTCCGTGAGTCAAGTATTCGTCATCTGAGGTCATTATACCATTATACTGACTAATGGTGGGCTCTACAAGCTATAAACTCGACCCTGCATGGCTCAAGGAAGTTTCTTCTAAGTGTCTTCTATACAGAACAGCCCTTGAAGGTGATTTAATCGGGGCTTGACATACAAACTACCTTCCCTGAGTCAAGTACTCATCGACTGAGCTCATTATACCACTATATATACAAGTTCTATAAATATTTACGCAACATTTCCGTGGCACCACAGCACTTTAATTTAGTATTTCTAATGCAATGAATTAAAAACTTTTCCATTTGCTAATCCATCATTTGGCGAAGTTGCCATGCAAAGCGGGAAACAAAAACAAAAAACGAGAAAAAAGAAAGAGCAAAGAAGCAAATTACGCTATTCAAGATTTGAGTGGATACGGACAGCAGCAATAAGATTGTCTTAACCAAAGACGGTATGGCACGGTGTCTACAAGTGTGGCTGTCTTTCGATGTCTGTGTGTACTTTGTGCGAGGAATTTGTTTGCGCTTATCCTTTCTGGCAATCCACTTCAATTCATTTCAAGTTTTAATGTAAATTCACTGGCCAAAGCAGGAAAAGGGTTAATGCGCTCGAACAAAAAAACGAAAAATATAAAGGCAGAAGCCGTGGTGAAGACTTGTCTAAGACAGGGCGCGATACAACGCCAGCAACCCGGGAGGACTGCAACTAATTTCGACGTTTTGTGGGGCGGATTTTTGTATTTTTGATTAATGATTCAAAGTTTGCTTATTTTTAATTCAGCTACTCACAGCTGAAAGGATGCGCCGCCGCGTCGGGCAACACTTCCTTTTGTTCGCCAGCAACAACGCCGCTGGAGTGTAGACCTTTGTATTTGTGTGTGTGCGAAGAAAGAAAAGCAAATGACTCTTAACAGCGTCCAAGTAATTTTCCCTTTTTTAATTAAAATTCAAAATTATACACGTTTAGTGAACGCTCTGAGTCCGGGCCGCCTAAGGAGTTGCGTTCGCTTCGGCGTTTTTTCTGGGAATTTTGTCATTTATAAATTGGAAAAGTTTCTTAAGCAGAAATTTATCATTTCATGCTGTAATATAAGTGATTTGTATGTATTTCATTTGCTGTCCCGTGCAGCAGCCCTTTCATGCCAGCCCGTAATAATTATCATATTTTTTCTTACTTTCCTTTTTCCACACTTTCTTGCGCTTTGTCCCGAAAAAATAAACTGACAGCGCACAGCCAGAATTTCCTTCGCTTGTGCAATTCATCAGCAACCCGACGCTAAGATTGTCAGCCCAGCCAAACAGCTAGCAACAGCCAGAAACAACTGGCGCTCTGGATCGGGAATGTCCTTGTTCACTTTCTTACCCCATTTGCTACGCTTAGTTTTCTTTATGTCGCCGTGTATTGCCTTGTTTATTCAGTTTATTTATTTTATTTTCCGATTTTTTATTTCCTCTCAGTTGTTGTATTTTTGTTGTATTCCTGTCGTTATTCCTGACGTTGTTGGTTGAGACAAACAAATTAAATGCGGATTATCGTAGCGTCAGCATCGCATTTCGGTATTTTGCATACGTAGGTGCACTAGGGTGGGTCTTAAATGCGGTAGAAAAAATTATAATATATTAGGTTGGCAAATATCCGCTTCCGCTTTTTGCTCTTTACTCAATGGTTTATAAAATGTGTTACAGTGTTTGGATTTAGTTCAAATATACGACGTTTCATTCGATAATCTGTTTCCATTAAACGACAACCTTCCTCGTAGATGCCCACCTCCTTATTTGCGGTGAAATCGGACAGCCACTTTTCACAAGCCTCTTTTGAGTTCAACTTTACACCACCAAGGCGTTCACCATGGACAGGAACAGGTGGTAATCACTTGGTGCTATGTCCGGGCTATTTGGTGGATGCGATAAAACCTACCATCCGAGCTCCTGTAGCTTCTGACGAGTCATCAACGAAGTGTGTAGTCTGGCGTTGTCCTGGTGGAACACTACACCCTTCCTGTCGACCAATTCTGGAAACTTCTGGTACGAGTCATCAACGAAATGTGTAGTCTGGCGTTGTCCTGGTGGAACACTACACCCTTCCTGTTGGTAATTCTTCGACGCTTCTGGTCGATCGCCTGCTGCAAGCGGCTCAGTTGTTCGCAGTAGATGGTAGAATTAAGCATTTGGCCATATGGGAGCAGCTCATAGTAGATAATTCCCTTCCAATCCCAACAAACACACAGCAAAACCTCCCTTTCCGTCAATCCCTGCTTGGCCACTGTTCACCGGCCTTCGACCACGATCGTTTTCGCTTGATATTGTCGTATGTGATCCAGTCACCATCCCCTTCAAAAATGGGTTGAGTTTGTTCCTTTTCAGCAGCATATCGCAGGCGTTGATTCGGTCCAGAATGTTTTTTTTGCGTCAAATCATCCGGCACCCAAACATCAAGCTTTTCTGTGAATCCGACCTTCTGCAGATGGTTAAAAATGGTTTGGTCACTAGCTCTCATCTCTAGGACGATGTCACGAAATGCCACATGCCGGTCTAACTCGATGTTTTCCATGATTTGATCGGTATTCGTCGTCACAGGCCGCTCTGAATCGTCGAAATCATTCCTCCGAAGTTCGAAGTGATAGAGTACCACCCCCAAAACATCATTAATCTCACGGAACGTTTTTCTAGCAGATTTGCCTTTAACGAAGGAAAATATTAAAATAATTAGTTTAGTTCCGAATGGCTGTCGATTTGAGGAACTCAGTTCATTAGTTTCAGATTTCTCTATGAAAAATAGTTTTCATTTTGAAGCCGAAATCGCCACTGAGATTAAGGGAGTGGTGGTAAAAGAATGCTAAAGATTCTTGCTAAAGCTTGTAGATCCCTCCATTCGCAATTATAAATCTTCAGATGAGTCAGAAAACAAAACGAAAAGGCATAACACCTTTTTGTACAATATTTTTAGGATTTGGAGAGAAGTTGGCTGAGGTTGTTCAAAATTATTGTATATATTTCAAGAATATATTTCCAAGCCACTAAAGTCCCTATAGTGGTTAAAAGTATACAAGTCTTCCAAGGTTGTAAAGTCTCTATAGTGATCCCTGCTGGTATACTTTTAACCACTATAGGGACTTTACAACCTTGGAAGACTAAGTTTGAAGAGTGGTATTACCCGAGTGGTATTATCGAGACTGAAAAAATTGTACTTTCATTACTTAAGTACCACCCTAACCCTATATAGACATGTGTAAATCTCTACTGCTTCCAACATTTGTGCCACATGCGCGTCGTCTGTTTGTTCTTACTTGCGCTCGCTACCCCACACCTTATGACTGCGGAGTTGGCTTCAACTCTTTCGCCAAGCCCACCTCCAGTCCCTCTACATTTACATTTTTTATTGTTATACATTTTATTGATTCTTATTTTACAAGCATATAAGCATTTAACCGCGCCTCAAATCCGCCACGTTGCGTCTGGCTTGACCCTACGCGCTTGATCCTCGTTAAACGATCTGCACAACAACTGCGCTCAACTGTTCCAACTGCTGTTCAACCGCAAACGAACAACAGAGATTCGCATTTTTTATGCGTTGTTTGCCTGCCACAGAACGCCTGCACTGCGTACGGAGCACCGCGCCCCAGCAACAACGGAGCGCTACCGGAGTCAGTGACGCAGACACACATCGAACTCTCGCTGGAAATATATTCAGATTTGTTTTCCGGTGGCATTGCTTCGTTACGCTTACCCATTCATTCTCATGTTAGGGTAGGCAAGGGTTCTTTGTGCAAATTGCCAGTCTGTGGCCGGCTGGTGCGAGGCTTGAGAGACTACTACATCTGCGCGCGTCTGTTTGCTTTTGCTGTTGTTGTCTTAGGTTTCGCGTCCTTCAATTGTTTGGTTTTTTGTACTTTGCTGTTGTTGTTGTTTTTTTTTTTTGTACCGCCTTACTCATTATGGCGTCTACTTGTGGTCTTTCTTCTCAAGATTTGACTTCGTTAGCTCTTTTTGTTGTTCGTTTGTGATTTTTTTTTTGCGTTTTGTCGATTTCCTGAATGAAAGGGAAACAATGGGAACCCTAAGTGGGTTTGTAGGATCACTTTCGATTTTCAACAGCCGTGCACAGTCTGCGCATAGCAGTAGTTGGACGCGCATAATAAGTCTGTATTTATTTATTTACAAGAAGTGCGTTGATCTGCGGATAGCCGCAGCCAGCCGTTTCGGGTTCGTTAACATGATACACACATGACCGAGGCGCGACGACAGGTTCACAGGAGATCAACGGCGATCACAGTTGTACCGTCGCAGTTGCAGGGACAATCAGTGAGATCTTCTAGAGATAGCTGTAGTCCCTGTATGAGTGTGTTCGTGCATATCCGTTGTGAAAATCGAACATGTGTTTCGCTATTGTAAATTACAATGTTCGTTAAAAAAAAGGTGAGAGATGTTGTAAGAAATGTAGTGATAAATCTGTTGGCGGAAAATCACGTGCAAGTAGTTGGAGTGGAGAGCAGAGGGGAAGCAGCAGCATTATTTATATGTTTATTTTGTTGAGAAGAGCACAGACAACTCGTTGTGTATGGCAGCATGTACTAATCGCTTGTATCTCTGGGACGCTCGTAGTTTCAAGCTGTTTGTTTTCGCTCTGCGTAATATGCGTGTAAATAATTGAAAATCCTACAGATGAAGATAAATTGAAGGCGGATACGCTTGGGATAGGTAATGTCTGCGAAGATCGATGGACTTGTGAGTTTCTCATATTTTCTCATTCATATACATACATATGTATTTATTTTTTATTTTTATGGAAATTTATTGTTGTAATTGTGCATCAAGTGTTAAACATGTGGCGTAGAGGAATCGTTTTACTCCATCAAACTAATATAATTAATAAGTGTGGAATGTGTTTAGGCTTTTAGGTGGCTATAAATTATCATGATGTGGCAGGTTACTAGGAATTTTGGAAATACATCCAAAATTAAAGAGTAATTGTATATAAAAAATCCAAAAATGATAATTTTGTTTTTATAGAACACTGGCTATAGAATTTTTCGAAAGGATGCCATAATTCCCAATATAACATGTTAGAAACGCTCTAGAAGTTCATGTATACATTTCTTCGAAGAAAATTATTGATTTGCCCAATTTAGGTTAGGTTAAGTTAAGCGCTAGATCTCCGCAGATGCCGAGAATCTCACTTAGATATATTCGACTGTCCATTGTGACACCCGGAAAACTCCTAAAGGATCACTAAAACCATCAAATCCCATCTAAAACCCAACTTAGATTGGGTTAGGTTAAGCGGTAGATATCCGCAGATGCAGAGAATCCACTTAGACAGATTCGACTGTCCATTGTGACACTCGGAAAACTCCTAAAGGATCACTAAGAAGCGACAAAGCGCTTGGACTCTATAACAACGTTCTTAAGTCGGCTATTGCCGATTCCAGGCACTTCGCTGGGTTCGCCGAAGATATGCCTACCGAGGTGCTTTAACCCAAGTTGGCGAATGCTGGACATTGAAGGAGGAAGTGCTTGGACGATTCAACTTCGCCTTCCTCCAAACAGCTTTGACAACTAGCGTCTGCCTAGATCCCTAGCCTCATAGCGTGTGTGCCTATCGGGCAATGACGAGTAAGCACTCCAATGGTCGCGGAGAGTTGAGCCTTACTGAGCGACAGCAGCTGTAAAGGTCGTTTTCGCTCCACTGTGAGCCAGAAAGACCTCGCTACTGCGCAGGTGCTAAATGTTCTGCAGCGTTTGGCGAGCTTACTCGATGATAGTGTGTCTAGCGCTCTGGCGCAAGTGGACCACGTACTGCCCACACGTTACTACTCCGGCGTCAGTGTTGCCAACTACTATTTACGAAATGCGGTCTTCACTTCGAGAAGGTTCGTCGGAAACTACTTTACACTCAATAGACCAGAGGTTGTTGATTGAAAGTATCGCAGCATACCCAGTAGTAACTAATGTTTCATTTTTTACGAAAGTCGCCGTGACGAGTTTCTTAAATTATTGTATTTGATAAGGTCGCTTCGAGGACGCTGGAGGTTCTACGTCGAGTCTCAGCTGATAATATTTTTTGACTCGGTGAATAGTTTTAGCTTACGACAAGTTCACAGATTGTTTTTAGAATATAAGAGGCTGGCTAGGGCTGAGTCGTGAGAGACTAAGACTAAATTTAACATTGTTTATAGACTGGTTAGGTGGGATCTGGTTGAAACTCCAGTCGTATTTCCAAAAAAACTCCAAAATCTTGTAAGACCCTTCAATTATAGGAAAATTATGCGGTATGCAAAGTAGATTGTGGAAAGGGGAAGAAAAGGAATGTAGAGAAGACGCCGAATTTACCGTTACAACTGACTCTAACTATCAATTTTACTGGACCAATCGACATAACTCTGGAAGAATCACGAATCATTTCTCAAAACATCTGAATTCAGGGTTCTTTTAGTTCAATGGCGCTTAATTTTCTTGTTTTAGTTCAAAGTCATCTGAATTTGCCATCTTTTAAGGATTCTCCGATCTGATAGTGTCCGCATTCGACGGAAAACATTTTGTAATATTACAGAACTCAGTACCAACAAATAATATTTTTCGACTCAGTTATTCACATCGATTTTTATCCCTCAACCAAATAAAATTATAACAAAATCTTAAAACTCTCAACTTTGTTGCAATACTGAATATCAAGAGCTTGAATGGACCGAGCGCTTACATGTGTATAACCAACCACTTCGTAATTGCAAGCAAGAATTTTTCCACAAAACTGTCATACAAATATTTTCATTGGTCTAATTGATTCTCGGGAAAATATGCCACAAAACTGAGAACTGAAGCAATGAGCTCGATATTTTGTACATGTCCGTTCGGCGACTGCTACCTTCTGACCGTGTGTTGCTGCCGTGCAAAGTTTTGCGAATTGTTGCAACATACCGGCAACGGCTTCCGATCGCATGGCGTCGCCACAGTAGCCACGCCGCCTTTTGTCATTGCTGCCGGTGTTGCGGTACACGTGTGTCTGGCCGGAGCACATTGGAGCTCGCCGGCAGCCAGCAGCTGTTAGACAGTTGAATACAAGGACAGATTTTTTCACTTAAACCGCTGCTTGTAAAGCTTTGTTGCATTCGTTGCGCCATTCCATTTCATGTGGCACAGTTGCAACGCACTCCCTGCGAACCGCGCGACTTCCCTTCACTACATACATATGTTTGTTTGTATGTATGTGTACTAAAAGCGCTTTGTTGTAATTTCGCAACGATTTCGATTTTTCCCATAGGGAACACAGCTTTTGTTTCGGTCATTTGACTGTTGTGCAGAGCTGAACGACTGGCGTCTGATAGGTCGATAGTGACTGACTTGACTGACTAAAATTTCGCAATCATTGACAGTTTCGTTTGAGTTTGGGCTGACTTGGGGTATTTTGAAATTGTGTACTCAACTGGTGGTAGGCGAAATTATATAGGCATATGAGTGCGTGAATACACGAATCTGAGTCTATTGGTAAATTTAGTTGTTGGAGTAGTCAAGTATATAGTATTGCTGCGGAACTCGAAGCGGTGAAGTGGAAGCCCACGTCTTTCCCCACAACAGCCGGTTCTGTGATATCGAGATTGACTCGGATTTTCGGATCCGACCAAGGACTGTTATTTCGGCGACGCAGACCTTTCTGGATCGATAAGTTCTAGTTTGAGTCCATGATCACTTCCTGATTTAAGGATATCGGCAGGTAAATTGTCCACTATGGACTATAGACGATTTTGGAACAAGTTTGATCGTTAAATGATATCCAAAAGAGCATTTGGAATGACTTTTAACAATTTGAGATTTGTTACTTTCTCATCCTGGGTTATCGAGTGAAGGTCTTTCGGCTTTTAGATGGTGTTGAAGGTTGAAGAATGCAATCGGAATTGATGTTCGAATTTTTGTTTAAATGGCGTATTTAGAATAAAGCACTGAACCACTCATTTTATGTCGTACTAATGCATAGTTTTTCATGATTCAACTTTTATTTAGATTCTACTACATCAACAGTTCTTTGTTTATTTTGAGTAAAGTGTCAGCTACTTAGGTTCGATAGATACTTTTGGTAAACAAATATCATTTAGCTGAGTCAATTAAGTACTTAATTGAGTTATTGAGATTTCTGTTCATACACATTCAATTAAAGCCGAACCAATTAGTATTTGATTTTAACAAAAATTTTTGATAAAGGAATTTTTATTTATAATAGAAATATTAACTGCAAAGAAAGTGTCTTTTAGACATACAAAATTTAAATCATATTAATTATTTTAATTGAAATTACATTACTTTACATTAAATACACTTTTTAACAACTGAAGAGATTGTCAGATATAGACTTTACAACTAATTTGTTGGCAATTAGTTCATTGTGCACCAATTTTTATACAATTAACAAATTGAGTCTTATAGCGTTTTTAGACAGCCAAATTAATTGAACAATTAAATTTTTTATTGAGAAACCCTTTTTTGCCTTTTATACTGCCGGCTAATCGATAACCGATCAGCTGTTATACATTTTTCTTTCATTTTTGTGCTTTTCATAAGAAGTTGGTAAGTTTCATCAGCTGATTAATATTTTTAACAGCGACATCTACCGTAGCTTTTTTTTTAAATAAAAAAATTTAGCACTTCATACGTCTTTATCTCAGAGTTGTATTTGATTTTCAAGTCGATTAAAATTCAATTAAAAATAAATGTAGATTTAATTTTGTATGGTAAATCTATCTTAATAAGCGTTTTAATCGAGCAGAGGCCGGTTGATTGAATAATTAGCTCCTGTCTATAAACGCTATTATATGCTAAGTTCGAATGTAATTAAGAGATATATTTGTAAAAATTTCATTAATTAAACATTAGGGATTTACTTGATTAGCATTAATTCATCTGTTAGAGCATCCGAGAGGCTGAGTTTTTTTTTTTGAAGGGCTTTGCTTTGTTGTTAACTGTTAAATATAGAAGTTGTAAGTCAACTCCGATAGACCCTTGGGTTTCATGCGATATTTTTAATTAAGGAAATGCTCTCAAAGATTTGTCATTGCTTGCCAATACACAATTTGTTTCTAGATTTTGTGCTGTTAAATTAAAGTTTAGATCAAATTTAAAAAAAATCTTCGAGAAGTTGCGCATGTCAAAACCAAATATTTATTCCGGAATATGTGGGCCCTAATGCAATTACAAACTGTTACGTTCTGATTAGAAAAATTTCCATGACAAAATTACGTCTATTTCTGTATTGGTTGTTGTTTTTGTAACATATTCATAATTTTTATCAGTTATCAATAAAAAAGGACTTTTGGACTTGAAGTCAACTACTTCAAAAGTCTTTTGTATTCGAGGCATTCTAATATTATCGAACTTTTGTTCGTTCTGACACATTTTTAATGCAATATATACATACTATATACTTTCAAATGTACATATGTACAACTAACATAGTAATCTGTTTGTTAGTAAGCTTCAGGTGAATGTGCCTGCCAGCGCCGAAGAAGCGTATCTTTTCAAACTTTTACACACACAACTTACAAATAAACACATATGTATATATGTATATATGTATGTATGTATATGTAGACACACACACTCACTCACACGCACGTCTGGATGTGAAGTTATTTTGTTACGGCGACAGCGCACATACCGCCTCTTATGTGCATTTTATTGCTTCGCATGAATTGCTCCAATGCTTCTCGCATGCTGCCCCCGCGTCGCGCCATTCGCGACAAGCCTGCTCGATTAAGCGTTTTCTTGTTGGTTTGTTGCTGTTGTTGTTGTTTTTCACATTTGGTTTATTCCGTTTTATTGCATTGTCTGCCACACATCGACCAGCGCCAGCGCTTTGTGGTCCTTCCACTTGTGATTGTTGTTGTTGTTATTGTTGCTTAGTGGCGTAGATGCTGCCTTTTATTATTTTCGGTTCGTCGTTCGGCGTTCACGTGTTGGCTGTCTGCCCCAAAGTCGCATGCATTTCGGCTTAAGAGCCGTCGTTCACCGCCCGGAGCTGGAGTTCATTAAATTGTGTGTGTGTGCGACTGCATGGCATGACTGCATGGTCCATGGCACTGGGGTTTTGAGTTTTTTTTGCTTTTTTTTCATTTTTATTGCTGCTGCTGTTGTTGTTTTGGTTGCGTTTACCCACTTTATGCTGCACTTTTATTTTTCGACATTTTCGACTGCGGGCTCACATTTTTATTGGTCGCTTATTTGGCAAATTTGCCCATCTCGATGACTTCGTGTGCGTCGCCGTCGCACCGCTGCCGCATTGCACTTTATTTGGTTTCGCTTTTAATTTGTTGTTGATTTTTTCAGCTCAGTTCAGCTGAGTTGTTTGCATTTCGTGCTGCCGCTCGTTTTTCGCTTATTTTGTTGCCCCCACTGCAAGGCAATTCTTTATTGTTGTTTTTGTATACGAAAAAATAACAAAAATGAAAAGAAGACGAAAAATACTTGGCGTCCAAGGTTAAAGGCAAACGCTACGTTCGCCGCTTTTTTTTAGAGCATCAGCATCTCGCAATAATTTCATTTTACTCCCATTTTCGCATTTTGGGAGTTTCTTCGGCGATTTTTTCACTTTTTTATATTTGCGCAAAAATTCTCAGGAAGCTTCCCTGAGACACACACACACACATGCGTTCTGCTGGAGCTATCTTCCGTAGCAGCGGCGGCTACGGCTGCGTGTGGAGTGTGTGTCATCAAACAGGCTTCAACGAACTGGAATGGGTACTTTGGACCAACAACAAATATTATTTTCGTCTTTTACTTGGAAACTGCGGTTAAATTGTGTCTTTTTCATGTTGTTGTTGCTGTTTTTGCTTTTTTCATTATGTTTTTGTTACTGCTTTTTTGGTATTTTGTTGCTGTTTTTTTTCTTGTTTCGACTCTTCCTGCCGTAAAGTGAGATTGCCCGAAAATGAACACGAAACAAATTGCTATGACAGTAACCGAAAATAATATCAACGTGGAAAAGAACGGGTTTCACGACAGCCGAGTCTTAATGCGGAGTCATATTTACCAGAAGGAACAACATTGTGGAGCCGCAAGTGATGCGTGCAACATATATAAGATTTGTTGTTGTTGTTGTGTTTTGCTATGCTTCATGGTGTTTTCATGTTAATAATTTGTTGTTGTTGTCGTTTAAACCATACTCACTCAATGCAACTCAAGCGAGTGATTTATTACGGTTCAAACTAAAAGTGATCAAATTTCGTTGTCATTCCTCACGCGCACCGCACCACACCGCACCACACCACACAGCAACACACCGCTTCAAATATACCCAAACTCATTTATAAATATGTACGTATGTAAGCATTTTTGGTGATTTTATTTTATATTTTGATATCAAGTGCAGCATACTCATCGCTTAAGCTCGTCTTGTTGATGCTGAAACTGTAGATTTCAAGTTGAAGTTGAAGCATTGCTGCCACACATGTTTACATTTGTATGTGTGTGTGTTTTTGAAGCCATTGAAGAGCTGTCAAAATTTTGGCACACCACGAAAATAAATTTTAATCTTAAAGCAGTCGGTTCACATACATACATGTACTCATCTACATTGTATATCTATATAAGTATGTTTTGCGTTTATTTAAATTTTAGATTTCGTTACAGTGCATTGGAAAAGTAATCAACCTTAATATTTCAATAGCAATATTTATCCTGTGGAAGCGGTAAGGTCGTATTGTGAATAAGTTTTGAATGGCATCGTTCTAAAGAGCGACCGCTTGTAGGCATAAGCCACCATAGTCGAAACTTTAAACGCGACTATTTTCATTAACGAGAAATTGACCGACCCACTTTAAATTGAAACTGAGAATTCTTGAATATATTTACTATACAATGACCTATGATCTTTCTGATTTTTGACAATTTGGCATTAAAAAAACTACAATTTTTTACATAAAAAAAAACAATATTTTTTTGCAGAACTACGCCATTTTGTTAATTTTTAATATTTTTCAAAAATCATAGGTTGTAAAGGAAATATTTTCCACTTTAATAACCTTTTTGAATTTTATTGCTCCAGCTACTCATTCGACCCGACTCATGACAACATTTGGGGTACTTTTTTTGACACCTTCGAAGACAGCACATAACTCCGTTATTTTTCAATATTTTTGAAAAAAAAAAAAAATTAAAATAAACCTGAAAATATATCAATATGTCCAAGAAACTTCGAAATTTTCTATCGAGTACTTTCTTTTAAAAAGAATTCTCGAAAATTACTTAATTTTTCATGGGTTACACTGGTGTAGCCCCTTAACAATTTGCTGATTATTTTTCATATTTAAATCGAAATTTTGGGCCATACCTTACATTGGTTCCATAGGAAAGTAGAAGAAATTCTCACAAAATTGCATTTTTTCTTCAACAAAAGGAGGCTTTGGTTTCCGAAATTTTCTCAATTATGAGCTACATTTCATTTCCCGTCATTATTACCTCGATTTCGACCAAACAAATCAATCTTGAAACCCTTCTTGAAACCCTTCAGATTCTATGTAATTTCTATGTAAATTTATGAAAAAAGATAGATAGGTGTATGTCCGGTCTCCTCAAAAGCATTATTTGATTAATAATTTATGCTATTGTTACACTATTCCTATTTCGTTGAAGCGATCTATGGGATATCTATCTAATCTGATCGGAATTGATCTCTTTTAAAAGGTTCATAAATTGTATTGAAGAGAACTCCTGTAATTGTTGAATGCCAATTACCAAAATAATCGGCTCTATACGACGCGGATCGGATATATGTATGTATATTTAGGTCGACGTTTCAAGTATGTTATATATATGTACTCGTAAATGGAGTAATGGATTCGGTAAGCGTAAAATTGGACACAAATTGATAGTTTTTAGAAAAATATAAATAAAAAAGGTTTGTTACTCCTATATGATAGGAAAAGAAACAAAGGGTGGAATCTAACGAAGCTGCAGCAGACGACTTCTAAAAAGTTGATATTTTCTCACGATCGTGATTTGTAATCATCAATTGTACAGTACATTACTCAAAATGGGTTACAGGATCCAATTTTGTAATTATTAGAAGTTATTTAGCTTGAAACTTGAAAGTTCTTAATTAAATTTTTGCGACGAATGTTTGGGAAACCTTGAAAATTGTAAGCATTTTACACATGAACAGACGGCAAGCTGCCTTCAGAAACTTCTTAGTTAAATATTTTCGACGAATTTTTAGGAAACCTTAAAAGTTGAAAGCATTTTGTACACAAAACGACGACAGCTGTCTTCAGACATAGCAAATAAAATATTATATTTTCTTTGCTTACCTTATAAAAAATATTTTATGTACAAATAAATTCTTAAGAGAGTATCATTAAAGTCGTCCACCTGCTCAACGGACCTGTGCAGATTCTTTGATCTGGAAGCGGAAACACCTGAGCATCTACTCCTGGACAGTCACTGGGGTCCCTATATCCCCAAAGGGAAAGTATCGCGTCCACACGCCCTGCAGCGTTACTAAGTTTTCTTAGAGCTACAGGGCTGGATGGTATTCTGTGATAAACAGGAGAGAGCGCAATAGATCGTAGGTCGCAAGCGATTCTCAAATAAAATCTATCTACATATTTATCTATATATATTTTCAATCGTCAGGAATTGGTATGTTTTTGGTCGAAATTTAACAATTAAATTTTCAAAATTATTGCACAGAAAGTGCGAATACTCCAATTGCAAAAAAGAAATATAAATTTAAATAGGAAAGGATAATATAAATTTCCTTTTAAGAGAAAAAATTGCATTAAACAACTTTGTTTTTTAACTTTCGAGAGCACTTTCCTTTCCCTATTTTAACCCATTGCCTCCCATTGTACCCACATGGGTACAGGAAAAAAAATATGTTTTTTAACCAAGTGAGCAATGGTTTTACCTGTACCCAAGCGAGTACAATGGGAGGGAATGGGTTAAGGCAGCTTAAACAGTTTCACTTTCACTTATAGCTCATATTATATGTATAATCACAAAAAGTTTTGTCTAATTTAATATGAGCTAATTGGACAAATAAAACTATACTCATATGTACAATTATATTATCTGACTCACCTGTAGCATTGTTGGGCCAAAGATGCCCAGTTGACGGCAAATGTGGCTGTTGCAACGGATGCTTGGCGCTATGATTAAATAACCCACACACATTTTGGTATGGTAAATTAGACCGCAGGAGTAAATTTGCCGAAGCGCCACAAAAGTGGTCAACTAAAAACGAAAATAAATACAATGCAATGAGTAAATAAATAGAAGTGATAGACATATGTACATATATGTATACCAGCATGTAGATAGAGATATAGTTTATGCAAATCTGCTCTAAAGAGTTCCGCAGTTGTTGTTGTATTGTTTTGTTGAAGTTTTGTTGCAAATGCGGTCATGTGAAAATATTTATGTAAATTTCTAAATTGGCAGTCAGAGACAAATACAGACATTAGGCAGGCTATGATATGTCTCTATAGTATATGCAGTGGCCACAGCGCACTGTGATGCACGTGTTTAAAAATATGCCAGTTGGAGATTACATAGATAAACATACACACACACATACATCCGCATAGAAAAGTTTTAAATTTTAAGTGTCGGTTTGGCAAAAACCGCTTGTGGCCCTCAATGTTTGTTGGTTGCATATTTTCCCTGGTCGCATTTACTGCCCGTCCCAGCTCTACGCCTCTCTCCCCAACCTCCACTGTCATCACTCGGTGACCACAAAAATTTCGAAATGCTCCCAAGCGTACGCATTTTGGTCAATTTGCATTTGCGGGTTTTGTATGTTTTGAAAAGCATTAAATTTGAAAACAATAACAACAGCAATAACAATAACAAACAATGCGCTTTGTTTTGGGGGAGTGTACCATCGACTTTGTTCTCATAACGGTTTGTTGTTTGTTGCAAGTAACGCGTGAAATTATGCATATTTCTATGGAGAGCTTGCTGTGTACTTATAATTAGTTGAGCATGGCATAACATAGTATAACGTAACATAGCATAGCATAATATTGCATAGCATAGTAAAAATTCGAAATTTCGTTGGGTTGGGCTATCTTTTAATTTGCAAAGAGTTATTTCAATTATAGAATAGCATGACATAACTTAACATAGCATAACATAGCATGACATAACTTAGCATAACATAACATAACATAGCATAGTAAAAATAACTAAAATCGATAAATTTCCCCGGTCTTTCATGCTGCAAAAATTGTTTTTAATTTATAACATAGCATGACATAGCATAGCTTTTTTTCGAGCAGTGTTGAAAAAAACGATTTTTTTGGAGAAAGGACCTAACAACTAACCTTAAAAAATTGTGAGTCTTCAATGATGAGTGAAGAAACAATAGTCTGAGTACCAATATTAAATTTACCGTTATCCGGCAAGTTGCATTCAACTAAACTTAAGTTTACTCAAAACTAACTCGGGAGTAATGTGCAACTTTTGTCGATGTCGCATGCAACAAATGAGCGAATTTTCAGCAACGTTCAAACTGCGCAAACTCCAATTTATTTTTTTTTTGGCAAAAAGTGTTCAACAAAGCAATTCACCACTTCAACTGGCTCGAGAGCACCTGTATGAGCCAAATTCCACAGCGAACCGGTTGTCGGAGGACAACTCCGTGCCACTTGTGGCTCCGTGTGTCTCATTGTTGCCAAAGACGAACCAGTTCAATGGTTGGACGAATGTTCGGCACTTCGTTATTGTTGTTGTTGGTACAAAAATGCTTTTGAACAAACAACCGAGGCAAATAAATGGTAAAACAAGTCCATTTTGTGCTCTCCGCAGCGACGAAGTGTTTTGTGTACGACAATTTGTGACTTCGCCATGAAAGCACTCATTCCGTTAGTTATCGGGTGGTGTGGTGACTTTACGAATCACTCTTGGGTATGAGGGTGTTTTTGTTGGAATTTTTGATGTGGGTTTTCGAAAATTCGTTAGCTTAAGGAAACATTTCAGCTTGAATGCGCTCATATTCGTTTGTCTATGGTCCGACAAGGATATGTGGGTGCTTTTTTGGGGTAAATATACCCATACGTGTGTTCGTATGTGCTCATATATCATTAAAGGGTGGATGTAAGGGTTGACAATGTCTGCTTGATGTGTTAAATTAAATAAGAGAAGTGTAAACTTTTGTTAATTCAATTTGACTAAATTTCATTATATTTGAAAGGTCTTAAAATTCTCGGTTCATTGAAAAAAAAATCTAAAAAAATCTAAAATCTAAAATCTTTTCTAAATTACTTGACCACATAGTGCTTAGTACATTCATAGCAATCGGCTATAAAGAAATTATAATTTATACAATTTTATAAACGTATATTTAGTTTAATAATTTTATATTAATATAGCGACATTTCCTTGACTTTAAACTTCATTTAATATATTTGTAATTTTTCATTTAAATTAAAGCTATAATCATACCATTTCAGATGTTCAGAAGCTCTTACAATACCATTGTGAAATAGAGTGTAATGTACAGTTTCCTTTATAAGATTAGAGTAGAATAAGTTAGGTTAGTTTGGATAAGGAAATTTTATTTAGTCAAAGCTTATTAAGTGAGAATGTTGTTTAATAAATGCGTTTAAAAAATCTCATAACTTTAATAAACTCTGGAAGATTTTAATGTAATAAGCTCAAGGTCGCTCAATATCTTACTGATGTACATATATACATATGTATGTATGTATATAAAGAGTGATCCATTTCGAGGTTTCCAAACTTTTTAAAGGAAAAACACACAGAAAATAAAACTTTAATAATTTAATTTAATTCTTTAGCATTTATTTTTTATTAAATGTTGGCCGTGGCTTCGTCTCCAAATGGCCCATCCGTTACTTGTTCGAGCATTTCGACTGGTTGTTCCAAAACCTGAATCGAAGCGGGATTGTCCGCGTTAGACTTTATATATCCCACAGGAAAAAGTCTAACGGTGTAATATCACACGATCTAGGTGGCCATTCGACTGGTCCAAAAGTTAAATCATCTTCTTCTTCTTGACTGGCGTAGACACCGCTTACGCGGTTATAGCCGAGTCCAAAACAGCACGCCACGCATCCCTCCTTCTGGCAGTTTGGCGCCAATTGGTTATTCCAAGCGAAGCCAGGTCCCTCTCCACCTGGTCCTTCCATCGGAGTGGAGGTCTCCCTCTTCCTCTGCTTCCACCAGCGGGTACTGCATTGAATACTTTCAGAGCTGGAGCACTTTCATCCATTCGGACAACATGACCTAGCCAGCGTAGCCGCTGTTTTTTTATTCGCTGGACTATGTCTATGTCGTCGAATAACACATACAGCTCATCGTTCCATCGTCTGCGGTATTCGCCGTTGCCAATTCTTAAGGGACCATAAATCTTCCGCAAAACCTTTCTCTCGAAAACTCCTAGTGCCGTCTCATCGGATGTTGACATCGTCCACGCTTCTGCACCGTAAAGTAGGACGGGAATGATGAGAGACTTGTAGAGTTTGGTTTTTGTTCGTCGAGAGAGGACTTTACTTTTCAATTGCCTACTTAGTCCATAGTAGCACCTGTTGGCAAGAGTGATTCTGCGTTGGATTTCCAGGCTGACATTGTTATTGGAGCCAAGACGCGAATGCGCTGACTGTTTGTTTGACGACAGGAGATATTTCGTCTTGTCCTCGTACGCTTCGCTTCCTTATCCAGTCTGGAAAAAGCAGAACTAACGGCGCGGGTGTTGTTTCCGATGATATCGATATCATCGGCGTACGCCAGTAGCTGTACACTCTTATAGAAGATTGTACCTTCTCTATTTAGCTCTGCAGCTCGTATTATTTTCTCCACCATCAGGTTAAAGAAATCACACGAGAGTGAGTCACCTTGTCTGAAACCTCGTCTGGTATCGAACGGCTCGGAGAGGTCCTTCCCGATCCTGACGGAGCTTTTGGTGTTGCTCAACGTCAGCTTACTTAGTTAAATCATCTGCTCAGTGAAATATTCTCTCAATAAATCCATTTATTGATGCGTTGTGTGGGAAGTGGCGCCATCTTATTGAAACCAAATGTCGCCGAGATCACGACCTACAATTTCTGGCATCAAATAGTCGGTTACCATGGCGCGATAACGGTCGCCATTGATGGTAACGTTCTCACCGGCATCATTTTTGAAGAAATATGCACCTCTGATTCCAAACCATACCAAACCGTTGTTTTTTCTGGATGACGTGGTCTTTTTCAACGAATATTATTCAATAATGAATGCTGGGTTTCAAGTTGGGTTATGGTTGTATGCTCAGTAGGCCGATTTTGTTGACCGTAAGTTGAGCAAAGTGCGCGAAACTCATTCTTACAGAAAGAGAATTTTCGTAATAAAGTTTAATAATTCTACTTCGATCACCCGATATAATTGGGAACTCAATATTATAATGAAGGTATTTGTTCAAATATTCTCCATCTCAAACGTTTGGTTTTGATTACAAATGCGATAAAATTGTTTATAACGTGAAGTTAGCTGTGGTTTCCCAACTTTTTTTCGAGACATTTTTCTTCAACAATTTCTATCAAGTCGAAAACTTTAATATATTTTAGAAATATGTTTTCAACTGGAAGACACGAAGCCTAAATATTTTATTTAAAAACGAAATATTTTTAAATTTTTTTTTTCATATACTAGCAATTTTTTTTAATACAATAAACCTTTTGTGAGATAAATAATAATTTCTAAAAATTTATTTTCAGATTCTTGAAACCAACTCGAAACAATCCGAAAAGGTGGTTGCTTTTTAAAGAAACAGGTATGTTAAGCTTTTGCTGAAATAACATTTCTCACAAAACCGTTTCATATATGTTTATATGAATTTATACCAGATATCGAAGACAGATTTATAGCGCTCGGTATTCAAAAAATAAGCCGCTGTTCATAAAAAAAACTGTTTTATAAAGGGTGATTTTTTAAGAGCTTGATAACTTTTTTTTAAAAAAAAACGAAAAAAATTTGCAAAATCTCATCGGTTCTTTATTTGAAACGTTAGATTGGTTCATGACATTTACTTTTTGAAGATAATTTCATTTAAATGTTGACCGCGGCTGCGTCTTAGGTGGTCCATTCGGAAAGTCCAATTTTGGGCAACTTTTTCGAGCATTTCGGCCGGAATAGCCCGAATTTCTTCGGAAATGTTGTCTTCCAAAGCTGGAATAGTTGCTGGCTTATTTCTGTAGACTTTAGACTTGACGTAGCCCCACAAAAAATAGTCTAAAGGCGTTAAATCGCATGATCTTGGTGGCCAACTTACGGGTCCATTTCTTGAGATGAATTGTTCTCCGAAGTTTTCCCTCAAAATGGCCATAGAATCGCGAGCTGTGTGGCATGTAGCGCCATCTTGTTGAAACCACATGTCAACCAAGTTCAGTTCTTCCATTTTTGGCAACAAAAAGTTTGTTAGCATCGAACGATAGCGATCGCCATTCACCGTAACGTTGCGTCCAACAGCATCTTTGAAAAAATACGGTCCAATGATTCCACCAGCGTACAAACCACACCAAACAGTGCATTTTTCGGGATGCATGGGCAGTTCTTGAACGGCTTCTGGTTGCTCTTCACCCCAAATGCGGCAATTTTGCTTATTTACGTAGCCATTCAACCAGAAATGAGCCTCATCGCTGAACAAAATTTGTCGATAAAAAAATTTCGAACCGAACACTGATTTTGGTAATAAAATTCAATGATTTGCAAGCGTTGCTCGTTAGTAAGTCTATTCATGATGAAATGTCAAAGCATACTGAGCATCTTTCTCTTTGACACCATGTCTGAAATCCGACGTGATCTGTCAAATACTAATGCATGAAAATCCTAACCTCAAAAAAATCACCCGTTATCAGAACTTTTCAGTTTTCTTGCGTTCTTCTGATTATTTTTTGTTTTGTTTTATATGAAATATTTTCTTTACTCATGAATCAGTCTTGTGATGGAATAATTTTAAACTTAAAAAAATATTACATTATAGTAAATTTTATTAAAACCATTTAAATAATAAATATAATAAAAATTAAAATCAGCAAAAACTTTTCTTGATCAAAAAGACTCTAATCTGCAACAAACACAGCAAAGTCTGAATAATGACGTTAATAAACCTACATAGGAGTACAATAATCAACAACCAATATCCGCCAATAAACCTTTGTCTCAGCAGACTCGCATCCTATTCTCTGAAACATTCTCTCGCCGACTCCTGACTTTGTTTGTACCCTTTCATACCGACACGAACCAGCGATATCCTTTTATTTACTCACCTGCAACACTAAACGAGCAACGTGAAATTCTGCACTGCCATACAACAACAATAACAACTGCAAAGCAACACACCAGCACCGGTGAGAACAACATGGTCATGCAACCAATTGAACTCACCACCAATCCAGAGCACCTTTGCTGAGTGAAGTGTGGTATAATTTGTTCCAAGTTGCGGCTTTAACGGCAATGGTGGCGGCGTTGGTGGTTGTGACGAAAATTCGCGTGCACCTTCGACGTGTTGGGCATTTCAGTGCGCGAATTTCGGCTGATGGCAACCGACGCATGTTGCAAGTGGCAAAGGTAAAAAGAGAGGAATTTTTTGAAAGGAAATTTTGATGATTTTGGGGACTAAAGTCAGCAATGAAGCTTTCAAACACTTATATGCACCTTGCAACATTTGCTTACATCGTGCAACACTTGCTTACACCTTGCAACACTCGCTTACACCTTGCAACATCATCATTTGCTGCTTGCCACATAGACGGTGCGCTTTTTGGTGGCTCCAAATGCTGAGAGTTGTTGCTTTAGCAAAGTGTTAACGGTTTTGTGGCCAAATAACTGCAATATAACGGCAACAAAGCTTTCCTTTAGCTTTGCAGCGCCGCACGTCAGCTAGTGCGCTGCCATTTCTATTTTGCAAATAATTTTGCTGTTGTTGTTGTTGTTTCCTTTTCATTGGCAAATATTTGCAGACAATGCTCGAGCGGCTTGCGACTTTGGAGTGCTTTGAAAATAGACTCACACACACACATACACACACACAAAGTGTTCGATATGGTTCGTAACGCGGCGCGCACTCAAACGCTCCACACGCAACGCACCACACACTCACACATACACACATACACTCGTGTGCATGCAAAAATGCATAGTTACATATTTCTCGAGTTCAAGTTGTTATGCGCTCGTGTAAGCTGGCAACGCACACACTCACACACACACAGACAGTCGGAGGCATGTGCATGTGCATGCAGGTGCTCTAAGCGCTGCAAAGTGAAGCGCGTGGAGCGAAGTGGAGTATAAGACAATGTGGTCGGTCGCCAGGCGCGTTAGTTAATGTCGCATTCGCAATTGGGCTTTCGCATCGAACGGCGGCGTCGGCGGCAAACAAGCCGCAAAATATTGCCACTTTGCAATTGTGGAAATTCGCAAAAACCGTGACAGTTCGTACAGTTACTTTATAAAAGCGCATCAGTGCATTTTAGCCGCCGTGTTGCAAGTGCCACATGCTGCGGCAGTTAACTAGTATAAGATTTATAGTGAAAAAAATCGAAAAAAATATATGGAAAACAATAAAGCGAAACTAAATGTCACAGTCAAACTGTAACTATAAATGTCAAATAATTTATTGTGATTTGTAAAAACAAAAACTACAAAAACAAAAAAAAACTGAAACAAAAAAATTACTATTTGCAACCGTGCAACGTTCTCAATGCATTTACATCAAAATTAAAGCAAAAACAAAAAAAAATTATTTCAAAGTGCTGCCACCTATTAAAAACACTTGCAGTGACGAATTGTTTAATTTCGCTTTGCTGTGGCGACAGTGTGTCTTTTGTAGTTTGCGCCGCATTTAAGTGCTGCAACAAATAATAAATGCCGGCGGCACTTCAAAGCCAAGCGCTGATCAAACGTTTTGCTGCTGCAATTTGCAACAAAAACAAAAAGTTAATTAAATTTTGTGCAAAATATGAGAAAAACAAAAAAGAACTACCTTTGATACAACTAACAAAGAAAATTCAATAAAAATTGCATTTTAATGAGGTGAGTGGTGACTTGTGTCGTTTATAACAGTATAATCTGTGACAAAAGAAATTTGCATAAATTCTATATGCTCTCGGCATTGAAAGCGACTTAGGACTAAAGTGATTGGTAAAATACAATTTCGATAGAATTTTTTAGAATTAGTATTATTGAGTGCAACATTTTTGAAGAAAAAGGAAATCAAAAGCGTCCTTTGGGTTTCTCGAAAATCCAACACATATTCAAACTATACTCATTTGAAAGGATAATTCTTCTACAATCCTTATAAAATTTGCTATAATTAAACATAAGAAGTTTAGGTATATTTTAAGAGGACTTCTATACCTAAATTTTTTAAATGCTATTTAAAAAACAAATGTCCTGAAGAACTTGTTACACAAATTAGGATCTATTTCAAGTTCTTTACATGTTTTTATATTCAAAGTTAGTGAACTTTTGTACCAGTAGGTGTTCAAGAAAACCTACGCAGAAGATATCGACATTGTTTCTTAAAAAGAACCGTCGTTCTCTCAAAGCGAGTCTTTTCAAATTAAAATTTCTAAAAAAACATTGATTGCGTGATACTTTGAACCAAAAGAATTTTTCAGAGTAAACTTTGTGGTTCGAGCTATAAAATGGAATCGAGAAATAAAATTAATATTTTTGTTGAACAATATGCATCAAAAATCCTTAACGGTATTTAATTATTTAATTTGTTTTCATTTAAGTTCTTAAAAGTGTTTTACAAATTAAGAATACTGCAAGTTCTATACAAATTTCAAACACTTTATGGATTTTCATTGAATGGTTTTCTTGTTGGAACTTCAGCGTGTTACCAAGTTCTTCGATAGGAACTTTACTTTTTAGGATAATAAAAAATAAAAAAAAGTTCATATAAGCCTTCTCACTAGTTATTGTCAATTGATTGAATAAGGGTTGTGAGATAACAATATTTTGCTGGTTAAACTGATTAATTTATTTTTTGAAAAATATGACTTTGAAAGTGTCTTATAAAAATTAGTAGCCAATAGTTTATTGGCTGTGAACATCATACCGTATCTCTGCCATGCATTTGTGTATACAAGTCCTTTCTTTTTTTTTTTTGAACCATCCACAACAATTTTGTGGTCATTGATAGAATATGAAGATACAAATTTGATTAGAGTTTCTGAATATTCATTTCGCTAGATCCCTACTTCAAATAAGAGGAAAATATAGATTATATTCATATTTTGGGTCTTTTAGTAACTATAGCCTGTAATTAATTAATTATTTAAAACTGAATTATTTATTTGAACTTCGAATTATTTGAACTTCGAAACTAAATATTTCGATTTTTGAAGCTAACTTCGATACACTTTTTTTTATTATAACTCAAATTCGAGGAAACAGTTAGTTTAGTCCACCCAGGCGAGTGTTATACGTTGTAATAATACAATATCAATATATTATTATCGAATATTTTGAAAATACAGAGCAATTTGTTCTTTTTCAATAGCTAGATTTTTTTCTTAAATCAAAAATACTTGTTGTGCTCATATGGACCAGAAATAATTTTCTCGTTACATGTAGTTACATATTTCAATTCTTAATTTGAACTTTATACAAATCGTGCCAAATGCGCTTGAGATATTCGAAGCCGTAAAGGATATAAGGTATGGTTGTAAAATTTTAATGTAATGAAATTTTTAATTGTAATGATCATGAAAATGACATAATTCTAATTATAATGTTCTAGAGATATCAAAAAAGAGAACAGAGTTTATGTGTTTTCTGTAAAATAGTTCATTATCACACTTTTTTAAGGAAAACAGCTCAAATTCCTATGCATTATGCATCAAAAGATTTGATCAGATCAGAGTAATGGGCTGTTGCGGTTATAAACTTATCCTTGTGCGTGATGGACCCAAAAAATTATTGAAAGGTCTTATGAAGTATTTGAGTTATTAATTAACTCATAAGAAATTTGTGAAACTGGATCACTATTATTTTTAGGCATCTTAATAAAGAAATTAATTTATGGCACTCTGAATATATCAAAATATACAGATGAACTTTCCTAACTCGAGCTTCTATAACTCGAAGTTCTCCATAACTCGAACTCTTGAATTGGAAATAGAAGTAAAAGTACATACAAATAACCTTCCGTAACTCGGAAGTATCTCAAACTCGAAGAATTTTGTGGATTATGGTGGTTCGAGTTATATTCAATTGAAAAGAAACTTTTTGATTTTGATTATTGATAAGGCGAATGGGGAATTTTTATACTCTCGCAACAAATGTTGCTAAAGAGAGTATTATAGTTTTGTTCACATAACGGTTGTTTGTAACACCCAAAACTAAACGAGTTAGATATAGGGTTATATATACCAAAGTGATCAGGGTGAAGAGTGGAGTTCAAATCCGAATGTCTGTCTGTCCGTCCGTCCGTCCGTCCGTCCGTCTGTGCAAGCTGTAACTTGAGTAAAAATTAAGATATCTTGATGAAACTTGGCATACTTATTCCTTGGCACCATAGGAAGGTTGCTTTCGAAAATGAGCAAAATCGGACCACTGCCACGCCCACAAAATGGCGAAAACCGAAAACACATAAATTGACATAACTAAGCCATAAATAAAGTTATGAAATTGAAATTTGGAACATAGGATCCCACTAGGGAGGGGCACATTTGGATGTAATTTTTTTGGAAAAGTGGGCGTGACCCCGCCCCCTACTAAGTTTTTTGTACATATCTCGCAAACCAATAGAGCTATATAAACCAAACTTTCTGCAGTCGTGTTTTTTAGCTACTTCCTAATACAGTCCAAAAATGAAAGAAATCGGATAATAACCACGCCCACCTCCCATACAAAAGTTAGGTTGAAAATTACAAAAAGTGGGTTAACTCACTAACGAAAAACGTCAGAAACACTAAATTTCACATAAGAAATGGCAGATGAAAGCTGCACTCAGGTTTTTTTACAAAATGGAAAATGGGCGTGGCGTCGCCCACTTATGGGTCAAAAACCATATCTCAGGAACTACTCGACCGATTTCAATGAAACTTGGTTTGTAATAGTTTCTTTACATCCTAATGATATGTTGTTAAAATAGGCTAAATCGCTTCACAACCACGCCTACTTCCTATATACCAGAACTTTGAAGACAATCTGAATCGTTTCCTTTACAATATATAAAGTAAGCACTAGTGAAGATATCGGTGCAGAACTTTGCACAAGTACTATGTTAATAGTGTGGCAGCCCCATTCTAAAAATCGCCGAAATCGGACCATAGGTTTTCAAGGCCCCATATATCGAACACGAGGACCTCGGTGCTTCTAACCTAATATTATGGTTTCCAACTTTCAATGGACTTTATACAATATATATGACGAATATGTGGGTCAAATTGTGTATTATATAATATAAATAAAGTTAAATAAATAAATTGCGAGAGTATAAAATGTTCGGTTACACCCGAACTTAGCCCTTCCTTACTTGTTAATTTTTATTTGTTAAGTATTGTGTCTTAAAAGTGTGGATTTGGAGCTGGAATTTATATTAGTCATATTAACAAATTTGCGATATGCTCAAAGCACCAGTGTATATACAAGTCGATACATGTGTAGTTTGTTCCAGATCACTTGGTCTCACAAAGATCGGTTGTTCATGTAGAATCATTTGAGACCTTAGCGGTTTCCATAACATAACCCAAAACCTTGGTAAAATGGACTCTAATTGTAAATTTAATTTCATATTTACGAATTCTGCTGAAGTTAAATACTACATTTTCATAATTTGTTTATTTTCAAAAGAAGTCTTCGCAGCTGTTAATTTAAAAAAAGAACATACATGTTACATGCATGTAGTTAGCTTCAAGCACGCAATGTTTCTTTTATTTTTTCCTTTTTTCATTTTTCTTTTTTGGACTTTTTATAATTTTTTCATAACATCTGTATGAAAAGCTCAGCACAACAGCAACTGCTTATGCAAGAAATAATATGACTATAATGGCTTTTACAATGTTTGCTTCGCTTTAAATAAACTAAAACAGATTTTCGACATCCGTGGGACACCTCAAAGCCAAAGTGCTTACGTGTCTGCGTTTATAAATACATACATACATATATATGGAGATATATATATATGTATGTATGTATGTCTGCATATCTGTTTTTGTGTGCAAATAAATGCAAGACTTTTAAATTGGTTTACAGAAATGCATCGTGCCTTAAAATGAAAAACAACAACAATAGCAACAACAACAACTAATCGTGCAAATTGCACGTCGATTGGCATTAATCTCGTGCCGCCTCTTTGCGATTCATACGATTACAACACAAACAAACAAACAGGCATATATTATATAGTCACATATGTATTTATACATAGTACATATATGTTCTTATATGCCAGCATTTCTTCAAATATTCCCCGCCTTATGACTCATTTGCCATTCAACTGCAATTTCAAACTCTGGATAAGCCCTGCTTCTATTTATATGTGAGCACTCACACACACACATACACACACACCTAAAATTATTTTGGTTCGTGTGACAAATAACTGGTGTTCGTTTACTTTTGTTGTTTTTTTGCCAACAACAACAACAAAATAAGTAAGGAAGGGCTAAGTTCGGGTGTCACCGAACATTTTATACTCTCGCAATTTATTTATTTAATTTTATTAATATAACAAACAATTTGACTCACATATTCGGCATATATATGGTATAAAGTCCATTGAAAGTTTGAAAACCCTAATATTAGGTATATGGGAGCTAGGGGAAGTTATGACCCGATTTCACTCATTTTTGGCACGGTCGAAAAGTGCTATATTATTAGAAGAAACATATTCCCTCTGAATTCCTACAAAATATCTGAGAGTCTTTACTATATTTTCAGTAAACAATTTGTTAGAAGCACTGAGGTCCTCATATTCGATATATAGGGTCTTGAAAACTTATGGACCGATTTCGACGATTTTTAGAAGGGCGATGCCACTCTTTAAATGCAGTATTTTTGCAAAGTTCTGTTTCGATATCATAACTAGTGCTTACTTTATATTTTGTAAAGTAAATGACTCAGATCGACTTCAAAGTTATGGTATTCTATATGGGAAGTAGGCGTGGTTGTGAACCGATTTGAACCATTTTCACAACCTATCAATGGGATGCAAGGAAAATATTACAAACCGAATTTTATTGAAATTGGTCGAGTAGTTTCGGAAATATGGTTTTTAGTGGTCCATTTAAAATTTTGTATACCAATTTTAGTGGAGCTCTTCCGTACCTTCTTTATAATGAAATTTAAGCTATTTGGTGTTTTACTTACTTAATTAAAGCATTTTTAGAAGTTTTCAACATAACCTTTGTATGGGAGGTGGGCGTGGTTATCATCCGATTTCCTCCATTTTGGACTGTATAAGGTAGTACCTAAAAGAAACGACTCGAGAAAGTTTCCTTGATACAGCTTTTGTAGTTTACGAGTTTACATCCACATATCCACATACTTCAAAAGCTCGGTGGTTTTGCCCATCTTCGAAAACAACCTTCCTATGGTGCCAAGAAACACGTATGCTAAGTTTCTTAAGATATCTTAATTTTTACATTACAGACAGACATCCGGATTTGAACTCCACTCTTCACCCTGATCACTTTGGTATATATAACCCTATATCTAACTCGTTTAGTTTTGGGTGTTACAAACAACCGTTATGTGAACAAAATAATTATACTGTCGTAGCAACTTTGATGCGAGAGTATAAAAATATAAAAGAAACTGCAACTTTAGCCGCCACAACTCCCTTTATGGACTAAATGGACCTGCACACATACATACATACAAACTTATATATAAGTATATATTTACTTTATATGTCATACTGTAGGGGCTCGACCCAAGCTGAGTCAGTCAGTCAGCCGGGCTGCTAGATAACTGGCTTGCTAAACACAGGCTCAGGAAGTTGCAGCGCCGCAGGAATGATGCAAAGGGCACATACAAATATACAAAACAACAAATACATACATATATGAATGTGTATGTGCCTCGACAAAAAATACGGCTTAGCCGGAAAGCAGCACAGATCCCAAATTAATGCAATAATTGAAGCCAATTTAATGTAATTTTGTTCAATTTTGTTCGTGTTGTTGTTGTTGTAGTTATATTTGACTTTTTACTGACTTCTTTGCTTTTGCGTTGTTTTTTTTTTGCTCAGTTGACGCAATTGTCGTTGTTGTAAGGCTTGTTATTGTTTTTGTTGTTATTTTTATATTTTTGTTATTGTTTATTTACTGCTCTTGTTCCTGTTTGCTTGCCATGCGCTGTGCGTTAAGTGTTTGTTGTATGGTTGTTATTTGTTGTACCTTACTTAACTTTACCTTTTACTTGACTCCATTCCAACTCGATTCTGTTGGCTTAGTTTGCAGTTTCTCTGGTAGTTAAGTATTTGTGTTGTTTGAACTATTATCGCATTTGTTGGCACTCGACGCTCTGGTCTTTGGTCGCCGATCTGTGGTACTCGGTCTCCTCCATGAGTCTCACGTGACTTTGCTTAAACATTTGTTCTTTGCTTAACTTACCTAAATTTGTTTATTTGCGTGCCTTTATATCTGGCTGTGTGTGCGTCACTAAGGTGTGCGCGAAGTACAGGTATCACGCCGCCACATTTTATCGCATATTTTCGCATTTTTCTCACCTTTTGCTTGCCGAGTTTTTAGTGAAGTGGATGAAAAAAAAATTTTATTATTTCCTGATTAGGGAGGGAACGCAACTCGATCTTTTTGGGATATATAAATTTTCTTATCTCAGTTTTATCGATTTGAAGTTTTCAATAAAAATCGTAAAATTTTCTATAGTTAAAAACAACTTATTTTCAGCATACATCAATGCCTTATTTCTTTTCTAAATAATAATTGCATCAAATGGTCAGTTAGTGAATTAAACCTTTTTTCTCCTTTTGGGATGGTTAATGAAATGCAAAAGTAATCAAACTCTCTGATTTATTCATTTATTTTTTTAAACATTTTTAAAAAAATTAGTTGCGAGAAACTTGCTCTCTGTGTTTTAGCTAATGCGAATTTTTCTATGGTCTGTAGAGCAATTTCGTTTTCGATAGGTAACATAGCCAAAGATTATTTCTTTAGACAGTAGTAGACATAGAATGGCTATTAGTGTATGGCAGATACATATATTCGTATCCACGAAACATAGCGCTCTCTATCGAGTCAAGATGAGACTCAAGAAAAACAAAAATACTGGGAAGACGGAGAAGGAGTTTGAACAAAAAATTTTGAAACCTTGAAACCTCATTGTCTTAAGGCCGGACTTGATATCAGTGTTGGTATGTTTTGGAAAGTGATGTTTTCGAAATGACTGTCGAGGCAAAGTATTCTTCCAGTCATATATAATAACTGTCTTCGATTCGCCAAGAGAATTCCTAAAGTTTATTACCTGTCTCTGTTTCTGTCGAAAAAATTGCAAAGGAAAACATCAGTAAAGCTATCTAGCTGAAATTCTACCTCTGTTAGATTAATTCAGTTTATATGATTTATATCAGTTTTTGGCTCCATGCATTGCTCTATAAGGCAGCGAAACAAAAATTAATTCTAATTTCTTGGCTCGACAACAAAGTACTTTTATACATAACGGGTGATTTTTTTGAGGTTAGGATTTTCATGCATTAGTATTTGACAGATCACGTGGGATTTCAGACATGGTGTCAAAGAGAAAGATGCTCAGTATGCTTTGACATTTCATCATGAATAGACTTACTAACGAGCAACGCTTGCAAATCATTGAATTTTATTACCAAAATCAGTGTTCAGTGTTCCGCTTTTTTATCGACAAATTTTGTTCAGCGATGAGGCTCATTTCTGGTTGAATGGCTACGTAAATAAGCAAAATTGCCGCATTTGGGGTGAAGAGCAACCAGAAGCCGTTCAAGAACTGCCCATGCATCCCGAAAAATGCACAGTTTGGTGTGGTTTGTACGCTGGTGGAATCATTGGACCGTATTTTTTCAAAGATGCTGTTGGACGCAACGTTACGGTGAATGGCGATCGCTATCGTTCGATGCTAACAAACTTTTTGTTGCCAAAAATGGAAGAACTGAACTTGGTTGACATGTGGTTTCAACAAGATGGCGCTACATGCCACACAGCTCGCGATTCTATGGCCATTTTGAGGGAAAACTTCGGAGAACAATTCATCTCAAGAAATGGACCCGTAAGTTGGCCACCAAGATCATGCGATTTAACGCCTTTAGACTATTTTTTGTGGGGCTACGTCAAGTCTAAAGTCTACAGAAATAAGCCAGCAACTATTCCAGCTTTGGAAGACAACATTTCCGAAGAAATTCGGGCTATTCCGGCCGAAATGCTCGAAAAAGTTGCCCAAAATTGGACTTTCCGAATGGACCACCTAAGACGCAGCCGCGGTCAACATTTAAATGAAATTATCTTCAAAAAGTAAATGTCATGAACCAATCTAACGTTTCAAATAAAGAACCGATGAGATTTTGCAAATTTTATGCGTTTTTTTTTTAAAAAAAGTTATCAAGCTCTTAAAAAATCACCCTTTACAATGCGGTCATAAAGCCGATTTGGATATATGGCATTCAACTGTGGGGTACGACCTGTGCAAGTAATATTGATAGATTCCAATCGAAAATGCTTAGAACAATCACGTGAGAAAAGAAGAAGAACGACAAGAAAGAAGTAGACGACAGCAGATTGAAATATATTTCTAAACTCTGTAATCACCCAAACCTATTGGCTAATACTTTGGTACATTTCTGCGTTCAAACACGCCTAAAAAGAAGAGATATGCTGGCCGATATGCACCGATTTCGGTCCATTTGAAATAGAGTGTTTTTAATGTCTATAGCAGAAAATGGCAGCTCCAGCACTCCATCTACAGGAAGTTTTTCTTTGAGATCGTGTTGATCTTGATCTTGTCTCTAATCCTTGCTCTATCAATTTTCATGATTTTAGTAATTTTTGGTCGATTTTGTATTACATAAACAAGGCTAGTTTTTTGAAAGCATACACTTTCGTTTAGTTTTTATTATGATAATTTTGCCTTTATTTGATTTAGGTAATTTATTGAACATTTCAGAAACCACTAGCAAAAGGCACTAATGCAACTCAATTAGACAGAACATTTTCATTTCAATTTCTTTACGGTATTATATTTTAGTTTTTTTGAACTGGGAGTACCTGAATGCTTCACTAAAGATTTGAACAGCTTATCTTTAACATTTAAGGGGTTAGGGTTAGTCAATCAAAAAATCATTTTTTTTTTTGCATTTGAAGTTGATCCGATAATAACTTTTCGAGTTATTCGACAAATAACTAAGAGCGCTAAGGCAATCCAACACGCTAGTGTGAAACTTTAAATGCGTTTATCTCAAAACTATGTTTTTTGAACTGGTGACAACTGTAAATCGATAATCGCTCAGTAGATTTTAATGAAATTCATACAGCTTTCAGAATACATAATAAACTCTGACCTGATCCGAAGTTTTTTTTTCAAACATTTCGATTTTTTAAGACCAATAACTGTTGATATTTTCCCGAAAATCTAGAAAAAATTTTTTTTTGTTAATTTTTGAAAAAAAAAGCTTCGAATCAGGCCCAGGATTATCAATCCAATGACTTATGATTGTCACCGCAAGGACCTTTATTTGAAACTGGGTCAACACAAAAAGCTGTACTTGGAAATCATAATTTTTTTTTTTCAAATTTTCGTGACTTCCGATCAAAACATTGTGTAAAAGGCCATTGCCTTTTGTAAAATAACATGATTTGATAAAATTAAATAAAATTATTGAAAATTCTCATTTTTTCGTGTCTCTGACTACCCCTAATCATACCAGTTTTTTTACATTATACCAGTTGCCTGTTCGATTCACCAAACTCCAAGAATTAACATATCGTATATACCTAGAATATATGTACATATATACCACTAAATGCAGCAATCTAACTGCATTTCGATTAAATAATCAAACAATTGAGTTTAATTGCTGCAACCGCACTTTTCAATCATCGTCACAAGTTGGCAAACTTGCGGTCATAAAGGAGACACTCTACAGCAAACAAGACTTGTCACTTAGGAGACCCACACACACACACACATGCACATACTCAATTAGACAAACACACCTGGCCACTGACCACTCGTGAACGTCTTCTAATTGTTTTCAAATGAGCAAATTGCGTCGAGAGTCCACCTTTTGCTTTGCGTTTGCGGTTACACATTTCGGCTCGTGCGCACAACAAAGTTGTGTTTTGCCTTTGGTCAACCGCAAAATTACGCACCCACCCACACTCGAGGTGTGTTTGCGAGTGAGTGGCTTCCGAGTATTTCTTCATTTGGAAAATTCGACGTTGTTTCGTTAATGATAAGGGTGATAGCTTGCAAGTAATTATAATGAAATTGCTTTAAGAAATGTAGACTGGTGTAATTCTACAATTATTACTTCACATCACTACACAAAATAAAAGTGCTGTAATTGCAGTATTTGTGGTTTGTAATTAAAATTAAACCAACCATTACTTTGGCCGCAAATGCTTTGGAGAAAACGTTTAGCGAGCTGCAGCGCAACAAATGGACGTATGCAATTAGGATGAGTGTGGTTTTTTTTGCTTTTGCTTTATTTGTTGTTGTTGTTGTTAATTATTATTATTATTTTTTTTACTGTTTGAAGTCATGCATATTCACCTGCCTGTGCGATTGCGCTCACTTGCCTTGCAACAAACCACTTGGACGACGCGCAGCGCACATTCCAGCTGTCAACTGTGGCGCCGAACGTCCGTCCGTTCGTCCGTCCGTCTGTCCGTTCAATAATAAGAATTCAAGTAAATTGAAAGTCTAAGTCATCAGAATGCGATGCTATCATTAAATGGCAGCAAATCATAATTCATTTTTTCCCTACACACACAGGCAAGGAAAAAATATTTTCTAGCTAAACTATTGTGCCACAACCAACCGAATATTCATATGAAAGTACACACATACACACATACACATATACAGAGAGATACATATTCATATTGAAGTTACTGCCTGCCTGCCACTCCTAGTGTCGACTATCCGTCCGTCCAGGCGTTAATAGAGTAGAGAGTCAGAATTTATGATAGCAGCTAATGCATAGCCCAGACCAAGAAGCCAACCCAACAACAACAACTAGTATCTAGTCATAAAGGTAGCAAGGGCAAGCTGATAGTCAAGTTAGTTAGGATAAAAGCAGTAAAGATATGACTAGACACACACACACACACACCCAGTTACATGTGAGTTGCCACATGTATTAATTATATAGACAAGTAAGTAATCGCATTCTTTTATTATTACTACTACCACTTTTGTTGTTGTTGTTGTTGTTGTTATGCAATGCACCGTAGTAGGTAGCCAGTTTGGTAGTCAGTCAGTTCAGCAATTGCCACTTTATAACGCCAAGTGCCTGGAGCAGCAGCAGCAACAACAACACAAACGTGCTGTTAGGCAGTCAGGATGAAGAGTTCCTTATGCCGTGTGGAATAATAGAGGAGAAGTATACCTTTGGCACTCAATCAATTGGAATTCTTGCTCTGCATACACAACACTGATCGGGTGTGTGTGTGTGCACTTAGGTGATTGCTAGCAACACTATGTGTGGATGTTTCTTTACAAAGGCGGCGCGCTAGTGGGCTTTGGGGGGTTTAAGTGACCCTCTGCGTATTCTGTGCTACAGTTAAAGCTTTAAAGTGAAGCTGAAGGATACAAAAAATATTAGTTCTTCCATCAAATAGTGGACCTAGAAGTACTGTAGCTTACAGAAATAAAAAAGAAACTTTGATTTTTTATACATATGTTCGACAAAGAGCTTCGAAGATTCTGGTTCCAAACTTAAAATTTCAAAAGCACTAGTTCTGGTCTCTAGCCGGCTGCAGTGAATCTCACTTAGACGGATTCGACTGTCCTTTGTGACACCCGGAAAACTGCTGACGGATCTCTGAAACCCTTATGTTACGACAAAGCGCTTGGACTCTATAATAAAGTTCTTAAGTCGGCTAATGTCGATTCCAGGCACTTCGCTGGGTTCGTCGAAGATGTGCCTACCGAGGTGCTTTAAGCTAAGTCTGGTGAATGCTGGACATTGAAGAAGAAGTGATTTGATGATTCATCTTCGCCTTCCTCCAAACAGTTTGGCAACTAGCGTCTGACTTGATCTCTAGCCTCAACGCGTGTGTACCTATCGGGATATCTGAGTGTGTTTCCAAGTTTACTTCATCCCATAGTCGAATTCTATAGAAGAAATAGCTAGTATTCTTTCGTTTTCCTCAGAACAGAGCTGTGTCAATATAAAATAATCAGTATAGATGCATCTTTTATAATAAATCTATCCACCAACTCTAACTCCAACTCCTTAGAAAGCAACAAATGTTTATATCCCAACTGTAAGATTACTATTTTTTATAGGGAACGACAGATGATACATTGTTTTGAATGAAAATTGGGGAACTTTGGGACTTCACAAAATATTCTTGGTAACCCAGAACCGGTTTTGAAATAAACAAAGATCCTTCCAAAATGGTTTCTTGTCAAACTTAGGACGATATTTTTACACTGAATTTATATAAATACAAGAAGTCAATGTTCCCATCATAGAAAACACTCTTACGTACGACTAAAACTGGGAGATCACATTTTTTAGCCGTAGACTTCATTCGAATGTTAGATAACTATAAATTGATAATACTAAGGGCATGTGGACAGGCTGTCTAATTCAGAGGTCTGATGATAGATTAATTGCTGTTTTCATTAAGAACTCTGGGGATCCAAGACTCTAGAAGACACTAAAATATTTAAATTATATGCTTCAAAAAAATGTAGGAATAAATATTTGTTTAAGTTTGAATTATTCCAGAAAATTTGTATTGAATCAACAAAAAAATCTCAGGAGGGTAGGAAATGTGGAAATTATTTTTTTATTGTTTAAGATTTTCGGTAAAATTAAAGTACTTGCTAAACAGAACCCTACCAACGCGCGCCACACTACGCCACTGCCCTTCAACATACACCAATATTCTAAGTGACTTCGTCGCACATGCAGCGGCGCATAAATATTGATATCCAGTTTGCTTTCAAATATGCTGTGATATATTTAGAATAACAAAAATGGACAACAACAACAATAATAATGAAAAAACCAACTGCCTTCAGTGGACAGGCGTCCGAAAAACACGTATCGTAAAATGTTGCTATGCCGCGCGGTGATCAACATGAAAACCGGCAGCACGCCGCGGTCACATCGATCACTATTGACAGCTTCAGCGGAAAATAAGAAGAAAAAAAATATGAAAATCAGTTAAAATAAAATCAAGGTGTATGCACACGGACTTGTAATGGAAAAACGTTTCGTTGAAAAATAGTTGAAATATGAAAAAAAAATATGAAAGTACATAACTCTAATAAGCAATATGCGCTGCGGCAGCGCGTGCACTTGTACGATTGGCTGAGTGCCTGACTGGCCACTCAATCATTCTACAACAACACAACGCCAGACGCATTTCAAATTCGAACGCATGCAAATGCTTTGGAGTTGCAGCAAAATGCGCGCGCTCTGTACGTGCGCAAATGTGACTCGCTGCAAATCAAAGGCGCGCGCTCAAGTGGTGCCGCGCGGTTATTTACAATTTTTGGAACCTTACGCGGCACTGCAATGCCATATGCATGTTTAAATGAGTATATATGTTAATGCTCAAAGCGGACATTAAATGGATTTTGGCTCACAACAACATGACATTTCGGTTGACAAGCGCGGCATGCAAAGCGACGCGTTGCGACGCGTTGCGACGCGTCCAATCACAAATTTCGCTCTGCGAACAAGTCGCGCGACGGATTTATTATATGCGAACAACGACGAAAAATTAATGCCAACAACGCATGACGTCGCTGACGGCTTTGCGGTGCATCTATGGTGAATTTCATGCGGTGCGCGGTGCACAAGTTTATTAGTATGTTGACGCAAATTAACAGCGACGCGCTCGCTTCCACTGTCAGTCAACTCGTGTGTTGCGCGGTGCGACGCGCGCTAATCTTTGCTGTAGAGCAAGTTAACAACCGTGCGCCATAACACATGCCACAAATAAACGACAAACAACAACGCGGTAACGGCAATAGTGGCAATAGTGGCAACAGCAACAACAACTGCACTCGGTAATGGTTTTAACGGCAAAAGCCAAATAATTTGTAAATGTCATGAAATTTTGACAGTTTGTGGTGATGTTTTGCAAATTACGTTTGTAATTGCAGCGACGAACGGTAAACAACGAAGCGCGAGTGGTGAACGACGCGCGGCAAGCGGTCTGTTGTAAGCGCGAGCGAGCGCGCGGTGTAAGCGCTTTCGCTGGTGATCGCAAACGATCGCATTCGTTGGCAAAATTTGAAATGAAATGAAAAAAATGTTGAAATGCAGCGAAATGAAATATCAAAGGTAGAAAATTTTACTTTTTTCTATGCCGACAAGTGGTAGTGCCACACAGCTGGCGCGCAACACCATAAGCGCACGTTGCACGTTTCACTCGCGCGCTTGTTTTCGGTGCAACGAAATTACGCTAATCGAAATGACAAAGTGTATTTTGATCAAAGCGAAATTTGAAGAAAACACGCATCATTGGCTTGCCGGTTGGCTGCTCGGCTGCCTTGGGGGCCCCCATGGGCATAGCGCGCACCACATATTGCATTAATTTGCGCGCGGAATGGAAATACATATCTCTTTCTTCGCTTTGTGTGCTTTCGAAAAGTGGAAAACGCTTGATATGACAGCTTTCAGAAAAAGATTAGTGATCGATTGAAGTGTTTTTTCAGTTTGACCTGAATACTTCGAATAGGTAGAAATTTTAAAAAATATATGAGTGATTGCTTTCAAGTATTTTTGGATCAATTCGTCAATAATATGAAATCACTGTAAATTTTAGATTTTATCTGCAAAAGCTAGCTTGAATTTCTACACGCTTAATAGATGAAGGCTTACGGTCAGGAACTCAGTGAAAGCTCTTTTTGAATATTTTAATGTATATGGATATTCTAAGTAAAATCTAAGAATAATTTAGAGGAATTTAGAAAATCAAAATCTCTTTCCTGGGATTTCCAGAAAAACTAGTCCATCTAGTATTTGGCAGCGAAGCGATTAGTTATCAGTAGCTCTCTTATATAACAATTTCTTCTCACTTGCCACACCCAAAAATAAATTGGTGGTGTGAGATGGTGCGCCATCTTGCGGTTGTTTTGTAAGTCTAGAGAAAATACTCTCTCTGGGAATGCTATCAATAGCTACATCTGAGAAGAAATTAATTCAGAAAAATTGAGATATAATCATTTAGGGTCCTGATTTCGTCCCTTTAATTTTTGTGTTATTTCATATGTATAGAATAGATGATATCTTAAGTCTTTGTGAATAATGAGGTTTAAAGATGTTCCAGGCAGCGCTTGAGTGGATAGTCTAGAATGTTCATAAACAATAGATTTTATAAGCCGGATGCTTTTAATATCGAATGATGTTCTAGATCGATTGGATTGTGATTGTTTCATGGTCAATCCCGACCTTGAACTTCCTACTACTCCGCTCATGCCTTCCCGAAACTGAGTTGCCATTAGCACTTTTTTTTGTAACTCCTCAGTACCACCTTGCCACCATTATAAGTAAGTCCCATTTGTTGACTCATATATGATATGGACTTTTAATTTACCCTGTAAAATTTTAATGGAATGCTAATTGTTAACACTTAAGCCTTTTTTTTGTCCAAAATTTATATCTGCTGGAGTGGTATGAAACCCAGCACAACGAATTCCAAGTTCAAAATAAAAGTGAAAAAGAAGACATTGAAGTGAGCGACGATGATTTGCTTTTTGTATTTTGAAGGAAAAGGCTACGAAATATATGCTGGAAAGTAATGAAACGAGAACGGTCAGATAAACGAGCGACTTTTTATGTTTAATTTGATCATCATAACCTCATTTTAGCATTATTCCTACTAAGTGATACATTTTTCTGCCCATTAAGTAGAGATTTGCTTCAGATATAGTCTATTTAGGCAACATAGATATAACGAGAGTTCTTCCGACAAAGTTCACGGTTCTGACTACTTTTACATACCGAATGCCCCTTCTAATAGATTTTTGTGCCTGATTTCATTCAACCAGAGATCAAAACCCGATCTAGACCTAACTCCGCAATAGTACCCTTTGATTTATTGGTTTCTAGGACGACTAGAACTAGGCGAACTAGTTCCTAGTACTTAGAATCGGTTTCATCAAGAACCTCGGTCTCTAATTTTGTTTAATCTTTCGAAGCATATCGAAAAATCTCACCAATCAAGGTTTATTAGGAGATTCGAATCCCAAAAACCACGGATTTCTCGAACGTCACTCGTCTCTAAGTGAGATTTGTAATGGACGCCAACCTGTGGTGTACTTGCAAACAATCGTTTCAAGTGAATAGCTAGTAGCACTTGCTGAGAAAGTGTGAAATGGGTTTTGCGGCGGCTTAACACACACACACACACATCTACAGCTATTGGTGGTGTGTGGCTCTTAGCGGCGGCACGCATTATACGCGGCGCGCACAAAACAACTTCAAAGCGATAAATGATAAAAGCCGCCAAAAGTCAGGCAACGGAATGCTCAAGCGGTGAGATGCCAGGCGATACAAACACACACACGCTTATACTTTAAATGTACATATGTATGGCTTTGTGTATGAAGGCAAAAAGCCTAATTGTCTTTCAAAACGCAATCAAAGCCTCAACCGCAGCTAAGCCGCAATCTGAGTACTGAGACCAAAGGTAAAAAAACACAATAATAACAACAACAAAAAACGCAAGCAAATAACAATATTAGAACCTGTCATGCCAATGACCAACAACAACGACAATAACGACAATAACAATAATGTATAGAATATGACAATGACGATGACGTTGAGGTTGGCGAACGGACAGCATTGATTGTGATAGAATTTTTACGATAAATAAAAGACTGAAGATGAAGCAGAAGAAGCAGCACAAGCAAGAAGACAAAAAGTACAAAAACACTTGAATGGCATTTGAATTGCCGGTGCGTGGAATCAACAGCGGCACCAAATAGCCGACGGCGCTGGCTACAGCGAAAATAAAAAGTAAAAAACCAACAAATACAACAACAATAGTGGACTGACACTGACCGCTCGCGCACTTGTGCCAAAAGGGTGAACTAATGACAGTTTAATTTACTTCTTATCGAAATTAATTCTACTGCCGCGTCATCTATTTTGTTGGTGGGCAAAAGAAAACAAACAACAGCAACAACAAAAAAAGTCAGCTAAAGCACTTGTAAAGCTTAGCTGAGAATACAATTAAGTACGAAGAGACAGTCAACTTGCAAGCTGGTCCTCCAAAGCCACAATGCCGCTTTGAAAATGTCAGCTTCGTTGGCTATCTGCGTGGACATACTGAAAGCGTCAAGGTATTTCAACTCAATTACGACGCGCATATTTACTTGAAGCCGCACTGTTACGCAGAACAATGAAATGACAAGATTTCTGCATATAAATGTGTATTGTATGCCCGTGCAACATGGTTCACATAAGGTATTATGGTTTTGTGCAACCAACGATGCTTTTTGAAGCACCTTTGTTCTCTTATCTCTCTCATAGATAGTTTGAAATGAACTAAAGCCACACTTTCTTCATTTAAATGCTCAATATTTTCACTTTCCGGCATAAACTCGTGTTTATAATTAAACACTACATATAAATTCCGAGTCTAAAATTTTCACAAATTCCTAATTTTTGCTTTTTAAACATATATATTGTTATAAACTCGAGTTTACATGTAAACACTACTCACAAACACGGATTTCACCATATGCAACTTTTATTTTAACTCTCTGAAAACATATATTTTGTTATTAACTCGTGTTTAAAATTAAACACTACTCATAAACTCGAAGTTTAAAGTACACAAACTTTTATTTAGCTCTCTTTAAACATATATTTTGATATTAACTCGAGTTTACAATTAAACACTACTCATAAACTCTGAGTTTACTGCATACAACTTTTAATCTGTTCTCTTTAATATTAAACACTACTCACAAACACGGAGTTTACCGTATACAAACTTTAAATTTAACTCTTTATGAAGAAATATTTCACCCTAAACTCATACACTCTGAGTTTACTGCATACAACTTTTAATCTAACTCTCTTTGAAGAAATATTTTGATATAAACTCTTGTTTAAAATTAAACACTACTCACAAACTCGGATTTTACCGTACACAAACTTTTCATTTAACTATTTTCTGGTGTTTATGGAGAAATAGCCCTGAAAATTAGGCGCTGCTCAGAGAGTTCCTTAAACACTAAAACTTATTAATAAACACAAACCCATTAACTCGAGTTTATTTCATATAGACATTTTTTAGACTACGGTGTATGGTAAACTATTGTTCTAAAGGGTTTTTAACACTGATCCACAGTCTTCTTAAACATAAAACCTTAAACTCGAGTTTATGCAATTTAGAAATCAGACTATCCGGTGATCGAGTATTGACAATTTTAAAGTGATTTAGACTAAACAAAACTGGATCATATTGAATGGAAACTCCAATGAGACTCGGATTGATTTATGGATTTAGTTATTACTGGTATTCCAAGTGTTCCCAAACTTGTATTAAAATTGATTTTTGCGAATAAAAACGATGGAACTTATCTCCACCGGTATTTTTACGGAGATCTATAGCCATGTTTATGGAGATACAACCTAAATTTACAATAAAGTTTGACGGCAACTTTGACAAAGTTGATCGCTTAGGCGCAAAATACCTTAAACACTGATATGTGTTCATAAACAGAAAACCAATTACTCGAGTTTATTCCATATAAACATTTTAGACGTACAGTGTAGGTAATTTTTTTTTTAAAGTCTCTCAAAACAGATTCGCCATCTTCTTAAACATGAAATCTTAAACTCGAGTTTATGGAATTTAATAATCTTTTAGACTATCGCGTAATCGAATATTGGCAATTTTAATGAAAGTTGGACTAAAGAAGACCGGATCACATTGACTGGAAACTCTAATGAGACTCGATCTGATTTATGGATTTATTACTGGGATTCTAAGTGATCCCAAACTTATATATTATATTTAAAAGCGTTCGCTGCGAAAAAAATGCTGGAACTTACACCTATAGGTTTTTAACGAGAACTATAGCCATATAACATTTTTGCTCTGACGTACCACCAGAATCACAGAAACCGAATCTAAATTCCAAAAGCACCTTTCAAAAATCGCACGCTGGGTATTGCGCTTGAACTGTGGCGCCCTTTGTCATTCACTTTTATACATTTAAGTCTCCAGCAAGCTATATTAAGAGTTGACTAGCCACTCGCTTGTTGGACACAAACTCTGGTGGCAGGTTAACAACATGTCAGTGTTGTAGAAACACGTTTCACATTCTTCTAATGCTAATCGCCTTCACCCGCAGAAAAGTAAAAAAAAATTTAAAAATCGAAAAAAAGAAAACATCCTGCTGCCACAAATGCCAAGCAAGCGCGGCAAGCTGGCGAACAGGTGCAAATGCAATGCGACGCTATGTTATGCAAGCCGTACGCTGGCTGTAAGGAGTCCATTGTCTGCGCAAGACAGACACTGTAGAACAGTGTAAAGAACAGAACGACAAGCAAGGCAAGGCAAGTTAATAAGTGGAAGTGTAGTAATTGTCTAGAATTGTCGTTGTCGGTGTGGGGACAAGCTGGAGTGCAGGCGCGCAGCCGCAACGCACGGACGCTCGACTGCTGCTCATGACACTCACTTAGCATTTTTATTGCACCGCTCATTTGTGTACGTTGTGTTATGCCTAGAAATAGAAATAGAGTTGTAGTTGGACGCCTGGAAGTGAGTGCCAGAGTCAGGCATAAAAATGCGTATCACACCCCTCGTCCTTGCGCTCGACTATGCTATGCGCTGCTATGTTTGTGTGTCTTTTTTATGTGCGCGGAGTCCTTAGATACCGATCACTTGGTGCCGATAATGTGCGCACTCTGGCTCTTTTTGGCCTCTATCACCTTTTGCCTGCCGCTAAAGACATAGAGACACACGCACTCACGCGCTTATGCGACGGCGCGCCTTCGTCAGCCAGTCATCCGATTCAAATAATTTTCGTGTTTTATGAGTATTATATACGCATTTGAATATTAACAATATAATATGCATGTTTATGAGCGCATAGCAAACGCAGCATAGCACAACGGTTAGATCGTTGTTAAATTGCGTACCCACACCTCTAAGCAACAAAAAAGAAACACAAAAAAAATTTAAAAAAATTAAAAAAATAGACAAATAAAGCCAGCCCCGCCAAACGTTCGTATGGAACCACGTACTCTTTGGCAGCGCGGCAGTCTGTTAGTCGCTTAGTTTCCTGTTCGTTTGCCAAACAATTTATGTCAAATAATTTTTTCATGTTCGTCGTTTTAACTGCGCCCATTTGTGACTCTCGACGGTTACTAGGAACAAAAAAAAATACCAAAAAAAAAACCTTCACTTCGTCTTGATTCAACTCTTGTACGCACATATTAAATATGTGCGGGGTCTTGGTAGGCTGCCTGGTTGGCTTGGTGGAGAGCAGATGTAAATTTTTCCATAATTATGCAGTTTACAAGCGAATGGCCATTAGGTTTGAAAATTGCTGTCAAAAATGCTTGTTCAACAGACATTTTACTTTTTTATCGAACTATGTAAATTTCAGTTGTTACACGGAAGCATTTAACGTACACGAAATATGCGCGCGAAAGATGCACGTAGGCGGTCAGGAACATAATATATGTAGCTGTAGGCTTTCATACCTACTTTAGACTTTTTAATTTGTATTTATTAAAATTTTACTGAAATAAAGGTCACGTTTAAAGTTGTATTCTCAAAATCTGAGTCGTTGTTATGGAATAGATCTTTGAAAACCTTTTGAATATACATATATCCAGTGAAGGTCAAAATCGCATTTGGTTTGATGATATTTGATGAGCTCTTTTTCGTAGATTTAATAATTGTATAATCATTGAAATGGTTCACATGTCCTCAAGATACTGTGAAGTCTAGCTCCAAAGTCATTTATTAATACTATTTCGACGATAATCATCCCCTCCTTTGTTCGAAATCATTTCTTTCTCAAAGGATATCCTTTGTAAAATAATGATTGGCCAAATCATTAAACTTAATAAGAGAGCTACTTGTAATAGAGCGACTAAAGAGGACTCGCTTATATATAAGAAAATGCAAAGGCAAAAAAGTCCATAGGACAGGTTAAGCGACCGCAGTCCAAATGCTCTGTAAAAGAAAAATTTATAAAATTAATGATATGTTTGATAACCGATCTATTTTGTCACTCGCTTATATTATAATAGATCTGCTAACTTCGTAGTTATTAATATCACTATTAGAGTTCAGTAAAAGGTTTATCAGAAAGTCGTCAAAAATCAAACTACATTAAGGCCATTTAAAGTTGACCCATTTGTTTCTAAAAAAAAGAACAAAAGAAAACAATGTTTTTTGTTCATTTCAAAAATAATTTATTTTGGTCCAAGGAGATTTGTTTCAGCTAATATTTAAAAATTAGATCGCGTAAATGGGCACCTTTAGCTTTGACAGCTAAATGCACTCTTTTTTCGACATTTTCCATGACTTTGGCCAATGTTTCGGATGATATGGCGGCTGTTTCACGTCGAATGTTGGCTTTCAGTTGAGCTAAGGTCTTTGGCTTATTAGCGTATACCTTGGATTTCAAATAACCCCACAAATAAAAGTCTGGTGGCGTCAAATCTGGTGATCTCGGTGGCCAGTCAACATCACCATTTTTCGATATCAATCGCCCGGGGAAAAATGGTCGCAATAAATCGAGCTGTATGGCATGTAGCCCCGTCCTGTTGAAACCAGAAGTTATCCATGTCATTTTCGCGAATAATGGGTATCACAAAATCCGTTATCATGGCTCGATAACGCTCACCATTGACTGTTGTCGTGGCTCCATCATCGTCTTCGAAAAAATACGGTCCGATGATCATATTCGCGCAAACACCGCACCAAACTGTTACTTTTTGGTCGTAAAGAGGCTGTTCTTCAATTAATTGAGGATTTTCGGTGGCATAAAATCGGCAATTTTGCTTGTTTACGCCTCCATTCAACGAGAAATGTGCCACGTTGAGTTAACACAATTGAAAAGTTATTTTGAATATAAAGCTGAACAATTTCAGCGCGTTCTTTTGGAGTGTACTGTTCCATGGTATAAATTGTCTTCGAATGACGCTTCTAACGCGGTATGACATTAGCCGATTTGTCAGCGCTGTTAAAAGTTACAGCGTTGCCAGATGGGTCAACTTTAAATGTATTTCCTATGTCCTTTTCATTATGAAAAAGTACTCACCCGAGTGCTTAAGATGTTAGGTTGTGTTCAAAGGCTGAAAACAAGAGTACTTTCTCAATTTTTTTTATATATATAAATTTTATTTAAACAATTAAACATATCAAAGACATATATTTAAACAGTATTTTGTTAAATTTATTTACAAATTCCGAAAACTTAGCCGTTGGTTCATCCAAAATCAAAAAACCAAAAATATTTCGATTTAGATGGATAATGATCGAAGAAATAGAGGAATAATTAAAATTGGAATTTTGGACAGAATTTTAACAAAAAAATCACCCTTTTGGTGAAATTGGCTTCAAAAAAATAGTTGCAAAAATTTTTTTAAAAATTCTTCGTTCATAACATAACATAACATTTCAAGACTTACCGACTTAAAACTTTAGTTTTACATTCAAACTGACGTGGTCAGATGCGTGGAATTTTCAAAGGATCTATCTCTTAGAATTTTACTCGGATCGATTTGATATTTTTGGATAATATTTTAAACATATTGTGCTATTTAATAAGACATAATTTTTTTTTATTTTTTTAAATTTTGGAACCCACTTAACCCCTTAAATCATTAAGTTGGGTGCTATGAGTTAGACTTCCATACATTCGTATGCATTTACCTCAGAGTTAGACTACCATATCTCCCAAATTATTTTCTAGAATATTGGCGAGTTGATCGCCCTTGAGTGAATCAAATTATGGGTCCTTTCCGGTCGCTTAGATCTGATTGTCGTGGCAACGGAGAAGAATGTCGGTTAATTTTCTTGTGTTCTGTTGGGAAAACTCATATTTTCGTTGGAATTTTAAATGGCAAAGGTTTTTAATTATATTTCCGGAAACCTAAAGTCTTATATAGTAAAGAACAGATATTGGAATGATTGGATTTGATCACAATAAAACTGCTTAAAGGTGGGTTCTGGATAAGGCTGCTAACCCGAAATAGCCTACGATTTCCATATCTTCTACTTCTTGACTGGCGTAGACACCGCTTACGCGGTTATAGCCGAGTCCAAAACAGCGCGCCACGTATCCCTCCTTCTGGCAGTTTGGCTCCAATTGGTAATACCAAGCGAAGCCAGGTCCCTCTCCACCTGGTCCTTCCATCGGAGTGGAGGTCTCCCTCTTCCTCGGCTTCCACCAGCGGGTACTTCATCGAATACTTTCAGAGCTGGAGCACTTTCATCCATTCGAACAACATGACCTAGCCAGCGTAGCCGCTGTCTTTTTATTCGCTGGACTATGTCTATGTCGTCGAATAACACATACAGCTCATCGTTCCATCGTCTGCGGTATTCGCAAAACCTTTCTCTCGAAAACTCCTAGTGCCGTCTCATCGGATGTTGACATCGTCCACGCTTCTGCACCGCAAAGTAGGACAGGAATGATGAGGGACTTGTAGAGTTTGGTTTTTGTTCGTCGAGAGAGGACTTTACTTTTCAATTACCTACTTAGTCCATAGTAGCACCTGTTGGCAAAAGTGATATAATGAATCGCAAAACAGATTTCATTTTCGTGCTCAGGGGCCAAAATGCATGGATGTATTTCATTTCAGAAAAAAATGAAACGTAAAATGTTCTGGGTAGTACCGGCTAAGTTTATGGACTAAAAAAAGCAACAGGTCAGAGTCGAAAGAAATTATTTTGAAATATTGTATACGAATTTAATTTACAAAATAGAATGATTAACGGAATATTAAAGTTTTAGGATAAGCATTTTCATATAAGAAATGAGCTATAAGACTAAGGCGTTGTTTTAAGAGAGACCAGTTAATTTCTTTCACCAACATTTCCGATTTCTTTTTTGTAGATATTTCAATGTAAAACCCAACTGGTTGTAGTCACACGCTCGATTATAAAAAAATATTTATTTTTAATTGGCGATCTCTTTTTTTTACTTTTTTCGCTTTCTTTTTGTCAAATCATCGTGCTAATCTGCAACTATAAATTAAGACGTCAAAGTCTAGACTTAAAATTTTAATACTAAACGATCGTGTTAAATGAAACGATTGATTCCGCTTAAGTTTTTATAATTTCTGCAGCTGCCAGAGCGTTTTGTTTTGGCATTCACAAGCAATATTGTCAAAATGGAACAAAAGGTTCATTGAATTTAGTGTTTGTTTGGGGATATAATAGCTTCATATACATATGTGAATGTGTGTTAAGTCTGATTATTTACAGCTTTTCGAAGAATTTCCGACTTTTTTTTGCGAAGAATGTTGACAAATATTTTACAAATTTAGGCAAGAGGTTGAAAGAGCTTGAGATTGAGTACTTACATATATGATGAGTATACACAGATGTATGTATGTAAGCATATATGTTTGTATATATGCCTGTAGCACATAAATAACTTCATATTCATAGTTTATTATACATTTTTTTCTCAATTATTTTTTTATTATTTTTTTCACCAATTCAATTCGTGAAGAATTTTAAAATTCGTGTCGCGCACACAGAGCCACAGACAAATAAAAATTATATATGTGCATATATATATATACTTATGTACATATGTATGTATGTATATAAAAGTCAAACAAACAAATCATCATTGCTTTGAAATTTCGTCTTCGCCAATGAGGCATTTGGAAATAACTACTTTAATGTTCGTATGCCTGTATGTGTGTGTGTTTTTTTTATAGTTATTTATGCAAATGCCATACCAATATAAAAGCTCATCAATTTTGCATAAAGACGAGCACGTGTTAATCTGCGCCTCATAGCGGAACGTGAAATGCCACTAAAAGTAACTGCAAAAGGTGAACACTATAACGTCAATTTTTTTATGTTCGTCAATAAAATATAATTTCGTGGCCAGTTGGCAACCAGCTGGAATGCGATGGAATTTATGCAACCAAAAAAAAACAAAAACACTAAACAAACAAACATATATATATGCAAGTGTGATGACGTTTTTGTTGTTCGCTTTACGTGCCGTTCGCTTCAGTTATTGTCAAGCGGTGCTATATCACTGCTATGCAACTGCCAATATTGGTATTTATTTCTAACGGCAAATTGCATAAAATTTTTAACATATTTGCATACAAATTTATTTATTTGTTATTGTTGTTGTATTTTATTTTTTATTATTTTTTTTTTTATTTTTTTACTACAAAGCACAACAAATTTAGCCAGATGATTGAAAGCTTTTTCGGCAAAATGCCGCCTAATTTCTGCTGTCTTGTTGCAAATCTATGAAATTTATAGACAATGAAAATCTTACAAAATATACTTTATGTCCAAGCACACACACACATATGTATACTAACATACAACATATTATCCGGCCATTTGCATGCCGCTCTATGTTCGCTTGGGACACTTTTGTTCAATTTCCCTGACATTTACGAGTCATAAATTACTTTAATTGCTTGTACACGCTAATGAACACATTACATTTAATACTATGTACTCAAAATCTATTTGTATTAATGTTGTTGTTGTTTTTGTTTTCATTTTTATTGCAGACTTCAAACAAAAAAAGGCGCTCATTTGTCCGCTTGGCTGTGTATGAGGTGCTAAAGTTATAGGAGGTAAGTGCCTAATTACTATTTTGGACAGCAGTCGCTATTTTATGGTGGTTCTTTAGTTCTTAGATTGATTTTTTACATGACAAAAATTCAACTTAATACCTTTTTAATGATGAGCTGTTAAAAGTGTAACACTTCTTCGAAGATTTTTTGTCATAAAAAATATTTTTTCTTTAGTGAAAGTTGTTTTTATTGTCGGTGGAATGTCAAAATAGTTTATTTTTTATGTTTAGCTTTCAGCTACTCTGTCATAAATGTTAAATCTATTAAGTCTATTTGTTAGTTCGGATATTTTTAGTGTTTTAATGACCCGGTTTTCCTTCTTTTTTTCCAAATAATAAATAATTTTTAGAAAATAAAAATTTTTGGTGTCATAAAAGTCTGTTAATTGAGTCATCAAATTTTTTGTTCACACATAATCAATTTAACTGACTTAATTAGAGAAAATTTAAAATAAAAATATAAAAAAAAAATTAAAAAAAAACAATTTTTAACATTTTATTATGTAAGTTTTGTACTTTTCCAGTCAATACACTCAAAAGAGAATAGTGAAATTATCGTTTAATTATTAAAAAATGAAGGAGATATCAAATATCGCTTAAATAAAAAAAAGTTTGTGATATAATATATAATTCAGTATAAATAAATTTCTTCATTTCATTTCAACTATAATATTAATGAAACAATTAATTAATTAATTAAGTCAGAGAATTTGGTGTTCACACACACTCATTTTAATTCACATAATTGATTAGTAATATATTGCTAAAAATCTACTTATAAGAGGTAGTTGAGGAAAAAAATTTAAAACTAAAAAGACTTATAGTAGTTCAAGCAACAAATAACGCACGGGTCCAAACAATACAATCAATAAGAATATTTAATTTTCATTGAGTTAATGTTCAATGATGAAATTGAAAGCAATTTAATAAATTAGTTTAAATTTAATTATTTTCTATAACAAAAAATATTTTTTTTTTAAATAAAACGATTAAGATATATTTATAAAAAAATAAAATAATTATAAAATTAAATTAAAATTAAAATTAAAATAAAATTAAAATTAAAATTAAAATTAAAATTAAAATTAAAATTAAAATTAAAATTAAAATTAAAATTAAAATTAAAATTAAAATTAAAATTAAAATTAAAATTAAAATTAAAATTAAAATTAAAATTAAAATTAAAATTAAAATTAAAATTAAAATTAAAATTAAAATTAAAATTAAAATTAAAATTAAAATTAAAATTAAAATTAAAAATTAAAATTAAAATTAAAATTAAAATTAAAATTAAAATTAAAATTAAAATTAAAATTAAAATTAAAATTAAAATTAAAATTAAAATTAAAATTAAAATAAAAATTAAAATTAAAATTAAAATTAAAATTAAAATTAAAATTAAAATTAAAATTAAAATTAAAAATTAAAATTAAAATTAAAATTAAAATTAAAATTAAAATTAAAATTAAAATTAAAATTAAAATTAAAATTAAAATTAAAATTAAAATTAAAATTAAAATTAAAATTAAAATTAAAATTAAAATTAAAATTGAAATTGAAATTGAAATTAAAATTAAAATTAAAATTAAAATTAAAATTAAAAATTAAAATTAAAATTAAAATTAAAATTAAAATTAAAATTAAAATTAAAATTAAAATTAAAATTAAAATTAAAATTAAAATTAAAATTAAAATTAAAATTAAAATTAAAATTAAAATTAAAATTAAAATTAAAATTAAAATTAAAATTAAAATTAAAATTAAAATTAAAATTAAAATTAAAATCAATATTAAATTAAATAATATTAATTTTTTCTTAAATTAACTCATTGACAATTTCATCGATAACCTCAACTTTCACTTAATTATTTTTTAATTATTTCATTAAACTCACTTTTTTGACTGATTAAATTTAATTTTGTTCAAATATTACTATTAGGCGATTAGTTACTCGCATCTTTTAGACAGCTACTTAATTTAGTCATCTAGCGAGTTGTATAATATCAAATTATTAATTGATTCAATTAAGTGCTTTTTCACAGCCAAACTCCTGTTAATATGTTATAAACTGATTACCATCAATAAGTGTTTCAAACAACTCCTTAATTAATAAATAAAGAGAAAATGCTAATTGAGTAAATTAAGAAATATATGTTAAGCTGTCAACAGTACAATTAGCTGAGATAAGGCTGTCATTCGAATGCCTGTCGTTTCACTCTGAACTGATTGATTGCGGATTTCAATTACGTCAATTTTAGTTACTAATGGAGTATCCATTCACATAGGGATATTCACACAATTAGTGACTCTTGGAAAAATGTTCGTAAGCGAGAAAAGTATTTAAATAAATGCAATTTAATTTATAAATTGTCATTTCATTTTGACAAAGTAATGCTTTAGTATACAAAAAACTTTGAACTAGCGAGTAACGAGTAGCTAGTTTAAGGAAATCCCGGTTAAGTTATTTATCTACAAAAAATCTTAAACAGAGTTTTTTATTTCTTTTCAAGCCGGTAGAGGGCTGAAGTCGTTTGCCAAATTTCAACATTAAGTTGGAGTATTCAAAAAAGTTGTCGTAGAAGAGTTAACGAAATGCATAAATAAATTTCAAACGTTAAAATTATTCAAAAAATAGCCAAATTTTCATAATAAGCCACTAGAAATGCGTGATTCTAACATATTACTATGCTTGCTTTTTGGATTAACGCTCTTTCCCGACAAACAAAACAATTAAAATTCAAAAAAAACAAACTGCCGTTATTCAAAGTTCAGGTTTCTTTGACATCACAGGCTTGTTATGCATTTATCAAACTACTTTTTTGGCAATAATAATTAAAATTCTGTGAGACGAAGACATTTAAAAGGAGCTGAGATTCATATCAATACCATGGCACTGGCATACATATCGACAAAAATATATACACACATATACATATATTTACATACATATGTACATATATGGTGTGTCTATGTTGTTGTAGTTAGAAAAAAATCAGAGAATTGAAATTTAACAAAGAAAGCTAATTAAAATGATTTATAAGCACTTAATTTATCGAACGCGCAGACTTGACAATAAAAAACAATAACAACAACAACAGCAACAACGAAAGCTTGTACGGATATACATTAGCATGACAGCAGCGAATTCATGGCTTTGCTTGACAATTTGTTAGATATGCAGTTTTTTACCACATTTCCCATACAACACACCTGCGTATATATGTATGTAAGTGGGCACGCATACCTATTTTGGATGTTAACAGAAGATTTATAGACATCACAAGTAATAAAATGTTATTGAAACTTTAAGGAAGAAACCTGTTTGAAAAACTAAATATAGACATAGTTAGTATCCGAGGCGATTAAAATGCAAATGAGCTTTTTGTTTTTAATGACTTCGAAAATGGAGAGTTAATAATGCGACGGTATATTCGGTGTTTTTTTTTTTTAATTTGAATAAAAATGCATATATTTTGGATACTCAACTATAAACTGAAGACTGAGCAACTACTTTAAAACCAAAAATTTTACTAAACAAATGGAATTTTACAAACTTATTATAAATTTTAGTTGAGAAATTAATTTTATATTTTATCCGAGTGACTAAAAATTAACTTAGATAAAGAAAAACTACAAAAAAGTTACCTGGAAACATACGGGGGATTATCCGCTCAAACGGATAAAAATCGTATAAACTGGATATCCGTTATAATTCGATATATCTATATAAGAAACGCATATAATTAGTTTTCCGGCTAATATTCGTTTATCCGGATAACAGAAATTATAAATTTACTGAGTTTACTACTTTAAAACTGAAAATTTGACTATAAAAATGGAAATTTACAAGCTTATAATACATTTTAGATAAGGAATGTATAATAACTCTTATCTGAGAGACTAAAAATTAACTTTAATGAATTAAAAATTTTAAAAAGTAGCACAGGAACATAAAGGATATTATCCGCTTACATGGATAAACAGGATATCCGTTATAATTCTATATATCGATAATAGAAATGAATAAAAACTCATTTTTGTTTATCCGGATAACAGAAACTAATATATTTTTTATTCGGATAAATTTTTTTAAAGAAAATATCTGAAATGAATGCAATTTATTATGCGGATAAACGTATATTGACATAATATTAATATCTGAATAATATTTTTTGTACACTATCACAAATGTTGAAATATTTCATTTGCTTTATCCGTTTAGTTGAAATTCTCTAGCTAAAAAAAACACTAAAAAGTACACAATTTTTCACTTAAAAATTGTAGTTTATCAACTCTAAAACAAATGTCTACAAACCGGTCTTATTTTCTTGCCAATGAGGGTATCTCCATTTCAATGCTAACAGCATGCTTTTTGATTAATTTGCATTACCGTTAAGTCTTTACACATGTTCTTAATACAATGCTTATATTTGCTTTATTTTTGAAAGTTAGTAGTACGTTTTGGAAAGACATAAATCTTGTCAAAGCTTAAGACAATTGAACAGCAAAGCGTTAATGGTTATATAAATGAGCCATAACACTGTTACCAACGGCACTTTGTTGAGCATTAATCACTATGCGAGGTTTTTGTTGTTGTTTTTGTTTTTTGACAAATTTGTATAAATAAATTTAGCAATAAATAAAATTGTTGGTGTTTATAAAATAAAATTAAAAGTTTTGGTCTAAGCTGATAATAACGGTAAATTATCCGCTCAAACGGATAAAAATCGGATTAACTGGATATCCGTTATAATTCGATATATCTATATAAGAAACGCATATAATTAGTTTTCCGGCTAATATTCGTTTATCCGGATAACAGAAATTTTAAACTTAGTGAGTTTACTACTTCAAAACTGAAAATTTGACTATAAAAATGGAAATTTACAAACTTATAATAAATGTTAGATAAGGAATGAATATTAACTCTTATCCAACTGACTAAAAATTAATTTTAATCAATTAAAAGTTATAAAAATTAGCATAGGAACATCCAGGGGACTATCCGCTCAAACGGATATCAATCAGATTAACGGGATATCCGTTATAATTCGATATATAGATAATAGAAACGTATAAAATTAGTTTTCGGCTCATATCTGATTATCCGGATAACAGAAACTAATATATTTTTTATTCGGATAAATTTTTTTAAAGAAAACATCTGAAATGAATGCAATTTATTATGCGGATAAACGTATATTGACATAATATTAATATCTGAATAATATTTTTTGTACACTATCACAAATGTTGAAATATTTCATTTGCTTTATCCGTTTAGTTGAAATTCTCTAGCTAAAAAAAACACTAAAAACTACATAACTTTTCACTTAAAAATTGTAGTTTGTCAACTCTAATACAAATGTCTACAAACCGGTCTTATTTTCTTGCCAATGAGGGTATCTCCATTTCAATGCTAACAGCATGCTTTTTGATTAATTTGCATTACCGTTAAGTCTTTACACATGTTCTCAATACAATGCTTATATTTGCTTTATTTTTGAAAGTTAGTAGTACGTTTTGGAAAGACATAAATCTTGTCAAAGCTTAAGACAATTGAACAGCAAAGCGTTAATGGTTATATAAATGAGCCATAACACTGTTACCAACGGCACTTTGTTGAGCATTAATCACTATGCGAGTTTTTTGTTGTTGTTTTTTTGGACAAAATTGTATAAATAAATTTAGCAATAAATTAAATTATTGTTGTATATAAAATAAAATTAAAATTTTTGGCCTAAGCTGATAATAACGGTAAATTTTTTTTCTTAGGAAATAATCACAAAATTGAGATTAATTGAAAATAATTAAAATCCGAGTGACTAAAAATTAACCTAGATAAAGAAAATCTTCCAAAAAGTAACCTAGAAACATCTAGGGTATTATCCGCTCACACGGATAAAAATCGGATAAACTGGATATCCGTTATAATTCGATATATCGATATTAGAAACGAATAAAATTGGTTTTCCGGCTTATATGTGTTTATCCGTATAACAGAAATTATTAGTTTATTGAGTTTACTGAACATTTTACTATGAAAACTGAATTAAACAAATATAAAATAAATTTTAGAAGTAGAATGTATTTTATATTTTATCCGAGTGACTAACAATTGGCTTAAGTAAATCAAAACTACCAAAAAGTAACTTAGGAACAACCAGGGGGTTATCCGTTGATGCGAATAAAAACCGGATAAGCTGGATATCCATTATAAATCAATATATCGATATTAATAACGCATAAAATTAGTTTCGCGCTAATATTCGTTTAGCCGGATAACAAAAATTATAAGTTTACTGAGTTTACTACTTTAAAACTGAAACTAAAACTGAAAATTTTACTATGAAAATGAAAATTCAGGAATTTATAATACATTCTATATGAAATATGAATATTAAGTCTTATCCAAGTGACTAAAAATGAAATTTAATGAACTAAAATTATTAAAAAGTAACCTAGAAAGATCCTGGGTATTATCCGCTCACAAGGATAAAACCCGAATAAACTGGATAACATTTATAATTCGATATATCGATATTAGAAACGAATAAAATTAGTTTTCCGGCTTATATTTGCTTATCCGTATAACAGAAACTTATAAATTTTTTATTCGGATAATTTTTTTTTCAGAAAATATCATAAATTAATACAATTTATTATGCGGATAAACGAATATTAACATAATAATAATATATTATTTTAATTTAATTAATTAATTTAAGTAAAAAGTTCTTTATACAAACAACAACATCGGCCAATTTTATAATATTTTGTATTTTATAACATAAACCAATCGCATTACCGTTCTAAACATCTATAAACTGTAATAATCTACGTCTTGTGGCCAAAGTGCATAGACAGCTGACGACCATATGTTGGCTAAACTTGTAACGAAAGTCAATATGTCAAAGCCAAGCACTCTACTGCACAAATAAAAGCAAGCCAATACAGTCAAAGCATGCAACGGTACTATGTAGACAGTACAGAGAAAACTATATACAAACAACGGTACTATTGTTTGTGTAAAATTATAAAGTAGTTTGGCGTAAGACCAATAACACAGCGAACGTCTTATAGTCTGTGCTCAGCACGTACCTTGGACCCAGACGGACCCAGCCGAACCATGCACTTATTGAATAAATATTTAATAAAAAAAATTTCTCCAACAAAGAACAATATTTGATATTTGAAAATCGCGTCAACAATACCGTAAGCAGCCGATGGAGCTCAAGTGTAAGCTGCTAGGCACAGACACATATAAATGTATACATATGTATATACATATGTATATGAATGTTTGTCTAGGTGACAATGACGTGGTCAAGCGGCAGCTCAAAATTGTTGAGACTTCATTTCATAATTTGCTTTGCTTTCCAATGTCTTTACACGCACAGAGTTTCCGCTGGACAGCACCTTTCGGTCCTTCATGAATTTATATTTGTTTGCATACTTTTGGCTGAGAGTGTGTATATGGGTATATAAGTGTGTGTGTGTGTGTTGACCAAACATATCGCACATTACATGAGTGTACTCTGAATGTTTTACTCAAATATTTGCATTGGCTACTGTTTGCTGCGTAAAACGGTACGTGATGGACAGTCAGTCAGCCAGCCAGCCAGCCAGCTTAGAGCGAGCTGTAACCATATTTGCACAAATACAAATACACACACATACACATACAAATATTGATATGTGTGTACACACTCGTTTGTTTCTAAGCGTTTAAATGAGTAATGACGTTAGCAGTCCCGGCTAACTCATGGCATGACCACTTTGACAAATGCAAATATTAATGAGTAGGTGTGTGTGTGTGTGTGTTGAATAAAAGTGGAGATTTCTATTGACGCTACTGGTGTTTACCGTAAACGGTAGTCTAACACTGAAATGGGATACTAAAACAATAATTTGAAAATTGTGTAGTCAATAAAAGGTGGCTTACAATGTGCAAAGGACAGAGTTGAATGAGTTAGTATTTTAGTTTTAATTAAAAATAAGAAAAATTTTAATATTATTTTTTTTTTAATTATTGAGACAGGTGGCAACACTTCTCAAAGATTATAAATTTTATTAATAATATTAGTTAGTATCCGAACAAAAAATTATGAATTGTTATATTTGAAAATATTTTTAAAAGAGTGTTGCCAGATTTTCAAATTTTTTAAATTAAATAATACATCTAGAGAAAAGTAGCACATTATTATTTAACTAAAATGTATTGTCTGTAATCCTTAAAAGCTCCTCAAAAAAAGCTTAATGTCAAAATTTCTAACTCGCAAAGAGTTCACAAAAGGTTGCCGGATTTATGTAATTGAATTTTGTTAATATTTTTCAAAAAAATAAATGGATATATTTCTATGTAAGGAATTTAAATAATTTTTATTAAACAAATATTCTTAAATTAATTTAAACAATATGGCAATGTGAGTTGCCACCTATTTGTGATTAAAAAATTTGTTAAAAAAAATTAATTTTGAAAATAAGTAAATTATTGTTCATACCAAATTTAATGAAAAAAATATGAAAAATGCATATTTAGGTTGGCACGAGGTTGCTACTATTATTGCATTACATTACATTATTATAAAATTTTGAAACTACATATATTCGTTTAAACGTTTAAAAGCAATTTAATAAAGCAGATCTGAAAATATCAATATTTTTGAAGCTTGAAGAGGGTTCTTGAAAAAATGGGGATATTGCCACTTAGGTATTTTTAATTGAAAAAATTCTATAAATTAAATTTAACAGAAATTGAATATTTGAATGAATTGAACTACAACCGAACTGACTTTCACCATACATGCCGCCTAACATCTGATTTAAAGTTTTACTTATAAAATTACGATCTGCCACTGTTCCACCGTCAAAATTTCTATGCTCATACTCCCACAATACCGAAGTTTCCTCATTCGTTGGCTCGAAAACGGTGTTTTTGAGGAAGTCTGCCGGAAGTCCTGCTCTTCTGAGCATCCCCAAGGTCATTTTTAATATCTGATGAGGAGTGAAATCCATCCAGTAGACAAGACCGGCGCTTGAGTCTGTCTTTATGCGACTTTCGTCTTTCGGCCTCTTCCAGACCCTGTTTTGCGGGGCGAAAGAACCCGTCTCCTGAATTTTTTTTATGTAATCCGTAAATTACGGTCTGCCACTCATCCACCGACCAATATCCATCCAAACCGCAGTTGGGCGACTTTCGGCCTCTTCCAGAACCTATCTCCGGGGCGAAAGAACCCACCTACGGAATTTTTTTGTATGTAATTCGTAAATTACGTTCTGCAGCTGTCCACCGATAAATTTTCATGCTCATTCTCCCATACATCCCACAGTTGGGCGACTTTCGGCCTTTTCCAGACCCTCTCTTCCTGGGCGAAAGCACCCGTCTCCCGAATTTTTTTATGTAATCCGTAAATTACGGACTGCAACTGCTCCAACGACCAATTTCCATGCTCATTCCCCCATACAGATCGCACTTGGGCGACTTTCGGCCTCTTCCAGACCCTTTCTTCCGGGGTGAAAGAACCCGTCTCCCGAAATTTTTTTATGTAATCTGTTAGAGTGGTCTTCCTGAATCTCACAATGCCCAAAATTTGCCTGTAGCTTTGATTCTGCTGCGATTTGGCTAATATTTGCTATTTTGTGATCAGTAAATTGTCGTCGTTTTGTAATATTTTTGTATAACTGCATTTTCACACGCTTTTCACATACACAATTGATAATTTACTGAAACAAATCAACTCTTTCTAGCCTTATCTATAAAAGAAAAAAATTGCTTGCCAATACAATTAGGAATAGCGAACTTACTCAAACTCAAAGTGGGTGCAACTACCTGACCGGCACTGTATATAGGTATTCGGGTAAAATATATTGTATATTTTAGGGATAATTCTTTTAAAGTATGTGATAAGTATATAATATAAAATTTTACAAATTCTTAATAAAAAGGAGTTGCCACACTTATTTGTTTTCTCAAAAAAATTTACTACAATACGATATGTGTATTTGAAATAAGCGCTTTTTATAAAAGTAGAAATAGACAAAAAAATTTTTCTGACGTTGCCATCTGCGGTGAAATTAAAAAAAATCAAATTGTTCAAAATTATGTAGTTATTTATAACTTAAAAATCTGGTTCTTACCGTTAAGTATTTATTTGCTTTGTTTTCTTTGTTTATTTAATCGTATATTTTTTATCAATTCTTAACCTAGCAAAGTCGCATACACCAGCTATATAATTCTATACAAAAATATACCACGAAAAACCTTTCACTTTCAAAACGATTTAAATTATTTTTTACTCTTTTATCTAAGTATCTATAAATCTGTATACATATAAGTGTACTAATCTGGTGATTTCGACAAATTCGCGCTGCACTGTAGTGTGACAGGCATTCTTTGCACATTCTTAATCCATTTCAATGACATTGCGAATAAATAATTCATAACGGGCATTTTTGGGTAGCTCGGCGACAAACAGCGAAGGTGTAGAAGTGGTAACAAGTAAATTGGCAACAAAATCTATAACGATTGCAAGCGCCAAATTGGAAAAGCAAGCCAACTGCGAATAACAAAGCCAATCGCACCACTTTAGGAATTTCCGAAAACATTAACGGGAAACGAAACGACGAAATGTCGATAAGTGAATGGCACAATGGAACCAGCTATCAAAATAGATATCTCTGTTTGTTCATGTGTATGTGTGTTTGTTGGCAAACAATGAAATTCATATAAATTATCACTTGGGCTATGAAAAAGCTATAAAATTTGCAATCATGACAGTGACTGAGGGCGTCATACGTCCCACCAAAAACCGGGGTGCATTCAGTAATTGCCAAACTCATGTGAATATGTGTGTAGAACTGTATGCATACTAATCTATAATGACTGTGAATATCAATTGATTGTTGCACGATATAATAAATGATCGAACGCGCTTTGGATTTCGAATAACGCAGGCGTGTTTTGCACTCTCGCGCAGGCACAGCACAGCTCATTGATATGCAAATGAGTAATATGACGGTGGCGATTGCATTTTTATACTGTCTCTCTAATATAGAAAATAAAAATAAAAATAACAACAAACATACATGAAATATGGGAAGAGCGTACAGTGTGTTATCTAACGTTTGTGGTTTGGCAGTCGTCGTGGCTTCCGGTAGAACTTGTAGTAATTTATCAGCGCTAAAATCTTAATAAATAAATGAAAAATAATAAAAATATAAAATAATAAAAAATAAAAAATAATAAAAAATATGCATAATACCACGCTGTAGCAAGTGATAATTTGAAAAAAAAAATCTATTTTAAAAAATATAAATAATTAGAATTAACAGGTTTATTAAGCGCCTTGTCAACGGTATGACTGGTATTTGTCAAATCGCACGATGAATGTTGACGTCAGGCAAAAAAAAAATCAATCTATCTGATGGCATTTAAGTTGTCACTTTAAAGCGCAGCTTCATTAGCATTTCTATGTTGGCGTTACGCACACATAAACACATACACAGTTGCAGTTATGCGCGCTAAATGTGAAACCTGTATGATTAGCAACATGTTGCAAAGTTGTGACTATAAAATTTACATGCATTTTAAATGCCACACATGCTACAACTAATTATATATATGTATATAAGCGATATTTAACTAAAAGAAACACTAGTAAAAAATGTGGCAAAGTAGCAGTGCCAAACTAGTCTTTATATAACCAGTACTAGTTAACTTATTACAGTATACTCTCGAAAAGTAAATCGATTGGTATTTTGGGTAATTTACTTTTTCGAATAATTTCCTTTTCCAAATATATACATAAATTATCTGTTTTTATAATATTAAATGCATTTTTAAACTTAAAAAAATCATTCATTTATTTGCTTCAATAAAACATATGGATTTACATGAAAAACATATTTACATTTACATACATACATATGTATTTACTATGAAGAGAAAAAATCTTGAATATTCTTTTGTTTTTTTTTTCTTTTGCAATATATTTTCTGACCATTTTTGTACGACAATTCAAAAAGTCTGACACCTGATTTGCATCGTTTTCATTTTTAATCCAGTGGACCAAGTAGGAGAGTTTATTTACTAAAAAGACGCGATAAACAAGAGAGTAAGTGTTTTTGCAACATCGAAAAAAACGCTGCTTGCTTCGTTTCGAATTTTTTATCACACTCTCTGAAAAGTAAAATTAAAAAATTTACTTTTTCGAGGTGCATGTGTAATCTTAAAGGTGATTAACTTTTCCGCGATTATTTACTTTCTGAGAATTTACTTTTCGAGAGTATACTGTATTTGTGATTAGTTAAAAAAAAATAATATACCGTTTTTTTAACCATAACTAACACTATAAAATTATAAAATCGCAAATTTTAAATTATAAAAAAATATAATTTTCGAAACAGGTGGCAACATCATAGTTTTTTTTTATTAAAAAAATAGGTATGTTGATTTAATAAGCTTTTTTGTTAGGCAATTTTTATTTAATTTAATTTTGAAATTTTCAGCAAGGTGGCAACTCTGTGCCAAATTTGAAGTCGTGAAATTTCATGTTTTTCATAATTAATAAATTTAATTTGAAATATAATAACTTTTTTTTTTAATTTACATTTAAATTTTCTGTTAGGTGGCAACTCTGCACAACAATGTTTTAACAAAAAAAAAGTTCCAACCAAAAAAACATTTTTATAAGGTTAATCAGCTGGATGGTTACAAATTATTAACTTGATTTTTTTTTCAAAACCATTGACATATAAATTGCGCTGGCAACTCTATGCGAGAATATTTTTGCAAGAAAGCCTATTCAGAATTGTATTTATACAACTGTAACTTAAAAATTTTAAAAATATTTTTTTATAGATTTTTTAATAAAAAGTTTAGTGGCAACTCTCAAAAAAAATAATTTTTGCAAGAAAACGTATTTAGACATTTGTAATACCATACAAACTGTACAACTAAAAAAATTTGTAAATATTTTTTTATAGAATTTTTAATAAAAAGTTTAGTGGCAACTCGAAAAAAAAATAATTTTTGCAAGAAAACGTACAACTAAAAAAATGTGTAAATATTTTTTTAAAGAATTTTTAATAAAAAGTTTAGTGGCAACTCTAAAAAATAAAAATTTTTGCCAGGAAGCTTATTCAAGTAGCACTCCTTCAACACATTTATTGCCAATTGAATTTTTAACGATATTTAAAATTTATGAAACAAAAATTCCATATATGTGGCAACGCTATTTTCATATTTTTTATAACTCTCTTCAATAGCGTATCTATATAACGTTGGCTTATAACAAAAAGAAAAAAATTACTTGCCGGACCCATACTGACCCAAACTGTACCATTAACGCGCTGTCATTGTGACAAGCGGATCTGTCATGGTGTAGACGAAACGCCTATAGATATCTGATATGTATCCATATGTATATTGACATGTCTACATCTGTATATATGTCAGCGTAAAAATCGACTTGTCAAAATGATGAATGTACCATGGTTAATCAGTTGCAATTAGATGCTTAATTAATAGCAAATTAAAACGTCGTAATTAACTGTGAAACGCGCGTTTAGAATCGTAAACACCAAACATGTTTGAAAACAACATTTTTTCACAATTTGAAAAAGAATTGCAACCAAACATACAGCAAACAAATTATTGTGGTAAGAAAATTTTTCATTGCATGTGGAAAAATGTTGACTGACCAGAAAGTTGAAGAAAAAAAAATCGCATGCAATTTATTTTGCATTATATCATGTGTATTTCATAGAAACTAATTGGTGGTGACATTTGATAACGTGGGTCAATTCATTATATTCAAGGAAAAAAGTTGAAGTTGATTAGTTATCTTATATTCTTGGTGCACTAGTAATCGACTCCATTAATATACCTTAGCTGCTAGCGGTATAGCCTAGTTGAAGTAAATAAAGCCCATAAAATATTATTCAAAAACTTCGAAGAACTTACTTATACTCTCATGTTATATTTCTCGAAGTTTTAACAGTTGATTACCGGATTGATTTACTCTAAAAGTTTCCATTGTCAGTACAAGCAAGTTTAAAGAATCGATCTCAGTTCACTGCTTCCGTCATATGAAACTCCAGGTGACGACACGTGTGCATACCACGCTTTACCGCCACAGTCTCCACCTTCACTCTATATGCAAATAACTAAATGCACTTTAAGGCATTTGCATAAATATTTCATTTAAATGCAACCCAAGGCAACTGCACTCCAGACCATACCAACGCGCGCACACAACGCGCACTCATGCGCCCGCGCGCCCGACACTGTGTGGGCTCCCTTTATTGTATTTATGCGCCGCCTACTAGCAGCAGCTCAAAAACTGCCAGCGCCCCCCAAAAAAAGGTGCAGATCAAGCCAGCAAATTTGATAAATTCCTCCAACTAAAGCGCTTTTAATGCGCGCTCTACATGTGTCTTGCATGTGTCTATGCCCGAGGGGGAGCGCATGCGCGACGCGAAATTTTCATATCATAAAGCATTTATGGCATTACAAATGTTATTTAGTGTAAATATCAAAAAGGTAGCAAGGTAAAAATTGCCTACAGCCTCAGTGGGGAAGTGCACGCCGAAACGCGTACTAATCATGCGACGCGCAACAACAAAAACAGCAGCGGCAGTAAAAGCTGCAAAGTAATTTGTTGAGTTCACATTTCAGGCGACCTGCGGCAAGCGCTTATGTGGCGCGTAGCGACGCGCGGTGTATATAAATGCATATGTGTGTGAGTTTCAAATTTTCGTTGACGTCTCTTCGGTCAGTGCGTGCATGCGTGCGGGTTAACGGCTTATCGGACGTTGCATATCAGCGACGCTTCCTTATATGGCCCATATAAAGCTTCTTATACACTGAAATACACAGACGCGCGCTCGGTCTTACTCCTCAATTTTCGTGCCTCTTTGTATGTTTCTGCGTACGCGTACGTGCGCGCTGGGTCCTGCATACTGCCGCCGGCATTCGTTGTGGCACGCCAGCCACTTGCAACAGCAATTTTACGCAGATTCGCAATGGCGCGGCAAGTGAGCGTTTCGAGCGCAGACATGCGCGTGCGCATTTAATTTCGCCGAAAATCCAAATTGTCGTTAAGCATTCGACGCTTTGGCGCGCACAACAACACTGACATCCCAGCGCTCATATATGTACATATGTATGCGCTTAACCTTGTCTCGTTGAGCGGCAGCTGTTGCCGTGCCATCAGACATTGTTGCATGCCGCGCATCAACGTGCAAATTAAATGCAAACTTAAATTCTTTTTCGCCTTGCGGTCGCCTGCTGTTCTTACTGATATTGTTGTTGTTATTGTTGGTGCGCTTTATACGAGCGCAAGCGCTTGCGTTCTTCACCAGCTTATCAACGAAATTTGCAAATGTTTAGTGCTCGATCGAGAACCCATAATCAAGTGTGCGCGCTGTCCAACCAGAAATTCGGTTGCGGATTAAATGTTCTTATACATTGGTGTGTGCGCGCACGTACCGGTGGCAAATGGCTGCCGCGCCGATAAAATTGTAGCCTTGCGGTGAATGCGATCTTCCACTTGCCGCTCGCCACTTGCCACTTGCCATATGCGGCACGTACTACCGCTGCGTTGCGCTAAGGAGTCGAATTATTAAGAAATAAACGCATGCAAATGAAGGCGTTGAAATATTGCACGCGTTCTCCAAAAAAACATAAACAAACCGAAATTAAATAACACAAAGTGTATGTATACAAGTGGCGATAGCGCGCTGCAGCGCGTTCGGCGTAAGGTGGCGCGTATATTGTAATTAACGACGGCGAAAAGATCGCCAGATCGTAAGATCGCGTAAGAGGTTAGGTTTTTGGCCAAACGTTCGTTTAAAAGGTGCTAAATGAGTGATTTCTCACGCGCTTTTTGCAGCTGAAATTTTAATTCGATTTTTTTTGTTGTTGTTTTTGCATATTAACATGTTGAGTTGTGGCATGTGTGAACATCAAATGAACATTTACTTAATTTATATGCAATTAGTGGTGTGTTTGGTTTTTTAAGTGGCGCGAAGTGTTGCGGAGAATGGGGGGAATTAAAGTTTGTGTGCAATTTAAGCTTATTAAGAGAAGGAAAAAGTAAATAAATGGAAGTCTTCTGAGCTGCCTGCTAGTATACTTGCTACAATTTTGCATATTTTCAAGTTTTTGTAACATTTAACCCTCTAATGAGCGCTGCGTGGGTCATTTTATACGTTTTTTGAAGCAGCTCTTAGAGATCCTTTAGGTATATATGGCAAGGATTATCATAATTCATTGAAATAATCTTTATTTTAAGAGCACGTACTGAAAATTTTCATTTTAACCTTTTTCATTATAAGGGACCTTGACCTTTTCGGTCATTTCGACCCTTACTTCAAGAAATAAAAATTTCATAATTGTGTTATTACTGGTCGAGAGTTAAAATCATTACTCAAGACATCTTTTAAAATGTCAAAAAAAAAACTCTCTTTTTGAACGTTTTAATCCTCTAATAAGCACCTAACCGGTCTTTTTGAACCTTATTGGAAAAAAGCTTAAAACTTTGAGTTTTGAGTACTTTCTTCCAGAAAATCCTATCTCTGAGTACAACAACAGTCCACTTCATTTCTAAGCAACGAAACCTTGAATTAATATAGTTATATACTCATCAAAAAATATCAACAATTCTTCAACATGCAGATATGTATATTTTGTCTAAACTGTCCAGAACTATATAGTTGTTGCCCTCAAAGAGTCGCTTAGCGCAAAATGCGCACTCATTCGCCACAACCCACCGCAACCCCACCACCGAATAAACGAAATGAGCGCGCAAACTATGTGACCGGGCGCCGACTAACAATAATGATGACACTTGTGAAGTGCCAATTAATTATCATAGCACATATGTTTATTTACTTAATTTACTTAATGATGCCAGCGGCACAACCCCCATAAGGCATACGCAGTTCAACAACAGGCGTCAGTTGGACGCTATTTAGTAGGAAGTCAGTCGGCAATGACCCTATCGAGAATTTTTTATTTTTTTACATAAACACAGTATAAATAATTGTGTTTTAAATGAAACTACAGCAATTTTGAAAATTATCGAAAAATATCGATATATCGATTTCTGATAAAGTATATTAATAACGTTTAAATATAATTATGAGTTAACTATCGCAAGTTATCAATAAAAATATTTTCAAATCTACATTCTGCATTCACAAATTCTTCTTCTAATATTACTGAGGTGGTGGTTTATAATATTTGATGTTAGAAATTTATCGAACTTACCAAAGTTGAAGGAAGAACTGAAATTATAATAAAAATGCATTAAAACTTTTAAAAATAGAATTTATAAAAAATGATTGCTTAATAATATGATATATTTATCGAAAAATATCGATTATCGATTCACATTTTCATTAATTTGTATACCCTCGTAACAAAATCGCTATGATAGTATAATAGTTTTGTTTACAAACTAATGAATATTTTGACATGAAATTTGACATAAATGTGACTGACAGTACTACCAACCTAAAAAAAAATAATTCTCCAAATCCTTCGATGCGCGCAGTTTAAATTCAAATGTCACCTTATTTTTTGGGCACAGTAGTATATCAAAATAATCAGGATGACGAGACGAGCTAAAATGTCTGTCTGTCGTATAACTTGAGTACAAATTAAGATATCTTGACGAAACTTGGATCCTTGGGACCGTGAGAAGGTTACTATTAAAAATCGGACCATTGCCACGCACACAAAATGCGAAATTCTTGTGATATCTAAGCCATAAATAAAATTATGAAAGTTGTATTGTACAGAGGATTACACTAGGGAGGGGCATATTTAGATGTAACTTTTTTGAAAAATGGGAAAGACCTCGCAACCAAATAGGTTTTTTGTATATATCTCGCAAACCAATAAAGCTATATGAACCAAATTTTCTGCAGTCGATTATCTTACGTATCCCACCACACACCATGCTGAAATCGGATAATAACCACGTCCACCTCCCATACAAAGATTATGTTGAAAATTAGTAAAAGTGGGTTAACTCACTAACGAAAAACATCAGAAACCCTTAATTTTACAGAAGAAATAGCAGAAGGAAGCTGCACTCAGACTTTTTTAACAAATGAATGCTGGACGTGGCATCGCCCACTTTTGAGTCAAAAATCATCTCAATCTCATCATCAATCTCAGGAACTACTCGACCAATTTCAATGAAATTCGGTATATAATATTTCCTTGACACCCTGATAACATGTATGAAATCGGATGGGCGAAATCAGTTCACAACCACGCCTACTTCTCATATAACACAATTTTGAAACTCATTAGATTCCTTCAATTTGTAATGTACACATAATCGATACTGTATATCATCTGTGGCTTTACTTGTGGAAAAATTGTCGAAATCGGACTATAAATTTTCAAGGCCCCGGATATCGAATGAAGAACTCAGTGCCTAAGGGTAATTTTTCACCGAAAATATCGGTAAATCTCTCAAATATTTTTCTTCTAATATTGTGTCTCTGTACTAAAAGTGGTAAAAATCGGGTCATAACTTCCCCTGGCTCCCATATACCTTATAGTCGATTTAGCAAACTTCTGGTGGGCTTTATACCGCAAATATTGGTTAATATATAAGATATCTTAGCAAAATTATGTGAGCGTATAGTCTTGGTTATAGTGTACCGCGGTAGTGAAAATTAGTGAAATCGGTTCATTAATTATATCAGCTCTTATATACTATATATTATGATTTTCGTTATTCTTTTGGACTTTATGCCGAAAATATGGGTCAAATTGTGCGGTATCTTAATAAAACTATATCAATAAATTGCAAATTAAATTAAATTGTTCGGTTGCACTCGAACTTAGCCTTTCCTTACTTGATTCATTTTAAATTTCGTATTGCGTTTCTCTAGGTCCAAGCTGTTCTTCATTGCAAACTACTACTAATATATTAAAATTTTGGGGAAAACATTATTAAAAAGTTTCCTACTGGGTCACTTCATTCACACTGTGCCACATAGTATGTAAATAATTTTGTACTAATATAGAGCAATCTGCTTGACCGCCACACTGGCAGCCGTTTAAATGGAGCCACTCCACTTAACAACACTCACAAAAGTCTGCCAGCGCTTATGAGTGGAGAAGGCTGCGCCATTGGCGTGAAGGCTGCCACAGTTGCTACAAATACTAAATAAAGTTGCTGGTGTTAATAAAATTATGAACAAGAGCGCAAAAACAATTACTTAACTATACTTAAATGCATAATTGGTCGACATATATGTATGTGTGTGTGTGTGTGTGTATTTAAATGAAAGCATGTCACAGTGTGTGTGTGAGGAACAAAGTTGAACTGTTTGTATATGTTTCTGTGGCAGTGTGCGCCACATGGCTGCTAGCTGAGCTTAATATAACTTCTAAATGTCGACAAGCCCCCGAGGGCAGTGCATTATGCATTATTTGTTGTTTGCTCTTTTGTATATAAATGCTAGCGCTCTTGTTGTTGTTATTGTTGTTGTTGCTGCATGAGGTCATCATCATTTTAAATATTTCATATTAATTGCCACTGCAATTAAGTATGAAGCCAGCCATTTCTCAGTGCTGTCAGTGTCAGCAGTCAGTAGTGTAGTCCCAGTGATGTGTGCTATACTATCACTATCACTAACATTGTTGTTGTACAATAATTGTTGTTGATGTTGCTGTTGATGTTATTTGTCAATGTTGTATGTATGTTGGTTGCTAGCAATTTATGAGCACTCATTGTTTATGCTGCTCCCTTAGCGAGTGAGTGAGTGTGTGTGTGTGCTACACCCGCAATTATAACTCACATGCAGACATATTTATATATATTTTACATAGTTGCCATATTTATGCTAGCAACATAAATAACATGAATAATTTATATACATATGTACAAAAATAATATATATACATATATTTTTTTTATATGTACATATGTATGATGAAATAAATATTTGAAATTCCATCATGCGAATTGGCGCACACATGCATGGCACAACACAGTGTTGCATTTTTGGTGGCATGTTGCACGCTCATTGCGAAAAATAAGCTCACGCTGTGCGCGTGCAGCAGTTTTAGGCGAGCGCGTGTGTCGCTGTGTGTGTCTCTGTGTGGGTGGTTGGGCGCATTTCCACTCTTCACACACACACTTCTATATATATATGTATATCAAATTCTGCGCTTGCGGCGCTTTGTCACGCTTACATCATCGTTTATCGCTGCAAGTCAAAGTGCATTTGCGTCGACCCAATTTGATATTTACTTTGCAATTCTTTTTTTTTTCCAACTTGATGCATAACTTTTGTGCGGAATTGTTTCGTTGTTTTATGGTATTGAGGTTATGTAATGGTGATTAAAATGCAAATGTTTTATTTATGCATAAATAGATGTGTCGGTTACAATGAAAAATCACGCAGAATTGGGGTTTCGAAAATATTTTAGAAAAATTATGAAGCCAAGGGCTAGGTTCGGGTGTCACAGAACATTTTATACTCTCGCACTTTATTTATATAATTATATCAATATAACACACAATTTGACCCACATATTCCTCATATATATGGTATAAAGTCCATTGAAAGTTTGAAAACCCTATTATTAGGTATATGGGAGCAAGGTGAAGTTATGACCCGATTTCACTCATTTTTGGCACGGAGATATATTAGTAGAACAAACATATTCCCTCATAATTTCTTCAAATTAGAGAGACCTACCTATATTTTCGGTAAAAAATTTGTTAGAAGCACTGAGGTCCTCATATTCGATATATAACCATATCGCATTTCTTGGATGGCGGTAATGTCAGCCTTTACTCTTACGAGGACACCAACTAGCTGTGCAGAGGCACCTTCCCAATTAAGGGTCCGGACATTCTAGGTGCATTCACTTAAATCATAGTCCTTAATACGTTTGCAGTGGTCGTCATAAAAATTGGGGTTCCGTATCCGGGGCTGTTGTTTCCTATTCTTTGGTTATACGTTTTTATGTGGTGGGTCCTAAACCCAACGCACAACCGCATAAGTGGGATTCGCCTTCTCACGTTAGCTCGTTAGAGAATAGTTGGTCTAAGACCGGAACTCGTGAGCTGCTTGAGCCACATGCAAAAGAATCGTTCCTGGCCACTCCCAAGTGAATGACAGTCAGAAACTTTCCTCACTTACGTGAACTTCTACATATGACTCCATCCTCCTGTATATATATAATATGTATAGTATTTTTATATATAAAAGCAATATTATATGAAACTGATTCCGAAGCAAACTAATCACGAACGTTTTCGTACTGAAATTGTAAACCAGATTCAGTTGAAAATTCAGTTACTCGAAGTAGTTCTTCGAAACACACTGGAATCGACCGATCCGTCTTCAGACAATATTCTAAAAAATTTTCAAAATATTCTAAAAAACAAAAAAAAGTGTTCATAAACTCGAGTTTAAGACATGAGTTTACATTTACATTTATTTTTAAAGTAAGTGTTTAAGAAACTCTTAATTTAATTAGATTATATTAGCAAAAAAAAAATGTTGTTGTTAAACTCGAGTTAAGGGAAATTTTTTTTCTAAACTTAATGTTTGTGGTGTTTAACTCAAGCTAAAAACGTAAACTCGTTTTTTGTAGTATTAAACTTGAGTTACATAAGTTAAATTTTTTACATGTAAACTCGGTGTTTATGAGTATTGGTGTTTTGTAATAAACACCAAAATGCGCAATAAACTCGAGTTTATACACAAGGTTATCTTTAATGTCATATTTGAAGCACCTTGGCTGCGTTGTAACACTTCAAATAGCACTGCTTGAAACACCCATTAAAAGAAAACTTAAATTCTTTCAAATACGGTACTTTAGGTTACGTAAAAATGGAAAGATCTTTCGAACATATGTATACCACGTGAGTTCATTCTTAAATATATTGCTTTATTAACAAAGTTGCAAATAATTAAACCAAAGATGACACTATACTTATTGTAGAATCCTCTACGTATAGATATAAAAATCTAAATCCCGTTCAAAAATCTTTTCTAACCTTCAAATTGTACATGCCTCTTGTTAAATGTTTCTTTAACCTTCCTCTGCATACTAATTTACATATATGCTTCCCGGATATCATTTCACCGCTAGAGGTTACCAAAGTTCATTGAACAGACACATCAAATAGTTCTCATAGCGAACAGATGGCACTGCATCAAGTTCCAGCTTTGGCCCCTGATGCCAAAATCGATTTCCAAAGTCCATTCGACCATCTGGGTCAGCTGCGAGCGCACCTGTGCCTACGAAACACTGTAAACAATGACAGGCACTGAGATGCAAATATATAGCGGCTACACTGTGCGATCTCGGAAAAAGCACACCACACGAAGTCAAAGAGAGTTAATGATTGCTTTATGGATGGGTGTTTTGATGCAAAAGAATTCTTAAAAATTGGTTAAAATTTTTAAAATGAAAAGTTATCAAGTTTCGTAATACTCTTCAAGATCTGTCAATATTTTGAAAGCGGTTAAAATCAATATATTAAAAGAGTACTTCTTAAGAGTAGCCCTAGCAGATTCCCTCATAGTGCCAAATTTACGCTTTTGCATTACCAAGAAGCTTAAAGAGTTTATTATTCTGGTAACATTTTAAGAGTTGATCAACATTATATCACAATTTTACAAGTAAGTTTAAGCCCATGTGTTGCTAATCACTTGAACCGTGATAACCTTAGGTTTTCTCGGTAGTCAATAATTTTAATTGACCTAAGTAAATAAAATATTGCAATATGGGTGTCCGACAAAAGCAAATATATTCAAAATCCACATAAAATATTTTTTTTTTGTAGTTGCCACATGTTTTCAAATTTGGAAGAATTAAATATTTGCTGATTTCATATTTGTAAAAATATTTAAACATTAATTTTATTCACAATTAATAAATTTTTATCATTTATTAAAACGGGGTTGCCACCTGTTACGTTTTTTCATATCAAAAATTTAAAAAATGTCTGTATTGTTATAAAATACGTAGAAAGAAACAATTTTTACAAAAATTTATTTTATGGTGTTGCCACCTATTTTGAAAAAAATTCTATGTATGTTTATTTCAAACTTTTTTAACTAAAAAGAAGGTGTTATATTTATATATTCTTAACTTTTAATAATAAATTACCATTATGAGACCCTTCTTCTAAATACATTTGTGGGCTCATACAAACGCCGCCCAGTGTCTTTTGCGCCACACTTGCGTCAATATGCACACACACATATAGTTAGTTAGTATAGGAATTTTTCGAATTTGTCTCATGTGATTAAGACCATGTTAACCCAAAACAATGGCATTATGTGACTTTAACAATGCGTTTTTTTTCAACACTCATGCGCTCGTTGGGCGTCGCTTGGCCGCCAACAGAATATTTATGCAGATGAGAATGCGCTGATGCAGCGTTCAACTTAATCCCCAAATGACGCAACGGCATTTTCAACGCATTTATTTACATATTATTGGAAGCGCGCACAACACAACAACAACAACAACACAACACAATGACAGTTTCATTTAATTTAATTTTTATTTCTCATTTTGTTTCACACAACCGTTGTTGTAGTTGCTGCTGCTGTTTGGCAACTATAATTTGTGCGGACTGTGCCAAATCGATGCGAAAGCACGCAAGCCGCATCAACAATGGCCGCATAAAATTCAATTCATTGCTCAGTTGGAGCTAAACTAAACTAAATGTGTGTGTGTGTGTGTGCGTGTGTATTGGGTTTATCAACATGCATAAGCATTTATTTATTTAGAGTGAGAGTGCTGTGGTATTTAGTTATGTCTGCAGGGGCAATGTTGGGCCAACCGCTGTGCCACACCGCAAATAACATGCCGCGCCACGCATAGCTTGCCACACACACAACAACAACAACAACAGCAATAATAGCAATGTGGAACGCCACATGTCACATGCCGCCAATGTTAGTTGTGCCAACTTGCGGCAAAACAACAACTGGTTCATTTGCATTTATGCTGCGCCATCGTAGATTCATCAAATGTTGGGCGACGCGCGCTCTCCTAGCGTTGCGGCGCGGTGTGGCGCGCGGTGTGTTTCTGCGCGTTTGTGCTGGCACTGGCAGCGCTCTTTAATCTTTATTAATTGCAAAAGTCGCACATAATGTGCACTGATTAATGCTAAACACGGACGTAGGGCCACAGTTTTCTTTTTTTCTAGTGCTACTGTACTTGCTGGCGCTCGCCATGCATCGAACGCCGCCGTGCGCGCGCTCTCATTTTCTCAACCGCGCGTCGCTTGTTTCGTGTATAAATGCCGCGCGCCATGCGAAACATGCGAATTAGAGAAAGCAGAAAGTGCTTTAATTTGAGTTTTGAATTTCTTTTTGTGTATAAAAGAAGAAAATTTCAATGCGCGATGCAGGAATTTGGCGCAAGAAATTTCAATGCGCGCGGTAACGCTTGCCGCTGTAAGATTTACGCGCGATTCACAGAAGATTTTTTTTGTGTTTGCCGCATTAAAGCTGTACTAAAGATGCTGTTAAATGCTGGCGCGTTTACTTGCACGTCTTTCAACAATTTTCCCACTTGCTTTGGAAACCTTTTTCACCCTTTCGCTGGCGCGTTTCTTTACACTCGCCAACAAAGGGTAAGTCATACACATTTTGATAAAGGTACGCGCGGAAATTATCAAACACACTACTTAGCATACGAATGCGCCCATTTGTGGCGCTGAGAAATAACGTAAAAATATAATAATGCATATAAAAATATTTTTTTTTTTATTTGAAAAAAAAAAAATTGAAAATAATTCTCAACCACTCAAATTTTAAATGCTACAACTGCCAACTGCCAGACTTACGCGGCTGACGTGTCCTTTGAAGCGCACACAACAGCCATTGACTTTCCGCTCTTCAGCTGTTGCTGCGCGCACTGCTTTGCCGTACAATAATAGCTACGAACAACAACAACAATAATAACAGCAGCGATATGCCCAGCAATGATAGCAATAAGCAGTAAGTAGTAAGCAATAAAGGCGCACATTTGAAATGCCAACCCTTTTGTTGCATGTTTACTTGTTTGGTTTGTTGTTGAAACGGTGTGGTGTGGTGTGGTGTGGTGTGGCGCGTCGAAAGGTGCGCCATGAGAACCAAAAACCCAAAAAAAAAGCGGTGTAAGCAAATCAGCGGCGACGCCACCGCTTGGCTGGCATGACAGTTTGGTGGTAGCGCGCGCTGTAATCACAGATTTCGCTGCGTAGATATGCGCGTTTGTCGAATAACAACAACAGGCGCAACAACAAAAAAACTCACTGATTATAATAGGAAAATTGAAAAAGTGGAAAAACCACATTTTTTTGTTTGTCTTGTCGGCGCGCGGGACATTTGGTGGCACATTTGGAAAGCGCAAATGATATGCGCGCATCTTGTTAAGATGATCAGCCTCAGCGGCGGCCGGCAAGTAGCAGCGTATGCAAAGCGCTGCGCCGTACAATAAAACCGAGTGAAGGCAGCAATAAAAGTTGAAATAAAAAGTGTCTCTGCAAACAGCTGTGCGTTTGAAAAATGAAATGTGAAAATCGTAATGGAAAATGCTGAATGCTTTGAAATGGTTTGGGTTGCAAGTCGGCGGCGCTGTGTTACGCGCATTCAAATGTAAATTGTAAATTGTAAAGCGAATGCCGCTGATTGCAACAACAATTGGTTTGAGTGAGTTGGCGCGCTTTTTTTCTGGTGCTGTGCGTATATGTTGACAGATGCGGTGGCGCATGTAAATTACAGGGTGTGTGATGTGGAAGGGTTATGTTATAAGACTAACTGATTTAAAGATAGATGATTAATGATAAAGAAGCAAGTCTTAGGCAATGTGCCGAAATGTTAAACTCGTAGAAAGCCTGAGCGCTATTAACAAAAGTGGTTAGAAAACTCTAAGAACAACAAAACACTTTTGTCTTATCGCTGGAACTAGCGCGAACTTATATTATGCCAAGGGCTGTAAGCATATACCAACAATAATGAAGGATCTTTATATGACTGAAGCAAAAAAGACAGTCTTATTGACGCTTTTCCGTCGATAATTTGCATAAAACCAAAATGTATATCTGTCCAAGTTCTTGGCTCTCTCGACAGAGGACAAAAAATATCAGGGAAATAATTAATGCTACTATAATCAATTCTGTTGCAAAAATAAGTTTAGTTCCAGAAAATTTCTTATCAGAATTTGTCAATCAATATTTAGATCAAAGAATTGAATGTCAAGACTGCACACTTCAGCATTCCCAAGATGTTCTCCTATATGAGAAGACCTGCAAAACAGAGTTATGAATGATATGAAATAAAAAAGTGAGCTTTGGACTCTTCTACAAAGTCTATCAGTCTAAATGTATCTGAGAGTAGTATGTCTGAACAAGGAACTTTTAGAGATTAGCTCTTCGAGAGCATATCTTTCAACCTCAACGAAAAGGAAAGGAAATGATTTTTATCAAGCTTAGTGAGTTAAATGTAGGAAAGAATTTGGGGGAAATACAATCCGTATATTGAAGACCTGCAAAACAGAGTTAGGAACGTTATGAAATAAAAAAGTGAGCTTTGGACTCGTCTACAAAGTCTATCAGTCTAAATATATGTGCGAGTAGTATGTCTGAGCAAGGAACTTTCAAAGATTAGCTTTGCCAGAGCATATCTTTCGACCTCAACCACAGAAAAGTAATTTTGGAAAGGAAAGGAAATGATAGTTAAATGTAGGAAAGAATTTGTGGGAAATACAATGCGTACTCAAGAACTTAAAAGAAAGAAATGCTACTATAAACAGATTTCTTATTTACTTAGATCCCAATAAAAAACTTTCTAATTTACTTAGAACAGAATTATCCAACCTGAAAAATTCCTAAATGATAAGCACTTGAAAGATTATCAACTAAGAGGAAGGAGTCGATTTAAGGAAATGAAATTACGAAAAAACTATACGCGAATACTGTTTCGATGAGTTTATGCGATTTAAAAACGGGTCATATATGTGATGTTTAGAGGCCCAGGTTTTGATGAGCAAGAGATGTCTTCTATTATAATTGAGTTCAGGATGAGTACAGTTGAGGTTGAACTGAACTGATATCTGTAGTTCTAGGAAGGGACACAATAATTTGATAAACTGATTTCGACATTGAAATTTGTATCGCTCTTTCTCACAGATAATGGAAAGTATAGGTTAGTCCAGTAGGCCAGCAGACCAGCAGACCACCCATAGACCAGTTTGATGCTTAGCGATACCAAATGAAGTACCGTCACGTAGTGAGTAGTAGTCATCTCTTAGGATGCCAGCGCTTGACACAAATTTTAGGTCTCACTAACGATATGTCCTTGAACTTTGCGTACTGTGGTGCCCTCAAATGGAAAGTATAGAACACAATGAAAAATCAATGACAAATGCTCTGCCTTTTCATTGGTTTAAGTAAGATCACTGTCGCCTATAAAAATATGAAATATTATTGAAAACCTGAGCTAAGTGAGAGCTAAAAACTTGAGGGCTCGTTGATTGAAATATTGATTATATTATAAAAAATCTAAAGAAAGCTAACGAAACAAATTGAAGAAGAAATTTGAACAAGCGGTTTGAAAATATAGGGACCAAAACTAATTCTATTAACACCAACAGGTTTGCATTGGCTGCAAAAAATCCAAAGTTTTCCTGGCAAAATTTAAAATCAACCAAAATGACACACCCTTTATAGAGAGATTTAAATACATACAAAAGCTATCTAAGCACTCCACTCTACCATACAGTATATCTCCAAGTTTGCTCTCATCATTCGCGCTATTTACAAATGTCATTTGGCATTTTGTTTACCGTTGCATTATTTGCGGTAATGCCGATGATACGCCAGCCTTTAATGTTGTCCTTAACTGGAAGCACATACAACTATTGTTAGTATAGAAGCATATAAGCCCACAACCACTCACATCGCACGCCAGCAGACACTCGTTAGAGAGTCTTTAAGCCAAAAGGTAAATATTTCAAAATAGCATTAAAAGTTGTTCAACACCCTGCCTACATATGGCACGCTATTAAACGGGGTTGTTCCAACAACACTTTTTTACTTTACTTTATACAAACAGACGTTAATTTAATTCAATAGCAGCGAGGCGGCGTGTATTTGCCGCGTGTGATTAATAGCGCGCCATAGCTCAAATGTCCGAAAGCGGTCTTTAATTAAAATTATTCGGCGTGCTAAGTGCCTTTAGTCGTATAGTTCGACTCCATCTCGCCATCAACTTCGACGCGTAATCATTTTATAATTTACTCATGCGTGTGCGTGTGTGTGCAGCCAGCTGATGTCCTGCGTACTTAATTCTAACTCTATTCCATGTTTTTTCAGAGTCCTCTTCGCTGCCACATTAGTTGTAGCTTATGTATGTGTAAGCGCATATTAATTTACACATTTTTTCGTATTTTTTCATTTTCAGTGGAAATTCTCCTGCATTTAATTGCGCTCTTAATGAGCGGCGAGCAGCAGCTGACCTTTGTGCCCCGCTGCCGTTGCATGTGGCCGCTTTGATCCTTTTTCTTAATGTGTTGAGGGTCACTTTGATAAAGCAGGTTTTATACACACATCTCTATAAACATTCTTTATGTGCTCCTGTGTGTGTAATGTGTTGTTTTTTCTTTTTGTAATCGCGTGAATCGCATCGAAAAGGGTCGCACGTAATTAGCCGCATTTTAACTGCATTGGTATGACAGTGTACATGGCCTTTTTCATGCAAATTTTAGCGTTGACGCCTGTAAATTTTTATCTTGGGTTCGCCCAACAATTTTGGAGATTGTGTGTAAATGCTTGTGAACTTAGTTGTATATATTTTTATTATTGTATAAAATATTTGTTGTATTTGTGGACAGTGGGATTGTAAGTGAATACTAGTTTTGGCACTTTTTCTCATAAATTTTGGGGTCTAATTACTGGAGTTATGTTCCAGTTTTGCAGATATATGTATGACTAAACTCGGCATGAATCCAAAATTGAATTAAAACGATCCTTAGGATTAGCGCCTCATTAGTTATAAAGGATTATTTCTTGTACCTTCAGTTTTAATTGATTTCAAGGTAGAATGTAATCTCAAATTGTTGAATTTTTGGAGTGTTTTGGAATTCGAAAACTTGTTATGTTCGGAAGTTAGTTCTTATTCGAAGAAGTTGTATATTTTTACATCTCCACACGAAGCTCTATTCTATAAGCTCTAAACAGAGCTGGAGCAATAGGTTTTTTAGAACTGCTACCGAATATGTCCATACTAATTTATGTCCGGGCTATATGGTGGATGTGATAAAACCTCCCATCCGAGCTCCCGTAGCTTCTGACGAGTCATCAACGAAGTGTCTAGTCTGGCGTTATCCTGATGGAACACTACACCCTTCCTGTTGGCTAATTCTGGACGCTTCTTGTCGATCGCCTGCCTCAAGTTTCAAGCGGTCCAGTTGTTCGCAGTAGTTGGTAGAATTAAGCGACTAGCCATAGAGGTGCAGCTCATAGTGGATGATTCCCATCCAATCCCACCAAACACACAGCAAAACCTTCCTGGTCGTCAATCCCGGCTTGGCCACTGTTTGGGAAAATTCAGCGGCCTTCGACCACGATCGTTTTCGCTTGATATTGTCGTATGTGATCCATTTTTCGTCACCAGTCACCATCCGCTTCAAAAATGGGTCGAGTTCGTTTCGTTTCAGCAGCTATCGCAGGCGTTGATTCGATCCAGAAGGTTTTTTTGCGTCAAATCATGCGGCAGCCAAACATCAAGCTTTTTTTGTGTATCCAGCCTTCTGCAGATGGTTTAAAATGGTTTGGTGACTAATTCCCATCTCCTGGGCGATGTCACGAAATGCCACATGCCGGTCTAACTCGATGTTTTCCATGATTTGATCGGTATTCGTCGTCACAGGTCTTCCGTCGGCTGGCTTATCCATGGTGTCGTTTTCACCCGTTCTGAATCGTCGAAATCAATCCTCCGCAGTTCGAAGTGGTAGAGTAGCATCCCCCAAAACACCATTAAACTCACGGAACGTTTTTCTAGCAGATTTGCCTTTAACGAATGAAAACTTAAAAATAGCGCCAATTTCGGCGTTAGTTAACTCCATGTTTACACGTCTATAACTTTTGAACGCAATACCCAAACTAATCATGCATAGCGTTGTTTTGTAAGTTATGTCAAGGCCTTTCAAAGATGTATAGTATTGCCAGATATGGGATCTGTAGCGCTTTATACATAGCAACATATATACAGGTCTTTTAGTGTTCCTGTGAGTTCTTAGATTCCATGACTAAGAAGAATGAATCACGCTAAAAAACAGAGTTTGCAAAAAATAGTGAGGGGGAAAGATATGTCGGGCAATTGGATTGTTTTTCGTGGACTTCCTCGAATATTATTGTGCTCCAGAACTCATTGGTGTAATAAGATCTAGTTGAATAAACAGATTAAATTTGTAAAAATTGAAAAATACTCTTAGCTCATTCCTGAAAATCAACCAAAAATATATTATCTAATTATTCATAGTTCAATCCTACACAGCCTCTGAGATGTCGATACTTTTCGAATTTCACTTGTCATTAGCAATTTCGAAAACAGCAGCAAAATTTATTAGCGACTATGCGTGCGTCAAGCGAGATTAGCGAAAAATGCAGAAATCATAAAAAATTATAATTAAATAATTGTCGACACACACACTCTTAAATGTGAGTAAGTGGTTATCACAGCAATCGATGCCAAGAAACAAATTATTGAAAAACCGCGACAAACCGCAAACATATTTGCACGTCAAAGCGAACAAAATACACTTGTGCTACACACTGTGCTACAAGTAAAAACAAATTCAATAAACCAAAATAGATTTAGTGCCAGCAGCAAGTGACTGCATAGAGATATGAATACAGCTATATCTCTATTTATTTGTATATATATGTGTGTATGTGTGTATAGCTGTGCGTACTCATGTCAGTTGCTAAAGAATTGCTCAGCCACACTTGTTTGTCATTAATTTGGTTCAAGTGTTTTCCTATGTTTAACCGCCCTAACGCCTTGTAGCCTGTCAACCACATAAGAACAAACACACACACATACACTCATACATATTCATACAGACCATTCGATTTGTTCTGCGTTCAAAGCAATCCAACTCACGCACAGTCCATTTTGTTTCATTTCACTTAAACTTTTTACGAGTTTATCATCCATATTTATTAATACGATTTTCATATTCGATCATAAAATTTTGATTTCTCCGCTACGGATGTGGTCGACTCGTCTGTGTGTATGAGTATGTGTGTGTGTCTGTGTGAGTGCTTATAGTTATGTGTAGTATTAAATTGAAAGCTATAAAAATTAGAAACTTTCAAGCAGCAGGAAAAATAATAATAATAACAACAACAAAAGAAACAAATTATAACAACAACAACAACAAAAAAGTATACAAAAAACAAAAAACAACAACAAAAAGAGAATTAAAAATTACAACAAAAACAAAAAAATATCATAAAAACAACAACAACAACAATTTTTTAGAACGTGTTGTCAAGTGTTTGTTGGAGCAGCAAGTCGAAATATACATACATATGACTTGTTCCAAAAAGCATAAAAATATATACTTGTGTATATATGTACATATGTATATCCCTTATTACTTTCCACTCGTTTTTTTTTCGGTGTTAATTTTCAGCTTTTCTTTTTATGATTTCGCGCTTTAATTAAGATTTGCGCGTGTAGCGCTCACTCAATGTAGCCAAAAAGCCGCGTAGAACACAATGCAGGAACCCACACACACATACACACTCACAGCACTATTCATAAACACACACACAAGCACATAGGTGCTCACTTACATATCGCTTTCGTGTTGAAAAACAATTATATATAGCCGGTTTATCGATTGCATTATTCACTTTTTTTAGAATTTTTGTATGTTTTTTGTTGTTGTTATTCTTATATTTATTGTAGCCGGTTTGTTAATTGTATCTTTCTTGCCGACAGCTTGTTAAATTAAACGTTTTCGGCTACCGTTGGTCGCGGGCTTTGCGCCTCCGGCCATTGGTGGCTTATTTAGAGTTCTTGACTCTTTAGCTTTTGGTGTTTTTGGTGCAAATTTGATATCGATTTAATTTCGGTGTAGGCATGAGCGTGGCGAAAATTAGTTGGCTTGAAAAGTAGTTTTATCTTTAATTTTCTACTCAATGAAGAATTGAAGAATGGTTTAATTTCTGGGTAATTTAATTTATTCTAATACAAAATTATTTAATTCGACCACAAGAGTCTTCTTAAATACGAAGCTGATATTTGCCTGTCAGTATTCTTGTTGTTGTTGTAACAGATGAAATTATTTTAGGCAATGTCATCGAGTTGACAATCCTTGGTTGCGTAAAAATTCGGGTGCGTACCTGGTCCTTTATTGCGCAGTCTTTAAAGACATCTCTTAAATAGTCACCATGATCGGCTAGGTAAGGTTAAATAGCTGATCCCTGTGCAACATATAGATCCACCCTTTGTGATGTCGCAAACTCCTCCAAATGGCTGACCGAGTCACTTATGGGACGACTAAGCGCTTTGAGTCTTTGATAAATTTGTACAGACTACTAATTAGTAATCGAGATAGTTCAAATGGTTCTCCGAAGTTCGTTCTACCTATATGTTTCCGCAGTCTAGCGAAGTTGAACAGCGAATGAGAAAGTGTTTCGAGGTCTCATGCACACCTTCTTAGATACAACTTTGGCAACCTTCATCCTTTAAGATATTTAGCCTTACGTCAAGTAGTCCCAATGTTTAATATCCAGCAAGAGCAAAAAGCTCAGTGGATCTCCTGCGATGCGTAAGCCAGAATGATCTCGCAGACGCACTGAACCAACGCGGAGAGGCAGGATGATAGTGAGGCAAAAACTTGTCAATAATAATTTATACTGAGAGATATCTTTATGACGTAACTTTCTATTGTCTTACAAGAGGTTTTCTTTTTCTCTTCTTTTCTGTTTCTTTGCCAAATTCCTCACTGATATAAGCTTCACTTTATCAACGTCTGATCATTCTGAAAAATCATACTCACGTTTCGATCCTGTTCGCCTATCAAGACTGCATTCTACAAATACACTCGACAGTCTGGTGTTTACTTGACAGCAGAGCTCTGATGAACAACGTGGACCTGAAGTTGGTTTGGTTTATAAGTTTCTCTTTCTATCTGCATGTTGTGCTTGTCTAATTGTCAAGGAAATATCATATTTCTTCAACAGTTGTCTTCATTTTCATCTTCTTCATTAGTCGTATTCCGAATAATATAACATAAGCTCTGGGACTGTTTCTGCATCACATAATTTTCAGACCCCTTAGACTCCGCGACTACAAGGATGGTCTACATTAACCTTAGAGTTGTATGTGAGTATCAGCAATACTAAATCCTCAGTATTGGTAATCAGAGGGTTTAAAATGAGTCGATGATTAGGCTTCTACATGCGAGCCTAGATCCGGATCTCTAGGCGGGCAGTGGCGTAGAAGTTTCTTCCTCGCAAGTGATAAGGTTATACCGCCTTTACTCGGTCGTCAGAGCCTTGTTCGTAGTGAACAGCGTTTACCGCGTGAAGGTGAGGTTGACTTGTAGGAGGTATAGGCTATGTTTTCGCATCACCAACCCTATTCGCCCAATTTTGGTATTAGTTGAATGGGTCCCCGTCTTTACTTCTCGACTAGACTACATATAAGCTAGAATTTTTATAATAGTTCTATAATTAGTTACTTCGACTGCTTATTTCTGCTAGACCACTTCATTTCCCAAGTTCTTGCAGTCTACTAAATTGGTTCTAAACAACAAAACTGCCAATTCACTGCTAACTGAAATCACTTTATAAACACTAATGCCATGTAAATACCAACTTTATTGGCTTTACATTGTGTGTGTGTGTGTTTGTTATCCTTTCAATAACGAATCAATAACATCAATTAGCATGTCATTATCACGTTTCAATGCATTAAATATAAATAAATACAACAGCAAACAAACCACCCTACAACAAATGCAAACAAATGCCAATAAGCCAAACAAAATGCAATGAATGAAGCGCTCAGGCAGTGAGACGTCAAAAGAGTCACTTTAGCCCTTACCTTTAATACCGAGAGCCGACCGAAGTGAGAACCCTCGCATAGAGCATGCCGCCTGCGGTCGACAAACAAGCAATAAATAGCAATGATATGCGAAAAATCTATTGCAAAAATATTGTATGCACCGCCGCTGTGCAATTGTAACGAAGGGATAATAATCACGCACGAATACAAACGAACACACAAATATACATACGAGCACACATAGAGGCATAACCGACGCTTGTGCGTTCTTATTTCATGTCAAATTGAGTCGGATTGGAATCCCTGCAACTTCAAAATATACTACCGTTATGTCTATTGAATGCATCAACGTGGTGTGTGTGGAAAGTTAATAACGGTTTAGTGTTCATGATCGGGCGTTTTGTGCAACAAGTACAAATACACACTGACACACAGACAAGTATAATTATTATTGTTGTTGTTGCATTTAATCGGTTATTTATTGATGAGGCTATTGAATAGATTTCGTAAGGGATTTACCGCTATTACAGCTACATCCCTAGACATGCATGTATGTGTGTGTATTCATTTTAATTGACATTAGCTATATTGAGGGGAATTGCACAATGCGGCCTTACATTCATCATCTCTATGTTTGTATGGGTCCCAAATAGACGCAGTTCAATAAATTTGCTTTGTGGTTGCTTGCCGGTGTATTTGACTGGTGTATTTGGCAATCACAAATAATTATGCAAATTAAGTACGTTTCAATAGCTCAATTTAATATGGCGATGCGGTGAAAGGAATCAATGACTTTTGTTGTTTGCAGAAAGAATAAATCGGTAAAGAGCTGCGGGGGGTTTTCGTGGAAGCAACATATAAAATAGAGAGGATCTAAGCTGAGATAGGAACCAACTTCAGGAAAAAAATTACTAGATTCAAAATGATGCGACTATAGTACATCAAATAGCTTACGAGTTTTAGATTACAAAAGCCGAGGAAATATCGTTTCAAATCCACCGAACGACTATTTCTTCAACAATGAATAAAGAAATAGAAAATGTAATAAATTAGGCATTCTTGAAGTAAATTATAGATTATAACATATCCAAACATACTTTTAATTAAACAATTAAGAAAATTTTGCCATGTGACTATCAATTTCTTAATATAACATATAATGTGACAATTTACTAATTACCTCATTAGTACTTAATTAACAATTAATTGATGTAAAAAAACTTTTGAAACTCTGTGAGGTTGAAATATTCACAAATAAAAAATGTTGGCATTTAACTACCAATTTATTAATTTAGCAACAATTAACTAATTACCTCATTAGTACCTACTAAATTTACAATTAATTGATGTAAAAGTTCCTATGCAACCCTATGAAGTTAAAATATTCAATAAAATTAAAAACCTTAAGACAACTGTCACAAATTAATTGCATAGATTGTCAATTCTTAAGTATCAAACATTATGAGTCAATTAACATTTTAATTGCCTCAACTAATTGGCCTGTGAACTTGTTATTAAAGTCTTTGCTTCATAATTGAGCGATCATATTTAAACGAACGATGGGAAAGACAACAAAAAAGGGAAAGATCGGAACAGTCTATAAATTCTTATTCAGATGGAGTACTCTATGAAGAAAATCTGCCAAAGCATATAGAATTAATGCTAAATCCTTATCTTAAATCAATCTAAAATAACTAATATTTATGTTATGTTGTTATCAAACCTCAAAGGATATCATTTTTAATAATTTTCCTTCTTATTTTTCAGAGTCCAACATAGAAACTTGGATGTAAATGGGTAAGTCTAATCAACAAACAGTGAAAAGCGATCACAATGTTTAACTAATCTAAGCTATGTAATAAGCTTCATCGCAGAGTATACCTAAACAGTCCTTAATAAGGAGCTATACCAGTGTAACCCATGAAAAATTAAGCGATTTTCGTGATTTTTTTTTAAAGAAAGTACTCGATAGAATATTTCGAAGTTTTTTGGACATATTGGTATATTTTCAGCATTATTTTAATGATTTTTTTGCAAAAATATTGAAACATAAAGGAGTTATGTGCTGTCTTCGAAGGTGCAAAAAAAAGTTCCCCCTCAAATGCTGTCATGATTCCGGCCGAATGAGTAGCTGGAGCAATAAAATGTCGTTTTGAGAAAACCGTGTTTAATGTTCCAACTATAAGCTATCCAGCTACGACTTGATATTTTTGTAAGCATAAACTGCAAATAAAAAAAAATCGATTTTTGAAAATGTCGCACTGACGCTATGACTACAAAGACTTTGATTGAATTTTACTTCACATTAGCGGATTATACTCTATCTTATAACTTGAAATTTCGAACATAAGTAGTCCGGCTCACAAAAATTGATCCGAACAACTCTCGGTTTTTATACTCTCGCAACAAAGTTGCTAGCAACAAAGTTGCTAAGAGAGTATTATAGTTTTGTTCACATAACGGTTGTTTGTAACACCCAAAACTAAACGAGTAAGATATAGGGTTATATATACCAAAGTGATCAGGGTGAAGAGTGGAGTTCAAATCCGAATGTCTGTCTGTCCGTCTGTCCGTCTGTGCAAGCTGTAACTTGAGTAAAAATTAAGATATCTTGATGAAACTTGGCACACTTATTTCTTGGCACCATAGGAAGGTTGCTTTCGAAAATGAGCAAAATCGGACCACTGCCACGCCCGAAAACACATAAAGTGCCATAACTAAGCCATAAATAAAGTTATGGAAATAAAATTTGGTATGAAGAATCGCACTATGAAGGGGCATATGTGGATGTAATTTTTTTGGGGAAGTGGGCGTGGCCCCGCCCCCTAATCGGTTTTTTGTATATATCTCGCAAACCAATAGAGCTATATAAACCAAACTTTCTGCAGTCGTTTTTTTTAGCCAATTCCTTATACATTCCAAAAATGACAGAAATCGGATAATAACCACGCCCCCCTCCCATACAAAGGTTAGGTTGAAAATTACTAAAAGTGGGTTAACTCACTAACGAAAAACGTCAGAAACACTAAATTTCGCATAAGGAACGGCAGATAGAAGCTGCACTCAGATTTTTTTACAAAATGGAAAATGGGCGTGGCGTCGCCCAGTTATGGGTCAAAAACCATATCTCAGGAACTACTCGACCGATTTCAATGAAACTTGGTTTGTAATAGTTTCCTTACATCCTAATGATATGTTGTGAAAATAGGCCAAATCGCTTCACAACCACGCCTACTTCCTATATACCAGAACTTTGAAGACGATCTGAAACGTTTACATTACAATATATAAAGTAAGCACTAGTGAAGATATCGGTGCAAAACTTTGCACAAATACTCTATTTATAGTGTGGCAGCCCCATTCTAAAAATCACCGAAATCGGACCATAGGTTGTCAAGGCCCCATATATCGAACTTGAGGACCTCGGTACTTCTAACCTAATATTAGGGTTTCCAACTTTCAATGGACTTTATACAATATATATATGACGAATATGTGTGTCAAATTGTGTATTATATAATATTTATAAAGTTAAATAAATAAATTGCGAGAGTATAAAATGTTCGGTTACACCCGAACTTAGCCCTTCCTTACTTGTTTTTCGTTAATCTGTTGACGCAAACTCTCGGTATCAATCGGTATGTGAAAGTACGTGATCGTTTACTTTTCGGATTGCCTTTCGTTTTTTGTGAGTCAACTAAATGAAGGTGTAAATAATAACTCTGCTAGAACAGTCTAATAAAGCTTAACTATGAACTAAGCTTTATCAGAAACTGTGTAAAGTTAAGAGTTGGCGTCGAAGTGACAAATAATGGATTCGAATAAGGTGTACAATAACAAAAGTGTATTTAAAATAAATATTATTACGAATAGTCGTCAATCATCAAGATGGTTTTTTGGACAGAAAGTAATGAAATAACGTTTAAAAGTACAAAGGATCCTACATACATAAAATAAGTATATTTAAAAGAAATATAATGAAGAATATATTATCCGTATCAAATATAGGTATATATATAAATAAATATTTTTAAATAAATTTTCATGAAATACACCCAAGCTGCCAAGCATCAATGACCTCCATTTGCCAATTTTCAATTATTTTTGCAGCATTATTTTGCACAAATACATACAAACAAGCACTGTTTAGCTGAATATACACACATATGTACATGCCCACATCTGCACATTGACATTTATTTTTAGCGTAATTTCATTTCATTTCATTACAAAAATAAATGGTGTACACTTTGTGGCACGTTTTTCACGCTTTAAAAATAATCGAAATTAATATTATTTATTTAAGAGCGCAAGCGAAGAAAAATTTGCGAAAAAACAGCTCATTTGCAGTCGCTGCCAATGGCAATGCCGTCAGCGCGGTACGCATATGCTATGCAATAATGGCGAATATCAAGTAACAGTGCGGCGGAGCAGTATATGATATATAAATATATGGATTTCTACGCGCTGCCTTCGAGTGCAACTGGTAGCCCGAATTATCTTGCGGCCTTCTAAATTTCTTGCTGTCATATTTTCTATTTGAAATAGAAAGAAAGCAAAAAAATTCCGTTATGAAACTTGTTGCACTTAGCGGCAGTGGCAGTGCGAAGGCGATATGGCAAATTAAGTTGTAGAGGAAAATTTTACCAGTGTGAATGGAGGAGCTGTGTAAAAATATTAAATTTTGTGGAAAAAAATGATTCTCACAATGAAATAAAATTTTATAAAAAATATTTCAAAAAATCAAAATTCTTTCCAATACATTTAATAAATTAATGAAAAATTTTATTACTTTAGAGGTATATAAAAATGTTAACAAAATATTTTTGTAATAAAAATTATGAACAACAAAAATTTAGTTTTATATTAAAATATTAAAACAAAAAATATTTCTACACAAATTAAATTTTCTTTAATTTTAAATGTTCAAGGTTGCTATTTAAGAAAATGTTAAAATATTTTTTAGATGTAAAATTCCTGATGAAAAATAATTAAAAAATAAATTCAAAATTATGAAATTAATAAAAGAAATAAAATATATTTTCAACTAAAAGTTAATAATTAAAATTTTACAAAAAAAAAGTTTACAACAACAATAATATTATTAGTCATTTTTTTATAAATCCAAAAAATTTGTTTTAAAAATATTGAATCAAAAAATAGTTTGCAGAAACCGCAATAAAATTTTATAAATATATTTACAACAATTGTAAAATTTTACAGCAACAAATATTTTAATTTTTTTATGAATTTCAATTATTTTTTTCATTTTAATTAAAAGTTCTTTTTTTAATTTTTAACAAAATATTTTAAAAATAAAATTATAATTTCATAAAAAATATTTCTACAACAATATTTATTATTAAATTTATTATTTATTAAAAGTATTATTTTCACTAATTCGAATAACTGCATTTTTTATTCAATTATTTTTTAAACTTTTTCGTTCAACAATTTAAAAAACTATTTAACAAAACCATAATTTTTATACTCTCGCAACAAAAGTTGCTAAAGAGAGTATTATAGTTTTGTTCACATATCGGTTGTTTGTAACACCCAAAACTAAACGAGTTAGATATAGGGTTATATATACCAAAGTGATCAGGGTGAAGAGTGGAGTTCAAATCCGAATGTCCGTCTGTCCATCCGTCCGTCCGTCCGTCTGTGCAAGCTGTAACTTGAGTAAAACTTAAGATATCTTGATGAAACTTGGCACCATAGGAAGGTTGCTTTCGAAAATGAGCAAAATCGGACCACTGCCACGCCCACAAAATGGCGAAAACCGAAAACACATAAAGTGCTATAACTAAGCCATAAATAAAGCTATGGAAATAAAATTTGGTATGAAGAATCGCACTATGAAGGGGCATATTTGGATGTAATTTTTTTGAGGGAGATGGGCGTGGCCTAAAAGGTTTTTTTGTACATATCTTGTAAACCAATAAAGCTATATAAACCAAACTTTCTGTAGTCGTTTTTTTAGCCACTTCTTAATACAGTCCAAAAATGAAAGAAATCGGATAATAACCACGCCCACTTCCCATACAAAGGTTAGGTTGAAAATTACTAAAAGTGGGTTAACTCACTAACGAAAAACGTCAGAAATACTAAATTTCACATAAGAAATCTCAGGAACTACTTGAACGATTTCAATGAAACTTGGTTTGTAATAGTTTCCTTACATCCCAATGATATGTTGTGAAAATAGGCCAAATCGCTTCACAACCACGCCTACTTCCTATACACCAGAAATTTGAAGACAATCTGAATCGTTTACTTTACAATATATAAAGCAAGCACTAGTGAAGATATCGATGCAGAACTTTGCACAAATACTACGTTTATAATGTGGCGGCCCCATTCTAAAAATCGCCGAATCGGACATTAGGATTTCCAACTTTCAATGAACTTTACACAATATATGTGACGAATATGTGGGTCAAATTGTGTATTATATAATATAAATAAAATTAAATAAATAAATTGCGAGAGTATAAAATGTTCAGTTACACCCGAACTTAGCCCTTTCTTACTTGTTTAAAATTATTTTCACAACAAAGTAATTTTCCAAAAATTTTATTTTCAAAAATTTAAATTATTGCAATTGTTTCATGCAATTTATACGCAACATTAACTGCACAATTTAATTAAAAACAAAATTTTATTGAAAAACAAATATTTTCGAACATTATTTGTACAGCAAATGTGTATGACGCTTGTGGCAGCCGCGCGCACAACAACATGCCAATGAATAATGGCATCATTGAAATAATCTAGAAATAAATTAAATTTTTGTTGTTGTTGTTGGCGTTGTGCTTGCACGATTTTATTTAGGCGCAAATGTGTGCATTTCACACCCGCCATAAGTGGCGCGGCCACTTGACGCTACTACAGGCCGCACGTCACCGCTGCATGCCACTTGGCTCTTGTGTATAAAAAATATATATAAATTATATATATATATGTATGTATGTATGTATGTATTTGTACGTGGCACTCATAGTCATAAGCGGAAAATACCGTATTTATTATTGGAATAAAATCTCGAAGAAGTCAGCACAACGGCAAAGTGCAAGCAAGCCAACGCAGCGAGCGCAGCAGCGCGGCTGGTGTAGGCCGAACGCGTTCCACCTGCCAAAAGTGCTACGAATGTACTTATTTGTAGATCCATATGGTCGGCCAAAGGCGTTCGTCACTTACTACACTTGCTTCTTATTGCTGTTGTTGTTGTTGTATTGGTGGCTCTTAGCTGCGTTGGCTGCCACCATCGCTACCAGCACCTAGCGTTGCTGCTGTTAATGGTATTCATTCGAGAATTTATTTAAATTTTCTTGCTTTTCAATCTAAAAATAATTGAGTCTTAAAAATAGGAAATTTAAATTAGTTCAAAATATCATATACACATAATTTTTGTGATTTTCCAATTTAGATTTATTCTTTTTTATACAGATTTACGTGCATATTTCGGATATACATACAAAGATGAGTGGTGTGCGTACATAGAAGATTTTATATTTTTGGTTGAACTAAAAATATGACAGCATAGTGTGAACATGAATATTTGTGGCATAAATATATATATATATATATGTACAGATATATGTATTTAATATTATTTCTGACAGTTCAGGCATTAAAATATTATCGGTGAACAAACATCGAAAACAAGTTCATTTACCACTTGGTGAGTTATTTGCTCTTCATTTTGCGAAGCTTTACTTTGCGATTCACAGATCTTAAGATCGAGAGAGAGATCTGCTACGGGTCTTAACCTTATAAATTAGCCACATAGCCCCGTGAACCTTGCTGTGTTATAAGCTTTTGTTATGAGGATCCTCACTGGAGTGTAATGATAGACGGATATCTAGGTTAGAATCCTTTGCATTATTTTGAACTCAATATGGAATTCAACAGAAAGGAGACACCACAATGAGAAAGAAAGTTCGAATGAAATATTAGCTTGTCAAATATCCCTTCCGCCTTTTGGCTTTTGAATTTCGAGGCTATGTATAAAGCGCTACAGAGCTCGTATCTGGCAATACTATACATCTATGAAAGGTCTCGCCATAACCTACAAAACGACGCTATGCATGATTAGTTTGGATATTGCGTTCAACAGTTATAGACTCGTAAACATAGAGTTCACTAACGCCAAAAATCGGGCTATTTTAAAGTATTCCTTCGTTAACAGCAAATCCGCTAGAGAATCATTCCGTGAGATTAATGGTGTTTTGGTGGATGGTACTCTATCACTTCGAACTGCGGAGGAATGGTTTCGACGATTCAGAGCGGGTGAAAACGACACCATGGATAAACCAGCCGGCGGAAGATCTGTGACGACGAATACCGATCAAAACATGGAAAACAACGAGTTAGACCGGCATGTGGCATCTCGTGACAACGCCCAGGAGATGGGAGTTAGTCACCATCTGCAGAAGGCCGGATACAAAGAAAAGCTTGATCTTTGGGTGCCGCATGATTTGACGTAAAAAATAATTCTGAACTGAATCAACGCCTGCGATATGCTGCTGAAACGGAATGAACTCGATCCATTTTTGAAGCGGATGGTGACTGGCGACAAAAAATGGATCGTGGTCGAAGGCCGGTGAATAGTCCCAAACAGTGGCGAAGTCGGGCCAGGAAGGTTTTGCTGTGTGTTTGATTGGATTGGATGGGAATCATCCACTACGAGCTGCTCCCATATGTCCAGACGTTTAATTGTACCATCTACTGCGAACAACTGGACCTCTTGAAGCAGGCGATCGACCAGAAGCGTCCAGAATTGGCAAACAGGAAGGCTGTAGTGTTCCGCCAGGTCAACGCCAGAACACACACTTCGTTGATGACTCGTCAGAAGCTGCGGGAGCTCGAATGGGATCCACAATAATTACCACCTATTCCTGTGGTAAAGTGGTTATCCGAGTTCTTCGCAAATAAGGAGGGGGGCTTCTACGAGGGGGGTATTATGAAGTTGCCGTCTAGATGGAAACAGATTATCGAACGGAACGGCGCATATTTGAACTAAATCTGATCACTGTAACACTTTCCATAAAGCATTAAATAGAGAGCAAAAAATCGGAAGGGAGATATTTGTCAAACTAATATTTAAAGATTCAACGAAAAAGTGCACCGAAATTACCTACAACATTTGTTCTACTGATACTTGTCACTCTCAATACAATTCAACAACTGAGTATTTCGTAAAACTCAGTCATACCTTCCCTACTGGTTTACCCCAAACACTTTTTAAGGTAAAAACAAGATAACCATCACGGTTAAAAATAAAGTTTTGAGAGGAGTATTTTCTGCTGAAGATTTTAGGCAGTCCTCTGTTGAATAAATTGAATTAACAAAATAATGAACCCATAGATATTGCGATCTTATAATCACTAGCTTCAAATTAGCTTCAGTAAAACTGTAACTAATATAAATTTATTGACAAACACCAACCCAAAACTGCAGCTGCTATCAATAAATACTACTTTCGAGTAATTTCCAAACAAGTTTACCACTTTAATAGCGAATAAATAAATAAATTTTCATGCGCACATTTGTGCATCTTCGAAGCGTGATCATTTTCCATGTCCCTGATCGGCAGAGTGATCGCACAGCTATTTTTAGTGTCTAGCTGTCATTGTCATACAAAAAAAATCATGCCAATTATTTATACTGTATATTGTCCACATATACTCTACAGAGCATGGTCCATTGGCGGCAATAAAGAGTTAAATAGTTAAGTACTTAATTGATTGATGCGACAACGAGCTGCGCGATCGGCGACAATTGATGATCAGCAGAGGCCAGAGCAAGCACCAATGGTGCGGGTGGTGGCTGCATATGTGGTTGAGAGTGTCTAACGGTTTTGCTATGCGACCCAGCGCAACGTGAGCATGGTCCGCGCTTAATCAATCAACTAACACTAATTGTGAGCAATCTTAATGATTGAAGATATCTGCGCGAGTGCACTACTGATTCGAGGCACTCACCAATTTGGTAGGAATTTTCCGGAATTTCAAGAAATTATTGTATTTTTTTGGTGTTTTAGTGCTGTTTCATTAGATTATTTGTTCGGTCTGTTTTTTAATTAAATTAGCGCTCGTTAACTTTCTCTTAGTGTTTAACACTAATCAAAGCGTTGTTGCTACACTTCAACGCACAGCACTTTCCCTTGACCATCGCGCCTTCGCAAATCTCAAGTCGATCAATGCCGTTGGATTCTGATACCGGCCACTTGAGACACAGTAAGTGTTGTTGGATTTTCAGTTTCATAGCCAATTAAATGCATAGCGAATTGAGTGCAGTGTTGTATTTGTGGATTATTGTTGTTGTTGTACTTAATTATTACTTGCAACGCGTCAAGCAGCATCGAGAACACAATCAACGTGCAGTAAAAAAAGAATTCTTAGCGACGGCATCATTTTACATTGTTCTTTATTCTTTATGCGATTGTTGTTGTTACTCATATTGTTGTTGTTATTATTGTTGTTGTTGTCATAATCGCATTGCATGATATGTGCACATTAATTAAAAAGAAACTAATATTTTCATGAGTCGTGTTAATTGAATTATCGCGTTCGTACATTGTTCGACAACAACTTGTGGCTACCACATACTCAGATGAATATATATACTCATATGTATGTATATATAATATTCATCTAAGAGTGTACTTATTATTATTGTTATGGTGCTTCTTGTAGAAACTGTTATACATTGTTGCCATGTCGCTCATTTGTTCTCAACTCCAATTCGGCTTAATTGGAGCACGAAATGCTAATCTACTGTAGAGGCGAGATAACGCTGAAGAGATTTTCAGTTGAGAGAGGGTGAGGGAAAATTTGAGATCGAAGTGTTATAACTTCATATAAAAAATAGCTATTTAATTTTAATAATGAGTCCTTAAAAGCACAGTGGTTTTTCCTTTCAAGTAGTTCCTTCCAATCTTAACTAGGTTAGGTTAGGTAAGGTTAGGTTTGTAAGCAGATCTCTGCAAATACAGAAGATCACACATAGACAGCTTAGAGCGATGTAAGCAGATCTCTGCAAATACAGAAGATCACACATAGACAGCTTAGAGCGATTAGAGCGCTCTCCATTGTGATAACAGTAAACTCCCGATGGATCAAAGACCCTTAAGATTAAGATTAAGCAAAACGCTTGGAATCTGATACGCATTTCTTTAGTCGGCTTATATCGATTCTAGCCAATTCGCTAGGATCGCCGAAAATGGGCCTTCCGAGGTGCTTCAACCTCAGTCTGGCTAAAGCTGGACAGCAAAAGCTCGCCTTCCTCCATACAGCTTTGGCAACTTGCATCTGCCACGATCCCAAGTCTCAGCGCATGGGTACCCATTGGACTATGTCCAGTAAGCACACCGATGATGAATGTTGCTATGGTACGCTCTCTTGCAAGATTGTCCGCTTTATAGTTAACAACGTTTCCGCGGTGACCGGGTACGGAGTCGGATAGCAAAATAGCTAGAAGCTATTGATAAGGATTGATAAGGATCGAAGACACTTCTTAACTAGCCTAGAACGTACTGTCATCGATTCCAATGCTAGTATTGCCGCTCTGCTGTCGAAGTGAATACATATAAACCTCTCTAAAAGAGGCCACCGTACGGATCAGTGTGTGACCTCTGCCTGGAAGACACTGCAGTGCTCTGGTAGCCTAAAGCTGGTGTAGATAACGAGCTTCCGGCAGAAAACTCCCCCACCCACCTTCTCCCTTAGCTTCGATCCGTTCGTGAAAAAGCGAACTGCACTTCTCCTCCATTGACATCTTTCTTCCCTAATAGTCTTCGTGGGTACGTGCGCAGAGATGAAACCGTTAGGGGACGGTTCTGTGATCCAAGTAATCAGGGATGCAATCGAACCGACGAAGAATTAAGAAACTACCCCCGGTTAAATTATCGAATCAGGCTTTGGAAAAAGTTGTAGTTAAAGTTGTCCAGCAATGAGATTCGGCAACCGACTAGTATTATTGAACTAACCAAAGTCGTGTTCGATTCGCCATACTTTAGTTCCCTATGTTTGAGCTCTATTTTCTCGTTAAAAAATTTCAAACACAAAGTTATCCAGTTGAATTAAACACAAGAGAGTTTAAGAATATCTCATCTGAAATAATAAAACCTGCTTATGCCACTTTGCTATATGTATTTATACCAGTTGTTTGTTCGATTCGCCAAACTTCGCAGTGGTCACCTAATCAACCTAAATGTAGTTAAATGACTATAATTTGTTTTATTAGAAGATAAGTGTTTGATTGAGTTTAAGCCCCTATTTGCGTCTCAAAATCGCTCTTATAGAATTATTTATACCACTTTTGGTCTAGTAAAGGCATAATCAGAATTGTTTCGAAATTTCTTACTTCTCAAGATCTCGCTGGATTTAAAAGTATTTACCCTAAATGCTCCAAATAGTAAGCACTAAGTCTCCATCCCGCCTAGTTGCAGCAGGTTCCTCTTTCATTTTTAAAACAGCTCCAATATACTCTACGATTTCGAATATTCGACTTCAGTCTTATAAATTCCATTCTGTCATATATAATGTATATCACATATTTACCCGCTTCCCACTTGTCTCAGTTCTTCAGTTGCTTTCACTTGAAATCTTTGTAACCTGAGCAGCACACGCTTGAATAAAAAGAAGCCACACAAAGGCTATTAAGCGACAACATGCGGGAGTTTCGACAACGCCAAAATAAAGTATTGAGACATTCTTCCGCTCTTTCGCAGTTTTCGATGTGCCTTACAACCGCAAGTTCGCCTTCAGTTTTCGGTGTTTGTCACTCAAATTTTGTTGCACTGCCTCGTTGCACTCGTGACAAGCGCTAATAAAGCAGGACAAAAGACAAGGAAGAATGCCGAAATAGTGCCGAAATAACCGCAAAGCAATTAATTGTACTGTATGATATCAATATGCTTTGAAATTTTATTCGATTCATTGCTACGAATGAAGAGTTTTCGGTTTTTCCAAGTATTGATAGAGAGTTGTCTGCATGAAATTCGGTTGAAAACCGCATGAAAATGTTGGTGGGCTATTAGGTTTCTGTGAATATATTTGAGGACCATTCTTATTCATGATCTGTTACAATGAGAAGGTATAAGATTTCACTCCGAGAAGGTGGAAATTTACTTTGGATAATAAGTGGAGTTAAAGTAGATCAATTTCTTTTTTTTTTAAACTGGATCAATTTTTGGAATATTCAGCTTAAATTAGGTTTTTTCGACTATGAAATGAACTGTAGATTAGTAGTGAGAGTAGCAGGAGATTAAATACTTATTTGATTCATAACTTCAACTCTCTAAAAAAGCTCTCAAATACAGATATTCATGTTTTTCCAAGTTAAAACCTCGTTCTTACATTTCTATAACTTCAACAGTGTTCCAAGCCATTCGTCACATAGGAATCTATCGGTATTTGGTGTTCCGAAACAACTCTTTCCAGCAATCTCCACGTCGACTAAGTTGATTCAAGAAGTATGTTGTTTCGAAGTGCTTCAAGGCAAGATTTAATATCGTATGGGTTATGCGAGAGAGCTGGAATACTTCACTTATCTTGATTTAAGAAGTCGCTTGTTATGTTTCGAATAGAGATTGCTTTCAAGATCTGACTCAATTGTATATCGTATAGGTTACGTGATAGAGCTTCAGTACTTCATATATGTATCTTGATTAAAGAAGTTTCGGAGTGTGATTGCCTTGTAGGACCGACTTGTAGGTATCTCGTGTAGTACTCTAGGTCTACACTTATCTTGAATCTTTTCACTAATATTCGTCAATTAAGAACCGACTTGTTAGCAAGGAAATCAGGGACAAAGAATCGTATCTAATTGCGGTTTTATTGGCTTTTTATGCCAATTTGTTATTGCATGACAACTGTCAATTTGCACTTTTCCCTTTCATTAGATTGGAATGCGTGGATAATTCAGAGAAGTGATATATAGTAGATATATGTATATATAACTGCCTTTAAACAGTATGTCTGTATAAGTATATATGTACATGGATATGATATCTTTATGGGTTTTATGTGAAATCTGAAATCGGCATTTGGCAAAAAATAGCTCAATTGTTTGGCCAATCACATTAGTGCGGCAATTCGCAGTGAGTTAATTTCAATTGGCAGTCAATTTCCCGGCCATTATCTGATGTTACACGTAATTGCCATTCCCAGTTGAGCCAGAGTTGCATATGATACATAAATAGACCTTTAAATACATGCAAGCACATGTCAGTGTATTAAAATAACTATAACGCATAACAACAACTAGGCAAATAATTCAACAAATAACAACAACAATAACATAATTTCACATAAATGTTGTGGCTGGCGGTGAACCTGTGATTTGTGTTTCTATTGACGGCTGGCAGCACATATGTGGCTTGAACATACATATATAACATATATAGAATGGTATTTTTACCAACAATTTAATTTATTGCATGCAATCAACATTTCGACTTCCAAACCTATATGTATGATACGTAAATTCATGTTTTATGTATGGTTATATATGGTTCTCAGTATATATGCTGACATTCACCGACTCAAACAGATGTGTAATAGATGAGTTTGAAAGTTAAATTACATATTCACTGTATATATGTATGTATGTTTGAAAATAGCTGCGTTTTAATATCAAGACTTACATACAAACATAAATACATATGCATTTAATGATGTAAATACAATGGCAAATTGCAACTGCAAGCCAAATTATTAAATAGCAAGCCGAATATACCCAATAAACATTTAGGTTTGTGTAAAAGTAAGTCTTAAGTTGAGATCGAATGTACTTCTCAAGCCTCCAGCACACTTTCTCAACAGTTTTGCAACAGATAAATCAAAGTATTCTGAACAAAACCAATTTTTAAGACAACAATAATACTTTTAAACTTGATAAAACAAAGATTCTCAACTTGAAAAAGTCTTAATTCTCAACATGAGAAATATATGATTCTCAACTTGAGACAACTATAATTCTCAACCTGAATTTATTATAATTTCCAACGTAGAATTGTAATTAAGAAAATTCAAATTCTCAACTTGAAAAAATTAAAATTCTCGACTTGACAAAAATAAAATTCTCAAATTGAATTAAATATAGTTCTCAATGTAATAGAATCCGAATTCTCAAGTTCAGAAAAATTATAAATCGATATGAGAAAATTTTAATTCTCAACTTGAAAAAATTCAAATTCTCAACTTGAAATAAATACAGTTCTCAACTTAATAGAACCAAAAATCTCAAGAAAAATTATTATTCTCGACTTGAGTTTTAAAGTTTAAACCTTTTAATTTTCAATTTCAAAAAATTCAAATTCTCAACTTGAGAAAAGTAAAATACAGAATTTGAATGAAATATAGTTCTCAACTCGATAAAACTAAAAAGTTTAAGTTGAGAAAAATGATAAATTCACTTGAGTAAATTTCAACTTGAAATAAATATAGTTCTCAACTTAATAGAACCAAAAATCTCAAGTTGAGAAAAATTATTAATCTCGACTTGAGAAAATTATAATTCTCAACTTGAGGAAACTGAATTTTAACTTGTTAAATTCTTCTTCAAAGGTGTAAAGAATGCTGTTATGGATATCAACTCTATAACTATAACTTTATCAAGCATTTTAGAAGCTTATTCTCAATGCTTATTGGGTACATTTCAAATATTTAACTGTTTGTATATATATTTACAATTCCAAAATGCAAGTACTCTATGTCAAGCTCCAAAAGCAAATGGCAACAAGTGCATGCAATGGCTGTTAAATCGACAGACTGGCAGGCAGACAGCCAGACACAGATCAGCAAATGGCTGCAGGCAGTAAGTCAGCGACATGATTATTGTTATACTCACACATTTATACCGACAAAAGCAGCTGGATGATTATATATACAATACATGAAAACAATTTCTAAAATTATGAATTTAAGGGCATAAATAGTTTGGAATTTTCGCTACATTTGTCTGTCTATATGTTCTCAGTTGTCTGTTTGTATGCTGTATTTGGCATGACATGGCATGGCAATTCAATGGTTTCACTGTCAAATAACAAAGCTGTAATTGTTTGTCAACATTCGTTTAGTGTGCGGTCGGGCGGTTTGGCATGCGAAAATTTTCGAATAACTTTCGGTTAAAATATTACATACCATTATTAGGGCGGCTCTTAAAGCAAGCAGAGCAAAAATATCGAATTTAATTAGAGTGATGTCAGTTGTTTAAGTTCTAATACAGAATAAAATTAAAAGCAATGCAGAAACGTCTATAAGAATTAACAGATTTCAGAAGTCTTAAAGTCGAAAATATTATTTTAAGAGTTGCCACCTATTTTGAATTCTATTTTGAATTCTTATCAATTTTGATTTGTATTGCAGAGGGATTATTAATTTATAAATGCGCAAAATAAAATGGCTTAGGGTAAAAAAAAAAGATTTGAGAAGAGTTGCCACCTTTTTTGAATTTTTTATTAAAATATTTATTATTTTAAAAATAAACACGCTCAGGAAAAATTAATTTTAGATTTATTTTTTGGAAGTGTTGCCACCTGTTTGATAATTTTAATTTAAATAAAAAATAGTTTAGTTAAAATTTTACCGTGTTTGGTATCTCTGATGCACATTTTCAATAGAAGGGCCGGCTTTAGTTAAACCAGAAACCAAGTTTAAGAGAACTTGGCTTAGCTTTCTTTGAACGATTCCATAAACAATGACACCAGGCGATCTCTGTAAATCGATATTTACAGTGTCTTCCGTATTTCCAAAATATAAAATTTAAAACGTATAATTTTTGTGTCAATACGACCCGACCTTTACTTCACCGGGTTAAACTACCAAAAGCAAGCAAGAACATTTTCAAATTCAGCTCTGCCACAGCGCAAAGTTGTCAGCCAAACCACAAACAGATTCATGTCACACCGTGTCACGTGAGTTGTCATGCATGTGTCATTTGATGAGTGTTTTCCTTTTTAACGTTTTTCTACTCACATGCAACATTATGCTAACTATTTAAGCAGAAAAAAAACTTTGTGGTTACATTTTTCTTCAACTTGAAAAAAAATACGGAAAATTTGAAAAAAAAAATATATATATTTAATTTAAATAAGTAACAAACATGCAAAGGTGTAGCTAAAACGCCACAGAGAATTTCAACAAACACGTTAGAAGCCGAAATGGCATGCTTATAAAGCGACAGGGTGGCAACAAACCCAATACTCATGCATTCAACATTCAAGGGTGTGTGTTTGTGTTCGCATGCACAGCAATTCTCATGTACAATTTGAGAAAGCAAAAGCAATAACAAAAACAAAAAACAAGAAATAGAAATAAATGAACAGAAAAAGAATTCAGCACGTCATTTGCTTATTATTAAATTTGAAATAGAGCGGACAGGTTTGCGTGTAGCGATAATTGATGATAAATGTTGTATAATTAGAAAAATACCCAAAAATTATGAAAAGAAAAATAACAAAAAAAATAATAAATGTATATAAATGTAAATGTATATAAATGTATGGTAGTGAGAAAAAAAAAATACTATTATCGTATGAGGAATTAAGAAAATATGCATTTACGTCGTGACATTGAAAATTATGCCTTATCGCCACATGCGACTGCAGCAGTTACTAACAGAGGCATTTACATTCACGCATACATTCATACAATAAATACATATTTATTTTAATAATGTGTACAATATGAAAGCATTTGACAAGTCTTATTCCCTTTCATATGCCTATAGCACACCATTGCAGAGAGGGGGAACTATAATTTATTAGGTTGTAATGACGGTAATTCTGGCAGCTGGCGCTTTCTTCGCGCTGCTATTTACATAAAATATTTAATGGAATGCCGAAAAGTAAATTTCAAAAGCAGCTAACTATCGTTGATAATATTAAGAAACCCGCTGAAAGAAGATACCAAAAAAATGAACTTGAAGTTCGGTTCATTTAATGATTCCTGGAAGGATATACCAAGAACCATACAAAAATCAAACCAATGTTACTCAAAACATTGATGATCTCGCAAAAGAATCCAAGAAGTAGAAAAACTTGAATTCTAATACTTCAATCAGCTCTTTGAACCTAAAACTTTTGAAATCTTGCAACTGAGAACAATAAACAAAGACAAGTTCCTTCCAACGGCACCTTATGTATCTCGAAATGTATCTTAACAAACTACCACCATCTGACCAAAAACCATTATATATTCATATATAAAATTAGGACCTCATTGTACTAAAATGTATACCAAATATTTCTAAAAAGAATATACGCCTCTATATTCTTCAAAGGTCCGAGCATAATTTGCACAGAAGATCATTAAAATAATCTCGACCAGTTGCAGAGCCCCAGCAAAATATTATACTCTGTCACTTCGATATATTCGAGTTGTTAGAACTTATAGAACACTGTCCAGTGGGCAAAACTGCCGTGAGGCTAATCCTTCAGGATGCAAGTTGCTGATGTCGCTAGGAGGAAGAAGAGATTGAAACATTTAGATATTTTCTCCTCACTGTCCAGCTTTTGGCAGATTGAGACTGAAACATCTCGGCAGCACTAGTTTCGGCGAACCAGATGAACTGGATGATATTAATTTGTAACAGGCACAAAACGTTTTATCGTCATTTGAAGATCTGTGGTATCCCTATTTAGGACTTCGTCACAAAGGACCTGACCTAACCTACCCTTGAAACATATTGAAAGTAAAGGGGATATATAACAGACGAGAGGCGCCGGTGTCTTTTCAGAAAAAATAGACATCAAAGACGCCTTCAGACTGCCAGTGTTTTTCAAGCTAATATTGCTGCAATTAAAGACGGCCTACGCTTTCTAACAGAGTGCTAATAACAAGAAATATATATATTTTTACAGACAACAAGGCGGCCTTGAAATCATTAAAGTCTTTTAGAGTCCCATCGAAGACTGTAAAATGCCTTGAGCTATTAAAGGACTGACTATTTCACGATAAACCTGCAATGGGTTCCAGGACACCGTAGCCGGGAAACTGTGAAGCGGATGAATTAGCCAGACTAGGTACCACTTTACAAATAAATTCAGATAATGAGGAAATATACATGCCTCTGGCCATTTGTAGATATTTAACAAATATGTCATAGACTCGGTGGAAACGAACTCTGACTTATTCAACAAGCAGACAACGTGGTTTGAATGATATAAAGTCCGCACATGCCGCTTATTGAAATTTAAAAGAACTGAGTTAAGAACTCTAGTAGGAGTGTCAACAGGCCATTGTCTGATCGGTAGGCATGTCAGAAGACTAGGTACACCTTACAATGACTACTGCAGAAGCTGTCAAGAATTAGAAGAGGAGAAGACATCTTCTATGTGTATACAAGGCTCTGCACAAGGAAAAAAAATCAACGATCGGGGATGATTTTTTGACGATGTCTCTGAGATTACATTTATAAAATTTATTGAATTGAACATGTATATCAGATCACATGATGGTTCAGAGAGGACATGCTAGTGTGAGGGGAATCTAGTCCCGGTGGAGACATAATGGGCCTCCTAAAGGCCTAAGTGAGTCGTGAAACATCCACTTTACCTACCTACCTAATATAACAGACACTTCAAGAAGCACTCGAGAAAAACTTCAAGTGAGCTTAGCGCAATTTTTGCTTTCTGATTAATTAAATTGAGGTACATAATCAAACTACCAAAAACAGGTTCTGATAGCCTTCGTAACCTCTTTTGTTTTGTATGTTAAACTCTTAGTTTAAGAGTAGTGTTTAATATTAATCACCAAAATTTGAAATAAATGCGAGTTTAGGGCACAAAACGGCTATAGATTAAGTCTAAGACCTCAAATATACGACTTGAGATTAACGATCTGACGACGAAAAGAACACTCGGTTATTAAGATTGCAGGGGGGAAAATGGAAGATTTGTCGAATATAATGCATTAAATTCAACCAAAAGAAGGAGCAAAACGAAACGAAAAATTAAAAGAAAATATATAAATTATAAATGAAAATTATAAAATCCTTTGGAATCACTTAAGTAAATAGTAAAATATATATTTTTGAAATACAAAAAATTAAATAGTGAAGTAAAGTACAGTGAAGATAAAAATATTGTGGGAAGTGACATAGAATTGCAGCAGCAATGACATTAATTTGAGTGCTTCCATTTGGAAAATACTATATATCTATAAATTTGTCTATGTACATCCAGATATCTTTATATAAATAAAAAAATTACTCAAACGCTGTGATGTGGCAATATGCATTGTGGCAGCTGGCAAATGAGTGCAACACAGCCGTCACTAAGCGCCCACAACATCTGCCCGCCTGCGAGCAACAATTAATTTGCTATTTTTTGCTGTTGTTGTTGGTGTTTTTTGTTGTTTTTATGTTTTTTTTTTATTGTTGCTGCCACTAGTCCGATCATGTATGTTGTCATACGTTCCGAGAGCTAACAAAAAGTGAATGCACATCAAGCCGATTAATGTAAATATAACTTTTAGTTAAATGCAAAATGAAGGCAACAACAACAAAAATAAAAAAATATAAAAAGAATAAAAAATAAAAATAATTAAAAACGCTCGATGCGAAAACGAGCCGAAACAATTGCAGCCAAAATGCTTGGCATTTATTGCATTGAAAGACGGGCAGCTTATTATGAATGTGAAGTGGCTGCGCCACTTGCCACTTGTGGCATGCAACGCGCTTGCCATTCACTTGGTGCAGCAACAATATAATAGTAATGCCAACAACAACAATGGATGCTACAGCAAACAGCCAGCCAACGCACTGTTAGAAGCGAGCGCCAAGAGGCCACAATCTGATTAAAGAATTGCAATTGGAAGGCCAAAGCCGAAGCGCAGTCAAAAAAAAGAAAAACTCAAAATAAAAATTGCAAAAAAATATTGCGCCAACTTGTGTGTGAGGTGAAGGTGGCAACTCTTCATGGCGCGCGGCAGACAAGCACTTGTTGTGTGCTTAGCCAACGAAGAGAAGCGAAGCGCCATGGGTGCGTTCATTGCGCGCAGCCATTGCGAAATTCAAATGAAAAATGCGAGCAAACAACAACAAATACATATAAATAATACAAAAAAAAACTTAGAATTTGTGGCACAAACAAAAATTTGCAACAAATGTGGGAAGAATCAAAGCGCGCCGCAGCCAAACAAACGAAGCGCAGCAACAAGGGTTAAGTGTCGAGCGGCAGCAGAATTGCGCGCGATTGTAAGCCACTTGCGGCATGCCACAACTCAATTGCTGTTATGTGATGCTTCGTGCAACAAAGCAGTGATTAGATTTCTGTTAATTTCAAATAAAAAATTATTTTATTTTTCGAAGTTAACGGTTGTGTGAAATTAACTGTTATATATCTTTAGTGATTGTTATTTCCATATGATTATGTTTTTTGAGGGAGCATATGTATTATTGGATTGCATTTCGAAAATTCGAAATTATCGAAGTTCGAATATTCGAAAATTTCAAAGTTCGGAAATTCGAAAAAGCGAACTTTTCGTTGCTAAACCTGTTCGGGAAACTAAACCATTCTATGAACAATACTATTAGGCCTCGAATAGTCATCTAACTTCACTTGCTTCAAACAGCGGTGTCAACAAAACAGATTTTATTTCTGATAATTTCAAATAAAAAAATATTTTATTTTTCGAAGTTAAAGACTGTTTAAAATTAACCGTTATATTTCTTTATTTGTATTACACGTAATTTTTAGGCAGCATATGCAAATTCGAAATTATCGAAGTTCGAAAATTCGAAAATTTCGAAGTTCGGAAATTCGAACTTGAGCATAATATTTCGTTGCTAAACGAAGGGAGTTCGGGAGACCTTTTCATAAGACCAAACCGTTCTATGCACAATACTATTATGCCTCCCACACTCAATAGTGAAAACACTTGACCTACCCTCGAAACATGATTCTAAGACACCCCAAATCTTTCAAATAAATAATTAAATACCACCATATTAAAGTAGAACCCACCTGATATTTGTTGCAGTCACCTGAATTAGTAGAGATTGTTACATATTTATAAGAGCAGCAGACAGCATCTAACGGCATAATCGCACGTCGCCTGAGGCTGCAGCTAATTAACAGCATATGCTGCATATAATTACTTCAACAAACAAAATGCACGCAACAATAATAACAATTAAAATAAAAGCAGCGACAACAACAACATTAACAAACAGTGTGTGACAGAATGTCGAAAAATAAGAGTAAAAAACAACAACAACCGAACAACATTAACACGCAAAACTAACTGAATATGATTATTAACAGAACGTGTAGAACGGTAGTAGAGCAGGCGCACAGGTTGCCAGCAATAAATAAGCGTTACGAAAACAATGTAGCAGCAACATGAAGGAACAACAAACTGTGTTGAACAATAAATCTCATTGCAGCGAGAACAAGTGTGCAGCCCGCCTGAGCTGTTGTTACCACGCAAGCGCACGCTAAAAACGTTAGATGTTGCCAGATTGTGTGGAATATTGTGGAAACTCACGCATGTGGTATGTTGCAAGTGTATGTAGAAGTGGGTTTTTAGAAGTGGCACGCATGCGAATAATGGTTTGATAATTAGCAGTACATATGTATAGATGGCTATTTGAGGTTATGTTAGGTTCGCGAGAATTTGAAGAAGAATGTCTTAAATAATAAGATATAAGGGGATTAAATTGAATTTCTTCAAATTATGATACTTTTTACAGATTCTTATAGAGTTGTAACGAAAAGTATCCTGTTAAAGCCTTAATGAAGTATTATCTAGATTCTAGAAGAATGTGATCTTATCTAAAATGGTTATTTGGTACTGTGAGAGGGAAAACCTAAATCTTAGACCTCAAAATGGAGGGAAAAATATTAAATTATTTCAAAAACATTTCGAATATATAGTATATTATGATCGAATTGAAAGGCCCCATAAATGTTTCAATTAGAAATTATGTTAGACCATTAGGATAGTCTAAGGACTCATTAGTTTTAGACGTACTAAATTACATCAGAAGTAACCTTTTATAAATCAATTATATAATTCTTGTAGTATACCCTTGAATGATGATACGTTCAGATATCGGAATGGTTCTAATCTACTCGAATCTAGTACTACAAAAAAGTTTTTCTACGGTCATTATCTCGATTATCCAACTGGATTAAGATCTAAATTCCTATAATACCGAATTGAATTCATCGGTGTATCAGCGCATGAACTCATTTCAGGGATTTACCCAATTTGGGGTTCAGTTGAATCAGAATGGATTTATGATAATTAAAAGGGGATGTATTTAATTTATAACGTAACATTTTTTGGGTAAATAATAAAAAAAATCTACAATATAGGCGACAGAGTCAAGGTATTTTAGACAACAGAATTTAAAAAAATAGAGTGTACCCATCCTCTATTTTTTTAAATTCTGTTGCCTAAAACACCTTGACTATGTCTGAAGGGTCCAAAACACGGACATTATGAAATCCTCTGTCACTTAGCGTACAAACCTGATCTATACCACTGCACCACGAAACCGTCCCAAAACGGTTTCTTCACTGCGCACATACCCTCAAGAACTATGTGGGAGGGGAGAAGCCGATGGAGAAGAGGCGCAGTGAGCTTTTCACGGATGCCTCGAAGCTCAGAGGGAAGGTATGGTGGTGGAATCTTCTGTCGGAAGCTCTCAATTAACTCCAGTTTCTGACTGCCGGACCATTGCAGTCTTTCAGGCAGAGGTGGCAGCCATTAAGGTACCAGTAGACATACTGCTTCGAAGTGCGACATCCTTCAGAGAGATGTATATTTATAGCAGAGCGGCAATACTGTCCTTGAATTTGATGACAGTACGCTCTACGCTAGCAAGGCAGTGTCTAACATCATTATAAATAGCTTCGAACTACTTTGTAATCTGACTTGTGTGGACACCCGGCGCGGTACCTCGCGGATCGCTGGAAACTGCAAAGCGGATCAGCTTGCAGAGGAGTGTGCCCTAGCAACATTGGCTAGGAAGGCGAAGAAGAATCATCTAAGCACTTCATACTTCAATGTCCAGCATTAGCCAGATTTATGTTAAAGCACTTCAATAGGTATCATAAGGGTCTTAGAGACCCGTCATTAGTATCCGGGTATCGAATCTGTTCAAGTGAGATTCTTTGCAGTTGCGGAGATCTATCCCTTAACTCTATTTTAAACAAATTAATAATTATATCACCTTACATTTTAAAGAATTCCTTAAACTTTATATGAAGCGATATGGTATGAAAAGAGAGCTTTCCAAGAAATTCATAGACACATTTGTTTTTATAATTTCAACAATTTGAAATTGAAGAATTAGAAATTAAAATTTTTTAATTGTAATTTTTTTTAAGTATTTAATTTTCAATTTTATTTTTTAATTTTGAAAATTTTATTTTATTTCATTTTTTTAATAATGCATTTTTTTTTTTTTTTATTTTTCAAAAAGTTTTTATTTTCAAAGTTTTTTAATTTTAATATATTGAAATTTTTAATTTTGAAAAAAAAACAAAAATTTTAATTTCTAAATATATTTTTAATTTTCAAATTTTTGAAATATGTATTCTTTAATACACCAAAATTGGTATGTTAAACACTTTTCCACCACAAAAAAAAATTAATTTGTTGTAGCAGATTTCTTTGTTCAACCCACTAAATGATATAGAATTACCAATCTTCAAAATTACAGTAGTAGTACTCCACACAAGCGCACAGCAGCCTTAGAACAATAACAATGCACAAGTGAAAAAGAGCAAACTGAAAAGGCAAAGCGAATTCGGTTTTTGTTTAATTTATTTTTCGCAGGAAATTCCAAACAAAACAATTTTTTTACGCTTTATACAGCTATCAGCAGCTTTGTAGATACAAAGATATGCGCAGATACGCAGATATGAGTGACAGTTACGTTTGGATGTATGTATGTATATCTGTATGTGTGTGTGTGTATGCGGATGCTTTTGAATTTAATTCAGATACAAATCAGTGGAGCTCATTATTTTGTTGCACAACACTGCCCACATTTGCAACTCAATTTCATATAAGAGACTTTGCAGCCACAGCAAGTGGCATGTGTATGTGTATGTGCATATTTGATTTGAATTTATTTTCACGTTTACAGGTATTCACATATGTGCCTGTATATATATATGTATTTGTTTACCAACAATGCAACCTACACACCGACAACAGCTGAAGGCTGCACGAGTATCCATTAAATATAAATATATATGTATGCATGTATGTGTGTGTGTGTGACTTTGTGGTTCCGTCCACCAGCTCTGCTGTTGGCCATACAAACATATGCAACAACAACAACAACAAAATACGTAAATACCTGCATATCTTTCATCTGACAAGCTGCGATCTTAATTCATACGCGCAATCGCTTTGAGTTGGCAGTTGGGTTGGCTCGCTGGCTGGCTGGCTCTTGGCTGCTGGCTAGCTGTTTGCTGCTGTTGTTGTTGCTGGTTGCCAGTTGGCGGTTGGCAATGCGAAAACCGCTGGCAGTTCTCAGCTTCCACCACAACTTTGCTGTCGACTTGGCCGCTCATCAGCATAAATTCAAATATATTAATAGCGTATAAAATGTAAATGCTTATAAACAGTATGTACATATGTATACGTGCATGTATTTAATACATATATGCTATGCTTGGATGTATATACATATTATATAGATTGATTTATGCAAACAAACTCATTTTTATGCGTGCGATCGCGTGCGTTTTGCACATTTCAAGAAATTAGTGAACGCATTTTAAACATTTCGCCGGCGTGTTGAACTTCCGCCTGTTGCACTTTTCCAATCAAATTCACTGCATTTGAGCTGTGAGGTAGCAATTTCGTTGGTATGAGAGGAGGTTTTAGTTGTTTGAAAGCTCTTGAGGTACTTGCATTGATGAAAAATATATATCATAAAAATCTGAGAATATTTGTATATTTAGAGGGGTGATCCAAAAGCTCGGGAGCAAGAAAGCAGAAATGAAATATTCTCAAATTGTTATTATTAGCTTTTTGGACCATTAACAATATAAGATTATACCAAATTATAATAAAAAGCTTAAAAAGCTTTAACGTCTAAAAAGCTTTAAAGCTTAAAAAGCTTAAACGAGAATCCATTAAAACAAAATTTACTATAAAAGCCTCACTTTCCTACTAAATCTATTATAAATATTTAAATAGTTGCTCTTTTAAGCTAGAAGAAATATAAATTTCTTATTATTTTCTCCAAAAAAACATAGAAAATATCTAATTTAACACTTCAATCTGTAAAATATTCGGAAAAATATTAATTCAGCAAGGGTTTGTATAAAAATATTCGATTCAATTAGAATATTAAATTCAGATAGAGCTTTCACTCAGTTACAAACTTTTAAAAGCTTATATCTGCATTTATCGTTTTAAAACATAGAAATTTGCAGAGCTTTCACTCTTGTAAAAAATTTTAAAAGCTCATATCACTTTTTCGCAAAATTAACATTCTGTTTTGCAAAGCTTTCACCAACTCATATATTTTTTTGAAAGTACATGTTTTTATTTAACGTCAAAAGAATACAATACTGCTGTTTTCGCAAAATTAACCTTCCCGAGTTCGTGTTACGACTTCTAAAATGTCAAGACTCATATTTTTGAAACCTGACTAATAAAGATAATGATCGAGATCACAATTGTGGTTCAAATATCGACCGAAAGCAACTCAAAAATTTACATAAATCTTTTTTTATCTTATAAGACATATGTGAAATAACATCAATCTTGAACCAGAAATGAATTCAGAAAATCGGTCGAATATACAGAAATGGTATGAGTGACATCGTAGGAATTGTTCAAGAACAGAAATATTATTTTAAGTAACTTATATATAGTAAAATATTAAAATAAATTTTATTTTAATTGCAGAAACGGTATCAAGAACTCAATCATTCTAGTATAGAAATCTCAAAGAATCTATTATGTCTATAAAGAAGTTTTAGTGGAAGTTCTCTCAACTATCAGGTAAATATAATATAAGCATATTTTCGTTTACCTTACAAGTTTTACAAATCATCATAAGAAAGGGTTGATAAAACTGATCACAAAGCCATGACCTTTTAAGAAAACCAAGCTGAGATTCGTATTTTGTAGGCACGTCTGGGATGAGATATAAGTAATTTTAAGATAGTAGAAACAAGAAAAAACGTTAACTTCGGCTGTACCGAAGCTAATATACCCTTCACAGGTGCATTTCTTTTAGTAACTATGTGTTTAAACAAATCTAAAGACGTAAGAAAAGAAAACATTTTACTAATTCTTATTAGCCGGGTTGTTTGCTAGAAACGTTAAGGTTATATAGTTAACCGATCTGAACAATTTATTCGGAGATTATATTATTACCTTAAGCAGTAATCCATGTCAAATTTCGTAAAGATACCACGTCAAATGCGAAAATTTTCCATACAAGCCATTGATTTCGATAGTTCGATTTATATGGCAGCTATATGCTATAGTGAACCGATCTGAACAATTTTTTCGGAGATTAAATTATTTATATGTAGTAAAATGCGGAAGTTTTCCATACAAGCCCTTGATTCCGATAGTTCAGTTTGTATGGCAGCTATATGATATGGTGGTCCGATATCGGCAGTTCCGGCAAATGAGCAGCTTCTTGAAGATATCTTAAAAACTGAAGGACAGACGGACATGGCTAAATCGACTCAGTTCAACATACTGATCATTTATATATATACTTTATAGGGCCTCCGACGCTTCCTTTTGGGTGTTACAAACTTCGTGACAAACTTAATATACCCTGTTCAGGGTATAATAAATGTAGATTTTATTTTTTATTGTAAATCGTTCTTAACAAACGTTTAAATTGAGCAGAGGCCGGTTAATTGTTCAACTAGCTCCTGTCTAAAAAAGCTACAATACTGTTTTCCCAAAATTAACCTTCCCGAGTTTCTGTCACGACTTCTAGAATGTCAAGACTCAACGTTTTGAAGCAAGCAAATAAAGTCACAATTCTGGTTCAAATCTCGACAAAGAGAAAATCAAAAATTTAAGAAAATTTGTTTTTAATCTTGCCAAATAACATGAAACTTTGTACCAAAAATTAGATAAGAAAGTTGGTCGAATATCTAGAAACGGTATTGGCGCCATTGTAGGAAATATTCAATAAAAAAATTTGATTATTCAAGGTTACTTATGTATACATAGTAAAATATTAATATTTATTTTATTTTCATTACAGGATCCCAATAATTCTAAAGAGAAAATCTCAGATAATCGATCGATAAAGAAGTTTTATTGGAAGTTCCCCCAACTATCAGGTAAATCCCAGTCATTATGAATACTAAGCTGAGATTCGTATTTTATAGTCCCATCTATCCAAATATATGTTCTTTATAAGTAGAAAAAAGGTGGTATTACTTAGCCATGAACTTGACTTTAAACATGCCATAATATTAGGGTGGATCAAAATGTCGTGGATATTATTTACAAAGATATATATAAGAAGTAGTCAAAAAATTTACTTATAACAAGGTTCGCTTCACAATCTGCGAAGAATTAAGAAAATGCTCATCATCATATACAACAGATACATGCATAACAGTCTACAAAGGTCAAATTACGTGAAGTATGACACCTCGTCTGTGGAAAAAATATTTTTACCGGTTTAAGATAACTTCAAGTGAAATATACTGAGTTTAGGGCCTATAGTATATATTTTTGCATAGAAACATAAGCTTACTTCGATATCGGATTTTTTTGGTTCCACCCTAATGTAATAACAATTTTACGTTTAAGGCGCAACATTAAAATAGTAAAATTTTAAAATATCCTGCAGAATTTTGGGATATGAGATTTTTGGTTTGAACTAATTGGAACAACACTTTTCAATTGAAATAAATTCAAATTTAGCTTTTGGGGTATATGATCTTAAACATAACCTTAGTCAAAGTCATAATATTTTCCAAAAAGATTAAAACTCCCCTTATTAAAGCACTATTGGAGTAAAGAAAATAACCGTAATAGAGTTTAAAGCTTCTATGGCAAAAATCGTTTTTCTCCACCCCTTTCGGCGATCTACCAGTATTTATATGAGTATATGGTATAGTAGATTCCTATGCTGCTCTTGGCTTGTTGGATTGCTGCATGTTACCGCTGCTACTACATACTTATGCCAGCTTTAAATATGTATGCATGTATGTACATATATGTACTATATATGCAAACGTACAGATGTTGCGCTCACTTACTACTGCTTATCTTGTCAGTTGAATCTTATTTATTTTTGTGTTATTTAATTAGTATTCTGTGCCAAGAAATCCGATATTGTTTATGGCTTAGCTTCACACTGACAGTGATTGACAGCGAAAAGAAAAAAGCGCTGCAAACGCTTAACCACATATACATATGTACATACACATATGTAAGTATGCTTGGAGGCACATGCATAAGGAAATATATTTATATGTATGTATATGTATGTTTGTATGTGCAAGCGTTGCATGCAATTCGCAAATCTTTTACTTTCAACTTTGTTGCTTGTGAATGGCAGCATTTTGAAGTCGTGAATTTGCAGCTTGCAGATACTTTGAATTGCTCGAAAATTCATGGATGCAGACGATGCGTTGCGGTTAGACAGGCTTGAAAGCCTGTGGAGTCTAGAGTAGGGGTGGAGGTGAAGATGTGGTGGAAAATATATATGTAGAGGCCTTCACCCACACACCCACACGCCAATAAAAGTGCTTCGCTTAGCTTTGCTTGTTGTCGGTCAAAGCAATCATGAATGGCGCTCACTCAGAATGGCGCGAAAGTGGAGTATATATGTATGTACGTAACACACATATATAATTCATATATGTATGCATATCTTCAGCTTGGCCCACGTGTGCACGTCCCACAATTTGATTTGCCTACAATGAAAATGAACGCATGTGAATGCTATGTGTGCGCTCTCCTGTGTGCCAACTTGCAATTTACTCGCCGCTCGTTCGTTCGCTTGTGTTGTTGTTGGCGGTTTTTCTTTGTTTGTTTGTTTTGCAATTATGCAATTTTTGTTGAAATTAATTTAATGGCATGTGCTGAAATGTTTGCGTTCACTTTACGATGGCACACATACATATATATACATATGTATATGTACATCAATTGTATATATGTATGTATGTGTGCGACACACAACGCGTAGCTCACGTTTGGCGCATTCAGCAGTTTTTAGCGTTGCTTTACGCGTACGCTAATGACTAAGTGACTGATTGACGGCATGTCTAATGGTCAGTTGGTGTTATCAACTTCCTTCATCGCTTATCGCTTTCATCATTTTGGCAATTGCTTGTGTATACAGACAGACATACCATATGTACATGTGTAGACATATGTAATTTGTGTGTGTTTTTTTTGGGCTCTTCAGTATTCAGTCGGCTTGATAGCCAAGTGTTATATTTAAATTCAATTTAGACATATTTTGGGTATGATTTCATATGAAAGAAGGTGGCGAAATTATTGATGTAGATAAGATTGGCTATTTTTGGGGGTTCAGTTTCGATATAAAGATAATGTTTTGAGATATAAAAACTAAGTACTTTCAATAAACGAATCTTTTTATACACTCGCAACAAAGTTGCTAAAGAGAGTATCCTCCAAAAATGGGAGGAAATCGGATTATAACCTCGCCCACCTCCCATAGAAAGGTTAGGTTGAAAACTAATAAAAATACTTTAATACAAGTACGGAAGAAGACCACCAGAAGCCTTTAGTTTCATTATAAAGATGGTACAGAAGTGCTGCACTCAAAATGTTATACAAAATTTGGTTCCGCCCACTTATGGGTGAAAACCCATATCTCTGAAACTACTTCACCAATTTCAATGAAATTCGCTTCATATAATCTTCCTAGCTTCCTAATGATATGTTGTGAAAATAGTCCAAATCGGTTCACAACCACGCCTACTTCCTATATACTAGAACTTTGAATTCGATCTGAATCGTTTACTTTACAATATATAAAGTAGGCACTAGTGAAAATATCGGAACAGAACTTTTCAAAATTGCTGCATTTATAGTGTTGCAGCCCCTTTTTAGAAATCGCCGAAATCGGACCATGGGTTTTCAATACCCTATACATCGAATATGAGGACTCAATAAATAAATTGCGAGAGTATTAAATGTTCGGTGACAACCGAACTTGATTTTTGGTGTTTTCGCCCCTCCATAGTGACCCCCATTCGATAAAAAGTTTATACTATCGAGTCATTTCGTATGTTTGAACAGTTGGAAAGGGTCGTAAAGGTAGCTAACACCAGTTGTTGGCGCTTTTGTTGAAACTCCTTCTTCCTTCAATTTTATCATTATTGTCGCATTATTGTAGAGTGTCTTTTCAGCCCATGGGATCCCTTTATTTTCCTGTTTTTGAGATCTAGCTCCCAAAATCTATATTTCCCCCCAATTATTTACGTTGCAGTTGCAATCCGAGAAAGTAGTCGGTAAATCTAAACTTTATGTATTGTAGTCTGAACAGAATTTCTTTTTAATTGTATCTCGAAGACCTGTCTAAGTTTTCATCAAGCTCGGTTGAGAAATATCTCGAGAAATCTTGACAACCAACTTTGAAAACGCAGTTTTAAGAAACACTCAAAGCATTGAGTGACAATACCAGCTACTCAGGAGCGCGTAACTTCTTCAGACTATATCTTTAAAACTATTATTCGGATCGAATTCATGGACCATATTGTAGAGATGTTGTAGAGTCGAATAAGATAAAACCCTGAAACCCGTTTAACCCCTAAATACATATAAATATAGCTTCAGATCGGGAAGGATCTCTCTGAGCCGTTCGATACCAAACGAGGCTACAGACAGGGTGACTCACTATTGTGCGACTTCTTTAACTTGATGCTGGAAAAAATAAAACGAGGTGCAGAGCTAAATAGAGAAGGTACAATCTTCTATAAGATCTTCTATAAGAGTGTACAGCTGATGGCGTATGTCGATGATATTGATATCATCGGAAGCAACAACCGCGCCGTTGGTTCTGCTTTTTCCATACTGGATAAGGGAGCGAAGCGTATGGGTCTGGTGGTGAATGAGGACAAGACGAAATATCTCCTGTCATCAAACAAACTGTCAGCGCATTCGTGTTTTGGCTCCCACGTCACTGTTGACAGTCATAACTATGAAGTCGTAGATAGTTTCGTCTTCTTGGGAACCATCGTTAACAATATCAACAATGTCAGCATCGAAATCCAACGCAGAATCACTCTTGCCAACAGGTGCTACTTTAAGCAGAGTAGGGAATAGAAAAGTAAAGTCCTCTCTCGACGAACCAAAATCAAGTCGCTCATTATTCCCGCCCTGATGTAGCGCAGAAGCGTTGACGACGATGTCAACATCCGATGAGACGGCACTAGGTGTTTCCGAGAGAAAAGTTTTGAGGAAGATTTACGGTCCTCAGAACATTGGCAACGGCGAATACCGCAGACGATGAAACGATGAGCTCCAGTTGGCGCCAGAAAGCAGGAAGGATATATAGTTTTAGATATTTTACTTTATTTCTCATTAAAGCTTCCCTTCCAAATTGTAAATATTTATTTTATTCACAACTTTAAATCGTCCATTAGTGGTCACAATTATGCTTAAGTAAACAGACATATTAAGAATTTATATGAATAGACTGAGTCTCTCTCTCTAACTCTCCAATACACCGCAATATATGAAAATAATATAAAATTGTTTCAATCCATGAGGAGTATAACTGTAGTAGACGACTTTGCCCACTTCTCCACATATCCAACCTAAATGCTCTAACATATTAAATGTCCCACAGAGCGCTATATTCAAGCAGACAACAACTGCGTCCAAAAAAGGGGGCGGTTTGCAAAACATAATGGATTGGAAAGCTAGTCATTTGGTTGATTGAAACCGCTTACAATGAATAAGTGAGCATTGGACAATAAGTGCGTCGCTACCGCATTACATACAGAGTTGTATTTTGTTTATTAATAAACTCATATAAGAGTCGGGCACATGTTCTAATATATGTGTGTACAAATATTTATGTAATTAGCAGTCATATTTGACGAGTTATGTTTATTTTAGTTCGTGTATTTGCGTCTGGGAGCATTTATCAGACCTCCCTCCTTAACATTAGTTCCTCAAATTAAGTGACAATCCATTACAATAGATTACATCATTACATTACATTTAAGCGGGGTTCAGTGTATATACAAATTTAGTCGGTTTGAGAATTTGTATAATTTGACAACTTCATTGACGCCATATTTCATATAAATTGTTTTATCTCTATCAGATATCTATCTTAATTCTCTTGTTATACATTTTTAAGATGTTAGATCTGTTTCACGGAAGAAATTGATATTTTATTGTCTTAAGATATCTCTAGACTATTGCCCTAAAATTTCAAGTCCATCCAAGTTATAGTTCCGAAGAAACAGTCTGAATAAGTTATGCGTTCCAAAGAAGCTTTATTATCACTCAAAACTTTAAATTCGTTTTTCTCAACATTTTGTATTCAAATCCGGTTGTTAAAATTTATTGAGAATTATATGACCGATCTTGACGAAATTTTAGATAGATCTTCGAGATACAATTTACAAATATTTGGACTACAAGTAAATACTTAACATTAGAAAGTAATGGCTTCAAAGCTGGGATAATCAAATGAAGTGCGAACTGATGAGTGCCATATCGAAGGAGTTGTCTTAGAAAATGTTTTTAAAAGAATAGCCGATGCGAATTGCAGGGTCTATTAAGTGGAAAATGCTATTTAATCACATACTCGCTCCTAGTTTATGAGCGGTTTTACAATATATTAGGTTGGCAAATATCGCCCTTCCTTCCGATCGACCAGAATCGTCCAGAACTGGCCAACAGGAAGGGTGTAGTATTCCACCAGGACAACGCCAGACCACACACTTCGTTGATGACTCGTCAGAAGCTACGGGAGCTCGGATGGGAGGTTTTATCGCATCCACAATAGAGCTCGGACATAGCGCCAAGTGAAATTCACCTGTTCCCGTCCGTGGCGAACGCCCTTGGTGGTGTAAAGTTGAACTCAGAAGAGGCTTGTGAAAAGTGGCTGTTCGAGTTCTTCGCAAATAAGGAGAGGGGCTTCTACGAGGGGGGTATTATGAAGTTGCGTGTAGATGGAAACAGATTATTGCGAAACTGCGCATATTTAACTAAACCTGATCACTGTAACACTTTTTATAAAGCATTGAATAAAGAGCAAAAAAGCTACAGAAATATTCAATTCAATACTTTAAACAAAAATAAGTATCATTTCTACTAACCTAAAAATCCCGTTATATACTAACAAAAAATTCTCCATTAAAGCAAATAATTGAAATGCATAAATGGAGTAGTTATGGCTGGTAATTAAATGATACCTTTTAACTAATGGAGTTGCCATATTATTATTAATAATAATAATAATGAAAAGCGCCCATTAGAGCAGCGATTAGTGGACAGCGATAAAATTGCATAATGAAATTACAAATACACGCATTAAATCAAGCATAGACACAACAACATAGCTATTCGATTAGAAGGGACGATAGGTATCTAAGCGATCTAACTTCCAAGCCTCATTAGACCTCTACAGTTGGGAGTGAGTAGAGAATATGTTTTCATATAACTTCATTTGTTGCCATTAAATATGCTTAATATGTAAACTCCGTTTTATTATAAAACACGCATTATTGTTGCAACAAAAACAAAAAAACATGCCACAAACACTCCGACCGCCCAACGCATGACACACACGCAAGTGCAACGCTGTCTATGCAAATGCTTTAACACAACAACAATAAAGTGCGTACAAACGGTAGCTAAATACCGAATGCTATAAACGAGCTTCATAAAATGATAATGAAATTGTTGTGCCACGTTGTTGCAACAACAAGTCAACAACTACAGAGCCAACAGAGAGTTGAACAAGCAGCAGCGTGTGCGTAATAATAAAACAATACAACAATAAAAACAATAACAACAATTGTCGTATTGTCCATTTGTTCATTTGATTTAAATGCACGACGCCACTGGGCAACGTGCAACATGCAACATCCGCATGTAAATAAAGGCGAAATTTACATTTGAATGAAAAGGTTGGGCATCTACGCGTAACTAGGAATAAATAGGAAACGATGCGTTAGAATAAGGTAATTTAAAGCCTGAAAATGCACGAAAAGCAGTGAAAAATTAACAAAAACAACAATAACTGTTTGTTGTTAGTGTACATGATTTTCATATTAATTTTAAAGTAGGTGTCACCATAATGTATTAATAAGCATTAAGCATTGTTATGGGTTATACATATGTAACTGTTTATCTATATGTTTTTAAAAATATACATATGCATTCGGTACGGTTTTCATAACGTTTACAGTTATATATCGATGGCTTAATATAGAAAAGGCGTATCTACACTTTTCGTTACTTTTCAGGAGAAGGAAAAAACTGAATAAAACCTTAAAAACTTAAGATGCAAAAAACATTTATATTGCAATTTTTATTCAAAACAGGTAACAAAATCAATTGTGGTATAATTATGTTATTATTTTTAATTTCTTTGAATTTATTTGAGATAGGGCTTTATGTTGTTATTGTAACTTCGAATGAGTTAGGGCTTTTTTTTATATGACTATAAATCCGTTATTTACGATCATAGCCCAATAATTTTTTAAGGGCAGGAGTATTTGACAGTGGTCTACCAGAATACATTAAAAACGCGATTTCGAAAAAAATGTAGATACGCCTTTTCTATATTAAGCCAACGATATTAAATTTTTCCAATATTCAAATTCATAGCACTTATAAATATTATTTATGTAAATGAAAAGTTTCGAGATTTGTTTTGAAAATTTATTTCGAAAATGTGGTCTATGTAGACTTTCTCAGATTTTCAAGTTAAAATAACATCAATGTTTCTTTCAAGATCTTGTTGGAAAATTGTCGGATAGGTGAACAGAAACAAAGATCCGTTGACAGAAGGGCAAAACCAATGACTTCAATTCTACTTTTTAGGCCAAGATTGAGCGTATAACACAATAGAACACCCCAAGATTCAGATTTAACATACAAATCCATTAACCTTCTAACAGAAGTATCAAATTTGGTTATAGCAAGCAATAGGATAAGATCTCAGTAAACATTATCTGTAAACATCCATCTTATATTGACTAAGATATTTCTTTAAAAGCTGCTTAAAAAATGTGTGTTAAAGAAATATAATAAAAAGTAATGGCTTAGGGGAGGACCTATGTTCCACCTAGGGACTACGGGAAAATATATATTATCCCTTCCGTCTTTTTGAATTTCGCGGCTCTGTATAAAGCGCTACAGAGCACGTATCTGGCAATACTATACATTTTATAAAGGTCTTGACATAACCTACAAAACGACGCTATGCGTGATTAGTTTGGATATTGAGTTCAACAGTTATAGACGTGTAAACATGGAGTTCACTGACGCCGAAATTCGCGCTAGTTTAAAGTTTTCCTTCGTTAAAGACAAATCCGCTAGAGAAACTTTCCGGGAGATTATTGGTGTTTTGGGGGATGGTACTCTATCACTTCGAACTGCGAAGGGATGGTTTCGACCTCTCAGAGCGGGTGAAAACGACACCATGGATAAGCCAGACGGGGGAAGACCTGTGACGACGAATACCGATCAAATCATGGAAAACATCGAGTTAGACCGGCATGTGGCATCTCGTGACATCTCGTGACAACGCCATGGAGGTGGGAGTTAGTCACCAAACCATTTTAAACCATCCAAAAGGCTGGATACACAAAAAAGCTTGATGTTTGGGTATCGCAAAAAAACCTACTGGACTGAATCAACGCCTGCGATATCCTGCTGAAACGGAACGAACTCGACCCATTTTTAAAGCGCATGGGGCGACGAAAAATCGATCACTTACGACAATATCAAGCGAAAACGGTCGTGGTCGAAGGCCGTTGAATCGTCCCGATCGCCGTTGAAGCTGGCGATCGACCAGAAGCTTCCGAAATTGGTCAACAGGAAGGGTGTAGTGCCCCACAGGACAATGCCAGACCACACACTTCGTTTATGACGTCAAGTGAGTACCACCTGTTCCTGTCCATGGCGAACGCCCTTGGTGGTGTAAAGTTGAACTCAAAAGAGGCTTGTGAAAATTGGCTGTGCGAGTTCTTCTCAAATAAAGAGGGGGGCTTCTACTAGGAGGTACCATGAAGTTGCCGTCTAGATGAAAACAGATTTTTCAAATGAAACATATTTGAACTAAATCCGATCACTGTAACACTTTTTATAAAGCATTGAATAGAAAGCAAAGCGGAAGGGAGTGCATCAGCTTGCGGTCAAGTGTTTATCGATTCCCTTTTCAATCAAATAACTATATAAATCTTTCTTTATGAATACTCGATAGTGTTCTCAACAAAAGAGATTTCTTAAGAATCAACATTTTCTAAACTAATTTTTGTTGAATTAATGTCGGAAAGGTTTCTGCAAAGATCACTGACTACACTTTGAATTCTCTTGTATAAACGAAGTATCTGTCTAATAAGATTCACACAGTCTTTTCACTTAACAGTATCCTTTAAGTCATTAAAAGTATCAACACTATTAACAGTTAATTAAAAATAAATAGAAATAGAAATAGAAATTATAGTTACTTCACTACGCCTAACCGTAGCTTTCTGCTGAGAAAATAACCCATTAAATGTGAGTTTATGAGTTTATAATTGCTAATGTGATTTAAGTTCAGGCATTAGTTCAATGAGATTTAATTGAAAATGCAATTAAGACACACATTTTCCACCTCAATTTCATTAAAATCTATTAAAAGCTAATAAATAAACTAACATTTTCCTTTCCAGATGAAATATACGAACGAAATGCTGCGGCTGAAAGCGCCTGTGGGCAAGTTGGAAGTGGTAGAGGAAGAGTTCAGGTTCAATGGGTTGCCATGCATGAGCAGCACGCAGACAGTCGTTGGACCTCGAATCGAGCTGTGTGGCAAATAGCTACATGTGGCTGCCACACTCGGTGGCGACGTCGGAGCTGGCGTCTCTAAAAGACACGGAAACATGGTAAGAGCACTAAGCCCAATTTGAATTTACAAATTTTCCAGTTAATTTAATCACGGCGCACTCTTTCTCAAGTTGTTTGTTTGTTGAAGTGAGTTAACACATGTACCATGATATATATCTATGTATATATACACATATTGACAATAATGTGTTGTATGTGTATGTGTGATGTGCCGATATGCCTTGGGCGATTATCACGATCATCCCAGCCATCTCGTAGGAGCAACGGAAAAATCGACACTCAATTTGCATACGACAACATAGAACACGTGCAGGCGCTGACAAATCGCCTTGCAGACCCCATCAAAATATCATTAAAAATCAAATAAATAACAATAAGCTAAAGGAGGAGAGTTTTAGATGGGAAATATATGGAATATATATAAATACATACTTGTATATAAATACAGTAGTACGCCTGCTTTGATGTAACCGTGTATGCATATTGATTTTCTGCAGCCTTAAGAGTAGCTTGTCGAAGACAAGAGATATCGATGAAATTTAATAATATATATAGTATATGAAGGCTGAGTAATTCCTGAACCGATTTCACTCATTTTCACCACCAATGTACACTTTGTCCAAGACTATATACTAACTTAATTATGCTAAGATATCTCACATATTAACCGATATATGCGGAATAAAGCCCACCGTATTTTTGAAAAACCTTTAGTTAGGTATATGGGAGCTATGGGAAGTTTTGACCCGATTTGAACTATTTTTAGAACACATTAATAGAAGAACAAGATTTCCACTGAATTAAATTAAAATATCTTAGAGATTTGCTGATATTTTCGATCAAAAATACTCTAGGCACTTACTACTTCATATTCGAAAACCGGGGACTTGAAAAGTTATGGTCCTATTTCGACAATATTTCCATAAGTGATGCCACAGCTCAAATATAGTATTTCAGTATCATTCCGCGATCTTCATTGGTTCCTAATGTATTTATTATAGAGTGAAGTAATCAGATGGAATTCAAAATTGAGTTATATATGGGAAGTAGCCGTGGTGGTGAACCGATTTCGCTCATTTTCCATCTGTATCATCAGGATGTTAAGAAAAAACTGTGCATAATACTCGTTTGGAAACTTTCATTGCGAGAGTATAAAAACTCGCCTATTTCTTTGATTTCAAATTAAGTTGGTTCAAAAGGAATCGAACTCAAGTCAGTCAAAATCTTTCAAAACAACAACAACAAATAAAGTCTATCATTTTTTTGACTGCAGAGTTGTTACTATTGTTGTAAAATATCTGAGAAGAAATTTTAATCGAGTTGAGCGTGCTTTTGTTACTCACTTACATAGAATGGTTCTTCAAAATGTAATTTAGTGCTGCTTGTAAAAACTGACGATGCACTTACCCTGAAAAAGAGAGAGAAAAAATAATAAATTAATTTAATGTTATTGGGAAAATATAAAATTAATAAAAAAATTAAAAATTATTTAACAGTAATTATCTCCAGAACTCTTAGCTTTAACTAAGTTCTTGAAAATAATAGTAGTTCGAATTTCTTCCCAAAAAGGACTTTCTAATACCTCAAAGATATCCACTGTATTTTCTAATAATTTCTGAATATCAGTAAGGGAATCTTTAGACAGTTGAACTTCCATAACTCGAACTTCTATAAATCGAAGATTTCCATAACTTGATCTCTTGAGTTGGCAATCGAATTGAAATTTCATACAAATTACCTTTTGTAACTAGAAGTCCCTCTAACTCGAAGTTTTTTTTTGTGGATTATAGTGATTCGAGTTAGGCGAGATCAACTTTATATAACCGATTGAACACAAACATGAGTTATATCGAACTCTTCTTATACGCAATTTGAAGGCAGCAACTATTGTTTTACAGTTAGCAAATATGACCGATTTTAAGGAATCTTTATATCCAATTCTTCAAATATGAGATATTGGTTTATGGGCTCTATAATTATGTAGAAAGTAACTTGAAATTTCGTAAAATAAAAATTACAGTAAATAATATTCAGAGAGAACATATGTACATATATTCAATTCATTCGATCGTTCAGTTATTAAACTTAGTAGCATAACTCCGTCATTTAAGTAGTTATGGGTACTGAATTTTATAGTATTCTTATTATTGGTCTACAACTTTGCTTCCGCCGTTTTGTTTTGTAAATTTAAGTTTTTTTTTTGTATAAAAACGGTTACAAATGTCGATGAGCCTCAGCCACACTTTTCTTGGAATTAAAAAAGAAAAGCAAAATTCCCCGCAAATGTCGAGAATTCGGCTCAAAAAGTGACATTTTCAGTTGAGAATAAGTTTGGGATGCAAACAGATCGCTACAAATATTCTGTTGGGTTAATGTTGACACAAATGTCCAAGATCGATATAAAACGATTTAATCGACAGATTTCGCTTGATTTTTCTGATTTTCTTTTTCGTATTCTTTGAGATAATTTCTCATTTATATACATATATATGTACACATATACTTATGTGTTAAGACCACGTCCATTTCCTTACTGATTTATACTTGTTGTTGTTGTTCTGCTATTTTTATGTTTTTGTTCAAGTATAAATCACGCACCTTAACATGTGGGCGGTCGTAAACCATTTGTCTGCCACAATTGAATTTGATTGATTTACATAGATAATGAAACGAAAAGTTGTATTTAAACTCAACAATAACAATAACAACAACCGCAAATCACCGCTTGTAAAATTGTTGCTTATAAACAGCATTTTCCAGAGACCTTACAGCCACCTACCGGTTTGGCGCACGTGCAAGCTAAGTAAGCGATAATCATGCAGGCTTAGGCATAGTTATGTAAATATCTTTGTGTACATATGTATATAAAATTAAAATTATATATAGTAGTATTGTAGTCAGCTTAATGCCTCACAGGTGTTCAAGCGCTTTCTTTGTTATATAAATGTATGTATGTATGTATGTATATATTTATGTATCAATTTCTATATACTGTCTTATATATTATGTATGCATTCACTTTAAAATTTTGGTCGCATTCAATTTTAAGCTTTTTCTTATGAAAATTTCATGTTGACAACACGCACACACACTTAATATAAATCAATAAATTGTGGAAATTTAAATAATTACAACGGCCGTTGGTTATATGTATAAAAGCTTAAAGAAGCGCTTGTCAAAAATCCATAAATGTTAACACGCTGATTTTTCAATGCAATTTAAGCGGTGATTTTGGCCCAAACAGACATAATTTATGGCCGTACTTGAACACACCTTAGTAGTTGGGTAAGGCGACAGCGCCAGATGTGCTTATACATATATATTTTATTATAAATTTCTAAAGTCTTCAAAAAAATTTTTTATACTCTCGCAACAAATGTTGCTAAAGAGAGTATTATAGTTTTGTTCACATAACGGTTGTTTGTAACACCCAAAACTAAACGAGTTAGATATAGGGTTATATATACCAAAGTGATCGGGTGAAGAGTGGAGTTCAAATCCGAATGTCTGTCTGTCCGTCCGTCCGTCCGTCTGTGCAAGCTGTAACTTGAGTAAAAATTAAGATATCTTGATGAAACTTGGCACACTTATTTCTTGGCACGATAGAAGAACCTAATAGGTTTTTTATACATATCTCGGAAACCAATAGAGCTATATAAACCAAACTTTCTGCAGTCGTTTTTTTTAGACATTTTTTAATACAGTCCAAAAATGAAAGAAATCGGATTATAACCACGCCCACCTCCCATACAAAGGCTAGGTTGAAAATTACTAAAAGTGGGTTAACTCACTAACGAAAAACGCCAGAAACATTAAATTTCACCTAAAAAATGGCAGATGGAAGCTGTACTCAGATTTTGTTACAAAATGGAAAATGGGCGTGGCGTCGCCCACTTATGGGCAAAAACCATATCTCAAGAACTACTCAACAGATTTCAATGAAACTTAGTTTGTAATAGTTTCCTTACATCCCAATGATATGTTGTGAAAATTGGCCAAATCGCTTCACAACCACGCCTACTTCCTATATACCAGAATTTTGAAGACGATCTGAATCGTTTACTTTTCAATATATAAAGTAAGCACTAGTGAAGATATCGGTGCAGAACTTTGCACAAATACTATGTTTATAGTGTGGCAGCCCCATTCTAAAAATCGCCGAAATCGGACCATAGGTTTTTAAGGCCCCATATATCGAACACGAGGACCTCGGTGCTTCTAACCTAATATTATGGTTTCCAACTTTCAATGGACTTTATACAATATATATGACGAATATGTGGGTCAAATTGTATATTATATAATATAAATAAAGTTAAATAAATAAATTGCGAGAGTATAAAATGTTCGGTTACACCCGAACTTAGCCCTTCCTTACTTCTTATTTGGTTGGCTATAAGCCCAGCACACCTCTATCATATACATACTCTTCTATATAAAGACTTATATATGTTTGTATGTACATATACTTCTATATATCTATATACCCATACATATGTACAACCACATTATCATAATACGCTTATAAGTTATACTCTGCCATCTCTTCTTCAGCCATTGTCTGCTGTCCTATACTAAAAACAACTCGAAAATTTGACAGCCACAAGATTTATTGACCTTCTTCAAACAAATTTATAAAAAAAAGCGCTCATCCCATAAATTGAAAACTTAAAAATCGAGAATAAAAAATGAAAAATAAGAAAAAAAATAAATAAAAAAAAATTAAAAAAAAATTGAAAAGTAAAAAATAAAAAAATTTAAAAGCAAAAAAAACTACAACAACATACATAATAGAATTCGAAAATATGGTACAACACTATAAAATATGAACATAAAGCAGCGACAGCTACGAAAGAGCCAAAAATAGATTTAAAATATAAAAAAATTAAAAAAAAACAACAACAAAGAACATATATTAGAAATTATGGCTAAAAAAGAAAAATCATAAGACACACATACGCACACACGCACAAAATAACTGACAGCTCAAGCGAAGAAGAAAAGGGCATGGCATGGCATGATGTGGCGGCGGCTGCGTTGCGCCACATGCAACATGCAAGCTTTATATTGTTGTTGTTGTCGGTGTGTTGTGTAGCATCGCCCGCCTTTTACCATGCGTAAAGCAACAATACAGGTCATTCGCTCGGTAAATCATCAACAATTCATTATGGAAATTCATATAATTACGAAATAATGTCACAATGTCATAACAAAACCATGCAACAAACCAACTCCCTGCCATTTGCCTATATCTACGAGTATATATATATGTATGGGTGTGTGTGTCTGCTGAAATTTAAGCTCAAAATGTGTTAGAGATTTGTAGCTGTCACACAGTTTAGTTGCTGCATATGTCAAAAAGTGACCCACATTTTAGTCGAGCGTGGCGGGAGACCAGCTGTGCACTGCACCGTTTGGTTGGTTCATTGCTTGGATGGAGTGGTGAAAGTGAAGGCCTATGCTTTTGGAGTGGAGGGAGAGGTAGGAGATGCCTAAATATGCAGCTATTATTTGACAATTTTTTTCTTTTAGAGTTAAAAGGCTAATAACTATTTCGATAAATGATTTAGGATCCATTGCTGATATACAGAAGTCTTATATATATGTAGAATAAGAAGCTCCAGCTTTATTGTATCTTCCTCCAGATAGATTGTATAGTCAATTTTTGCACGAAGGGAAAACGTGGCTCTACTTTTAAGAGATGATTCCGACTTACAGTAGAAGATAGCATTGAAAAGTGGAGTCCATAAATCTAAATTACTCTTTCGGAAATCCACAGACTCTTCTACGGAATCAGCGGATTAATTATTATCTCTTGACGCTGTCACTCTCACATTGATACTGACGTAAGTATAGTCGATTAATTTGATGAAACAGTCTCTCTGAGTACAGTAAAAATATTAAGTTGGCAAATATCTTCCTTCCGCCTTTTTGTCTTTTGAATTCCGCGGCCGAAATTCGAAATTTTTAAAGTAAATAGCACTCTATCACTTCAAACTGAGGAGGAATGGTTTCGACGATTCAGAGCGGGTGAAAACGACACCATGGGTCAGCCAGCCGGCGGAAGACCTGTGACGACGAATACCGGTCAAATCATGGAAAACATCGAGTTAGACCGGCATGTGGCATCTCGTGACAACGCCCAGGAGATGGGAGTTAGTCACCAAACCATTTTAAACCATCTGCAGGCTGGATACACAAAAAAGATTGATGTTTGGGTACCGCATGATTTGACGAAAAAAAAACCTTCTCGACCGAACGAATGCGATATACTGCTGAAACGGATCACATACGACAATATCAAGAGAAAACGGTAGTGGTCGAAGGCCGGTGAATCGTCCCAAACAGTGGCCAAGCCGGAATTGACGGCCAGGAAGTTTCGCTGTGTGTTTGGTTTGGGATTGGAAGGAAATCATCCACTATGAGCTGCTCCCATATGGCCAGACGCTTCATTGTACCATCTACTGCGAACAACTGGACCGCTTGCAGCTTGAAACAGGCGATCGACCAGAAGTGTTCAGAATTGACCAACAGGAAGGGTGTAGTGTTCCACCAGGACAACGCCAGACCACACACTTCGTTGATGACTCTTCAGAAGCTACGGGAGCTCGGATGGAAAGTTTTATCGCATCCACCATATAGCTCGGACATAGCGCCAAGTGATTACCACCTTTTCCTGTCCATGGCGACCGCCCTTTGTAGTGTAAAGTTCAACTCAAAAGAGGCTTGTGAAAAGTGGCTGTCCGAGTTCTTCGCAAATAAGGAGGGATTTGAGTCTCAAAAAAGCACCTGTTAAGAGTCTTCTTTTCACTTAGAAAAATTCACTAAGGACTAATGTCATGATGGACTCCATATAGGTGGGTTCTAGAGCATTTATGCCTATTTAAATTTCTGTTCATGTATGACATCGGATGTCTAGTCATGGACTCATAGTTCTTTTAATGAAGATTACGTTAGATGCTATCATAATACGGTGTTTTCACAAATCTCAAGAAAAATTAGTGTCAAGAGCTTATGACGACCTTTTACCGCTTGTTAATTCTAACTTTTCACAATGAAGTTGGTTGTAGAATGCAGAAAGAATTGTCTCAGATCCACCTTTTTAATGTTTCTAAATAATTTTCTGAGGTTTTTATAGTTTGTCAATCATGTTTCTCCAATCTGTACCCTTTTTTATGATTTAGTTTAGTGGAATATATATAATAGTTACAGTGCAGAGCGCTCAGGAGAATATAATGAATACATTAACTTCTTTTAAGAGCTAGATTAACTGTGAAAAAGTGTGAGTAATGAAAATCTCACCGAGTATGAGATGAAATAAACAATTTCATTCGGATCACTTGATGCCCAGGAACTAAAAATATAATTATAAAATATATAGCAAGCGATGAGAAGAAAGTCTGAAATCATGATTTTTATAACCTCAAAATTATTTTCGAAGCATCTTAAACGAAATAAATCTTTGTAGAGAAAATATTTTGTTTTTTTTCCACCCTTTATCTTCATCACCGTACTATTTATTAAAGAAAATCATTTAAATTCCAATTAACTTCGCACTAAATCTATATTTACGGTGCATAGTAAAGCAATAACAACAATTAAGAGGCGGCTTTTCTTAATACTATTATTATAATCAAATAAGATTTTTTTTTTTGCTTTAATTTAATTTGATTAGTTAATCCACTTTGAAGCGACGTGGCTTAGTAAACTTTGCTCGCTTCGATTAAACTGACTTGGGCTCTATCAAATGGAAATTAATGCCATGTGCTTGCTAGCACGCAGCTGTGTGTTTACGCTAATCAATTTTGTGTTGTAATTGTTATTGTAATTGTAATTTAAGACCTGCGTTCGAGTAACAGACAGGCACTGATAAGACGACACAACGAAAAACAACAACAACAACGAGAAGAGTATATATATATAAATAATCACCACAGCATATAAAAATGAGTGTGTGTATATATGTCTTATTTGAAGGGACAACGCTGTAGGTGATATCATCAGCGAGCGTTTCCATAATGGCTGGTTTGACTGTCCAGCAACGAAATGAAATTAAATAAAATGTGAAAATTCAAGTGCTTCACTTCACTAATAAATCAACAAACTGGTAATAAATGAAATGACGAATTATGCGCTCAGCGTTTAAAAATAAATTAATATTATCATGCAGCTGGTATGGCGTGAAGTCGAAAATAAATGCCGTAAAGATGATTTAATTTTTGCACTTCCATCCATTGCATTGTTGTTGGTGTAAACAGCAAAAGGCAAAAAAACACATAAAGAAAGAAAATAAAACAGAAAATTGTAGAGTGTAGTGTCAGAAATATTTCCTATGCAAATATATGTACACGGTTTTAATTAAATATCTGATAATTTTGCGCTGCATTTGTTGAAATAGCAATGCTCGTGCTGCTGGGAGACAAAGGCAATATTTTTAATCAGACTAGAAATTATTATAATAGTTGGGATTGCATGAAATATTCACTCACCTCGTCTAATGGCAACCAAACAGTGATCTTATATGAATTAACGGTACTTATCGAAAACTTAAGGGTCCATATATTTGATATTTCTAGTTTTATAAAGCTTCTATGAAGACTTTGAAGTCAAATACATATAAAAAATAAAAAAAAAATTGAGCATATTAGATTATTATACGTAAATTCTTGACAACTAGAACCGTTTTTGAGAAGTTATTTTGTCCTGAAATATAATATATTTTATTAAACTCCATAATTGAAAACAATACTTCAAACTCTATCTACTCAAGATGTTCACTAATTTTTTAATTTATTCAAGCGTAAAGTTCAATCTGGCGGATAAAAATGAGTACACCACTACTAAAGGAAGACGCCCTGCCAAGCGTTTAGATAAGTTCTAATCACTAATTTTGTATCGGTGTTAGTAGGTTAAATGAAGCCTCAATCCACACCGGTCACTTAGTCAAAACGTATTTTCTTGTCTGATACAACAACTGCCCATAGCTTCATATGTGACAACCCACACCGAACAAGACAAGTCAAAAACACATGTTAGTTTGGTGTGGGTTAGAGCAAAATACGTTTTTGTGTCTTATTAGTCAAAGACGTTTTTGACTAAACCGGTATGACTTGAGCTAAATAGCGCTAAATGGACTTATTCTTACTATCTTCGAGTTAATACCATGTACATTCCGTAATAAGGGTAACAATACAACCGAATTTTAGTAAGAAATTTATCTACATAAGTATACCTTCCCGAGATTAGACAACTTCTTCGCAAATACTTCGATCTATGTATATAGCTATGTTAATACTCTAAAGCGGATTTTAGCCTACGAGTACAGCTTATGATTATGTTGGACTGGACTGAAGAATCACTGCTAAATCAATCAGACTAAGCTCAAAGCTGTAGTTTGTCGAAAATATTCTGCAAAGTCAAAGGAAATTCTACGCAACATTTGAATCGATGGGAAAATTATCTGATTGTTATTTAAATATTTTAGGCAACCAGACCTAAAATCGGCACAGACCGAACGGATTGTTCTAAGCGAACGACCGACCGAAGGATCGATAAAAGAACAAACTGTGAAAAAATGAAATCACCTCCCTTTCAAGTTAAGGATGGGTTTCAGAAGCTAAAAACAAGGGTAATTTTACAATCAGAGATATCAAAGATACATGTTTAAACAGTTTTTTGTGAAATTTTTATTTAAAAACAAGAAAAAACGTTAACTTCGGCTGTACCGAAGCTAATATACCCCACACAGGTGCATATCTTTTAGTAACTATGTGTTTAAGCAAATCTAAAGACGTAAGAAAAAGTAAGTAAAAAAAAAAAAAGAAAACATTTTACTAATTCTTTTTATCCGGGTTGTTTGCTAGAAACATTAAGGTTATATAGTTAACCGATCTGAACAATTTCTTTGGAGATTATATTATCCATGTCAAATTTCGTGAAAATACCACGTCAAATGAGAAAATTTTCCATACAAGCCATTGATTCCGATCGTTCAGTTTGTATGGCAGCTATATGCTATAATGAACCGATCTGAACAATTTTTTCGGAGATTAAATTATTTCTATGAGCAATAACTCACACCAAATTTCGTGAAGATATGTAGTAAAATGCGGAAGTTTTCTATTTGATTCCGATCGTTCAGTTTGTATGTCAGCTATATAATATAGTGGGCCGATATCTGCAGTTCCGACAAATGAGCAGCTTCTTGAAGAGAAAATAACATCTGCAAAATTTCAAAACGATATCTTAAAAACTAAAGGACTAGTTCGTATATATATAGACGGACAGACAGACGGACATGGCTAAATCGACTCAGCTCAACATACTGATCATTTATATATATACTTTATAGGGTCTCCGACTCTTCCTTCTGGGTGTTACAAACATCGTGACAAACTTAATATACCCTGTCTGTTCAGGGTATAATTACGAAAACTCAGCCGTTGTCCCCTTAACTCCTATGACGTGTCCAAAAAAGAAAGTCTTGCGGTGGACATCATAACTCATGATTGGTTCATCTAAAACGAATAAACCAAAAATATTTCGATAGTTCATGGATAAATCTAGTTAATGAGCGAAGGAAAAGAGAAAATATTGAAATTTGAATTTCTGACAGAATTTGAACAAATTCGCTTCAGAACTATTTGAGATATCGTGTCGACCGACATGAAAAAATTGAATTTATTTCAAATGCGTTGAAAGTTTTACGTTCATACTGACATGGCTCGGTGGAGGAAAATTCCAAAGGGTATAACTCTTAGACGACAACAATATCTTACAAATTTTAATATTATGAAACCCATCTAACGCCTTAAAGTGGTTAGGAAATTAAATACTTTGGGTCACCCGAGATTGTTAGCCTAAAAGTGGTGGCGACATCTATGCAAAACGATAATCACTGACAACTACCTCCATCTTTGATTGCCCAAAATAACGAAATTTTGTTCCTTTCAAGCTTTCACAACTAAAAAAAACTAACTTAAAGACCCGAGTATCGATTTTCTTTAATTATTTACGCACTGCGTCTACGCAGACCAAAGTGAAAAAACTAGGCAACAACTAAAAATAATCCCCCCGCCATACTACTAACTGCGTTAAATAGCAGTTGGAAAACTTTGGGAAATTCAACAAGGTCTCTAATTCGACTAATTCGCTGTACGCGCTTTGCTCGTTGTTGTTGTTGACTGTTGTTTGTTGGTAGTTGGCTGTTGGCTGCTAAGCATAAATCATTTTTATTAGACATTTCCCTTGGAAATGAAGCCAAACATGGCAGTGCCACGTAAATGATGAAGACGCACGCAACACGCGCCACGTACTTCAAATTGCTAGCGCAACAATAACAACAACAACAACAACAATAAATAATATACATCCTAGCAACAACAACTACAGCTTGTAAGTCAGTGGCGGGTTAAGGACTCGGCTGAAACAAGTGAAACACGCACAAAAGTAACAAAGTCAGCAGAAAATACAACAACAATAAAAACAAGCGGAGGAAAAGAGAAGTGGGTGCAAGTGTGGAACGCATGTTACAAGTGTAGTTGTTGTTGTAAGGATAAGGCTATAAATGTTGTTGTTGTTGTTGTTGTTGTTGTAAGGATAACACCGATAGCGAGCATGTGGGCCGGAAGACTGCCGTTAGTAGTGGCAATAACGCTTGCCACAGAAGCCAACAACACACAAATGCGTTGCAACGACATTTTTTTCCAACTCACTCGGACTACAACAAATAAGTCCTCATTACGCATATAGTTACATCAAACATTGCGTCCGTGTTTACTTAAATAAATGGAAAAACTGTGTGCAGGATCAATGTAATAAAGTCAGTCGAAACTTGGTAGGGCGCTGTGGAGTGAGTCGTGTGGCATGCAACCGGGAGTGGTTATAGCCAACTAGACACACACACACACATGCCCGTCCAAGTGTTGATTTAGATATTTTTTATGCACTAAAATCCACCCATATGAGTACAAAAACACAATAAAATGTGGAAACTACCCCTAACTGAATTTTTTTTCGTTGCAACTACACATGTGGTTTCTGGGTATCCTTCGTCCTGCGGCTTATGTGCATATGCTGGCACAGAGTGAGAGGAGTATAGGTGTGTAATGGCAGAAGATACATTTTTTTCACGGGCTTTCCGCTCATTTCTTTCTATTTCATTCATATGTGATGTGACTTTTGTTTTGTTTTTGTGGTTGACAGGATAAGAGACAGGCAGACAAGCAAGCATATACACAAGGATACATATATGTACATATGTATGTCTAGAGTTTATGTCTGCTTCGCTCATGCCGATGTTGTTGACTCCTGCCACTGTGTGGTCGGCTGTCGCATACATGCATATGAGTGAGCATGTGGGGGCGTCACCGGTAACGGTGCTTGTGTTACACTCAATATATGAAGGTACATGTATGTTGTTGTTGTTGTTTTCTGTAATTTTTTTTGTATTTTTTCTTGTGTGTGTGTGTTTACCAAAATGTCCGTAGTCATATTGGCAACGCTATGGTAGCGCCTGTGTACGCCTCATTCGCTGTTATGAGATACCTCGAAATTCCTGCATGCCAGGATATTTAAGACTCTCTGCGCACTGACAATATTAAAAAAACTGCAGATGAGTGTGTGTGTGTGTCGGTGTATATTCGTTACACATGTCGTGTTCAGCAAATGAGTTCATTCAACTGTGTGTCGACAGTTTGTGACAATTTTTTTTTTTGAGAGAATGACAAAGTAGCCATTTTTGAAAATGTATATCCTTTAAATTGCACACATACATATGTATATACAGGTTTGAAGCTCTATATAAAGGAATATTCTACTATTTTCTTGTTTTTTTTTTATTATCTGAGAAGATTTAAATAGCTTTTCATTCCAGTTAAAATATTTCTAAAAGTCAGGATGTATTCTAACAGATAATGAACTAAATACTAGACTGTCTACAACTAAAACTTTACGGAGATAATATGATCTTTACGTACCTCTCTTCACTGGTTCTGGCTTCACGCTAAAGCACACTTCTTCTCCAATATAAATAACCTATTTTACAAGTGACAAAATTTTCAAATCTTCAAAAATCTGATACTTATCAAGAAACATGTGATATTGATCCACCAAATGTTTGTTAAAGTTTCGAATGACTGTTCGAAAAATATCACAAAACTAGCACCTCAAGCTTTATCTAGCTGACTGACTTAGCACTTCTTCTGCCCACATACTAATGAACTTTATGTATATACCATGAGAGCACTTACATATGTATATATGTAGGTATGTATCTATATATAGATCAAGACAGTCGATATCTTGAGACATCAGTGATTAAAACAAAATAAACTTTCCTTGGATCGACTGAAAATCTTTCTAATCACAGAACCTTCCCTCAGAACGCTCGAAAAACTAAAGAAAATTTTTCAATCAAAATCGTATTGAATAAGCGTCGAATATATTCGTAATAAAACGGTCAAACAAACAAGCTGTCTCAACAATATCATGGTAATAGTATGTTTACATATGAAAATAATCTCGTTCTAAGCTCGTTCAATAATCTAACCGTTTACATATAGCCAAATGAGATTATCAATTGTCAAATGTGTTGCATTTGTTGTTGTATTACACATATTTCTCTCGCTGTCGGCCATTGTTGTTTACATTTTCATTTGACATTTCTCCTTTTCTTCGCAAAATTATCGATAAACCTAGGAATAACACCGAAAATCTAGTTGTATAAAACGAGATAATTTTATAATCTCGGATTATCCAGAGAGGAATTTTGTATGGGAAATCTCGTTTCTTAATTTCAGATTATCGAGTTAAGCTCGTAAATAGAGATAATCTCGTTATATGTAAACATAGTATAAGATGACCTTAGTTATATAATTAACTAAACATTTTAAAGAAGGTGCCACCCCTGCTCATATAAATATAAATAAACTCCTTTACATTGCTCGTCACAATTTGAGACATCGTTTATCGTATCAATGTTATTTTGATTTTGAACTTTTCTGACAGGTGGCAACTCTTCCGATTTTTTTATTATTCCTACATCTCTTTAGTTTTGTGTTTTTATTGTAGTGTTGTTTTATCTTATCGTTATTTTCGTAAAAATTTTCAACGTGTGGCAACCCTTTAACGTTTTCCATTGGAGATATTACAATGGGTAATATAAAAAAACAAAAATAAGTATTCAATTTGGCTCAAACTTTCATGAAGCTTTTCCTATTTATCCGGCGATCGTGACGAAATTTTGTTGCGTAACACATTTTCGTTGCAGTCGAATTATTTTATTTAACTCTGTTTATAAAAATTCCCTACTGCAGTTTTTCAATGAGTCACTGCACTATGAGTTAATGGCGCCCCAAAAATGCGCACTAAGTTTCCATCAAGTAAAGAGTAATTTTCGCCGCTGACAATGCATAAAACTAGCAAAAACAATAAAATTGAGACAATTTCACATTTTAACACTGCAATTAACTGTGACAAATTACCGCGCTGGAGCTGCACCCATTTCTATACACATTTCCAAAGCGCTGAAACGCCTCCAAAACAAACTGTTCGGACAGGCAAATGAGTCGGACAGTACCGCGGTGCATCAGACCTACCGGCTACGTGGGCCACACACAGGCGGTTGAGCGACCACTTATGCGCTTATATATGTACATATCTGCCTTATATGTATGCTAGAAATGTAACATTGAAGAGCAATAAATCAAATGGTTTTTATAGCTTTTCCGTGTTAAATCTAATTGGCAGCACAAAATTGGCCAAATGACTTAAAAACTATTTGGTACGACGTTTGGTCGACATACTTTTGTGGAGTGGTGTGTGTGATAAACACTATGCAAAATGCTAATGTCTGGAGTTGAAAAAATAAAATAATAAAATTGTAAAAGAAGTCGAGAGCGTTTATTGTCAACTAGCGCACAATCGCCGACTCTATTTTTAAAACTGCGCAGCGCAAGGCTCCCGCGGGGCAGTCCATGTAAATACATATGTATATATGTAAGTATGTATGTATGTATGTATGTACCCGAGTAAATTGGCCCCGTTGAACGGGGTACGCGAACAACTTTATTGACACAGCTAATTTTGATTAATTGAAGAGTACGATTGCGAGGGAGGCAGTCCGAGTGCGAGTCCGCGGCAATGAGCCGCGCTAAGCGCGCTGGGGTCAGTACGGGAGCAGCGGCGCGGTGGCGGTGAATTGCAGAAATTTGTTAATTAAATGCGCTGGAATTTCGCTTCAATTCGTTTTTTTTTTTGTTTAACAACATACCGTACATATGTATGGACATACCACTTTAATTGTGCAATGGACAGTGGAAGTGAGTGCCTGAGTGAGTGATTGGCAGCCTGTTGCTGGCACTGACAGAGCGAACAAGAAGTTAACATATAATAATACATATAAGTACAATATAAATACTATAATAAAATAATAAAAAAAATAATAAAAAATAATACATATAATACATGTATAGATATACATATACAATAAATGTTATATAAAAAAAAGATACAAACAATACGAAGTAAATAACAGAGTGTTTGTCATACAACTGGTCCATTTGGGTGTGGTACTGGTCCGAAGCATAAAAGTTATTTTTCTCGTCTACACACTTGTTTAGCAGTAAATTGAAGATTTTGAGGACTGGTCCATTTGGGTGTGGTACTGGCCCGAAGGTTGAAAATTATTTTTCTCGTGTACACACTTCTTTAGCAGTTAATTGAAGATTTTCAAGACTGGTCCATTTGCGACTAGTACTAGTCCATTATTTTTTATTTGTTTTTCTTATTTTCTAACATTTGCTGACTCAATAAGCAGTTTAGAAATGGTTTTGAATCGTTAAAAAGACCACTTAATAAAAAATAACGGGTATTTGTTGCCAATTTTTGCACATGAGACCTCACTTTTTGTCTAACAATTTACTAATAAGTGAACAATCTTCTGAAAAAATCAAATTCATAGACAACTTCAAGCCGTAATATTAAAAAATACAAATTTACACACATTTATAGACAAGTCTACACCCACCAACAAATATTCATAACCACTTATGTGTTCAAGCTTCTCCTGCTATATGAATATTATAAATTCTTGCTTTTTGCTGTTGTTATTATTCATGTTCGCACTTTTGTTTTTGTGTCTACGAACTCTTGTGCCTACATACTATATATTAACAAACAGCCCATATAGCATACATATTTACATATACATATGTATCTACGACACATGGAATGCGGTGGCGGTCGCCTGTCATTTAGCAATTTCTGCCTTTTATCCACAATGAGATGGCACATTAACATAAATGGCAGCGAAATGGCGCGCAAATTTGCGACACAGCAATAAAACGTGGTGTAGCAACAACGCACAGTTAAAAGTAGTGAAATGCCAATAAAACGTGTAAAAAAATTACGCATCCATAAAATTTATGCTGGGCTGGCAGCGAAGCGGTGTCTAGGTAGGTAGTAAGTGCCTTTCATGTCATGAGCTTGAATTTTTTGTTGTTTTTATGCTTTTTTTTGAGGAATAAAAAATTGTCTAAATACTTCTTTGGATAAAATTTTTTTTAGAAAGAAGAGAGTTTGCTCAAAACTTGGATGAAACTTTTCCAAACCATTTTCTGTAATAGAGACTATGCTGCTGAAGCTCATAATCTCGAATGAATTCCCGATTTTGAACTTGCTTGTTAAAACTTTCAGTGTTCTGGGACTTTAACCTTACCTTACTTTACGAAGAAAAATGTTCAAATTCTCAGAACCATCTGAGAATGTTTTCCAACTAGTTATTTGAAGATAGGAAAGCTTTCAGATATCATTATATCGTATAAGTTCTCTTTTAAAAATTCCTTATATCTTATATTAAATAAAGACCACCGATAGACTTTAAATTTAGAGACCCCTCAAGAGAAATATGCCTTGATCTTCAGAAACTGGTCAGGAACAGACTTTCGAAACCAATTTTCTGTAGAAAATTCTGCTTTAGAGACAGTTTTTACTAACAAGTGACTGAGAAAAGCTCTAAAATATATATTAGTTTCGACAAAGAAATTATAAAGAGGGGATACGCCAGATAGAACCTCTGAAAGAATCAATGAGACTTCAAATTCGAGAATTTCTTCATTTTAGTCTCTGATTTTAGCTCTTATAGAATCAAGAAAAGTTGAATTTGATATATTTGGGGTGTCCAAGTTTCCGATGAACATTAATTTGACTTTACTGAGTTTTAGAGCGGACATAACCTCATTTTTAATCGCAAAAGTGTATTTTGTCTAATATTCAGGGGTAGCTGTCGTTCAAAGCACAACTTTTCAGCCATTAAAGCTCATATTTTCAAAGTGAGTTTCTAATATTTATTGGTACCAAGATCTAGGGGTTGAGATTTACTCCGAAAATATCGATAAGTCATCCTCTCACATAATACATAGCTGGATCATCTAAATAGAACTCAGAATTCTCTCTTCTCAAGACAATCAGTAGCCTTCTAAGAATTAAGAATCTTCAAATAATAATAGAAGAGTTGTAGTATTTTAGTGACACAACAACAACAATAATAACCTACAAGAAATCTCAAATAAAAATTTATAAAAGAAACTCCATTCATTCCACTTGTCCCACTGCCATTTAAATACACATATCGCATAATACCGTTACTTAATTTTATAGTCGTCGAAATGAACTTTCGAAAAACACAAACAGCACGCTAAAGTCAAGCGCCAAACGACAACTAGAATGAAGAAGAAGAAGAAGAAAAAGTTTTTTTTGGTGCGAAAATTGTGCTGACCTTCAAAGTAGTACAACAATAACAAATGCGAATACATTATTATAAATTGTATATATGTATGTATGGCAATAGCAATAACAACAAGAACAACAACAGCTAAAGCAAAAGTCAAAGCCAAAGAGTTATAAGCACAAGAATCGTGGCAGTAAAACTTCAAAATGGTTATGCATGCCAAGATTTTTATATACTTATGGGCATATAGACATACATACTTATATGGTATATACATATGTAAATATATACATTCATATATTTATTAAGTCAAAACCTAGAACACGAACAGCCAATCGACAGCAACACTCGTATTATAACCATCAAGCCGCTTGAACTGTGTGTTGTATGAAACAGGTTGTTGTTGTTGGTGGGTTGATTTGTTTTTGCTGTTGTTTTTGTTGCCATTTATAATAGCAGAATAATAGTAGAGTTTTTAGCTTTTACTTGCTGCTAGTGCAATGATACTTATATACATATATGAGGGATATTAATAAGTACACAGCGCGGTTTGAGAGGGTTTATCAGCGGTTTTTGCTACAAACGTCAGCTAATCATTCATACAAGTCACTAAATCGACTTGAATGCTTATTTGGTTTCAAGAGTTGTTGGTAGTTGCCAGATTATGTTTGATATGCATATATATTTATACATATTTATATGCCGAAATACATATGTACATAGCTATATACTCAAATATATATTTACATATGCATCAATATACACTTTTTGTGATTATATCAACTCATGCTTCCTCCCAAATGATCATATATTCAAAACTGCAATCACATATACATACATACATACACATACATACATATAGTATATATAAAAATCTCACTTCCATTTATCGCCTGTTTGTGTGTTTGTTCATATCTCGCCAGCACTTGGTTTCTTTTTGCCAATTCTTTGTTTTATTACGCTTATTATGTACTTCCCACCGATTGCTTATGCTTATCGTAGCAAAAACACAAACAAAGACAACAACAACCAACAAGTTTAAGCGTACAAAGCCTTGCAATGCATTCTGTAATCGCTACTACATACAGCAGTCGTGTGCAGTAAACCAACAACACCAACCGGCCATTAGAAAGCGCTACGTAAATAAGAATTAAGAGTCATCATATGCTTCCTGTTTCCTTTGCGCCATCATTTTCCAACGGACAAAAACTATGAATTTGGCTCGAAGCAATTTTTTACAACAATCTTCCTTATTTGTTGGCTGTCACTGAGTTGATGAATGTTGCATTACGGCGAGAGGGTCGGTAGGAAAAAATTGATATTTATTTTTAGTACTAACTCGATGATTTTGAAATTTGTAAGGCATAAAATTACTATTAAATATGTTGTTTTCTTATCTTAAAAATATTAAAAAAATATTATTTCAGTACTAAACGCCAAATTTAGTACTAGGCTTTGTACTAAATATTTTTTAAAGTATTAACTCAACTACTAGAAGAATTCTTTAAATGTAGTGTATGCCTACTGAAAGCATTTAATTTATATTTGTGTACTAAATGGTACCAAAAACAATTATTTCGGAAATTTAGTACTAAATAGTTCACTTTTTAGTACTAAAGACTTCTTGGAATCCTATATAAAAGAAAATAAATTGACTTTTACATCAAAAGTGCGATTATCGTTAGTACAAAATTTAAGTACTGAAAGATTAGCTGGAAATACTTATATACAGTACTAAAACTCAAATTTAGTACTAGGCTTTGTACTAAATATTTTTTTGAAGTACTAATTCAACTACTAAATTGATTCTTTAAATGTTGTGTATGCCTACTGAGAGCATTTAATTTATATTTGTGTACTAAATGTTACCAAAAACAATTATTTGAGAAATTTAGTACTAAATAGTTCACTTTTTCAGTACTAAAGACTTCTTGGAATCCTATATAAAAGAAAATATAATGATGTTTACATCAAAAGTCCACTCTAGTACTACTCACACACGATTATCGTTAGTACTAAATTTTAGTACTATGTATTTAGAAAATATGTATGTATATAATTACTAAAACGCAAATTTAGTACTAAGCTTCGTACTAAATATTTTTTTAAGTATTAATTCAACTACTAACTTGATTCTTTAAATGTAGAGTATGCCGACTGAAAGCATTTAATTTATAATTGTGTACTAATTGGTACCAAAAGATTTATTTGAGATATTTTGTACTAAATAGTTGACTTTTTAGTACTGAAAATTATTGCGATGCTATGTAAAATAAAATGTATTAATTTATACTTCAAAAATCCGCTCTAGTACCAGTCATACACAATTATAGTTAGTACTAAATTTTAACACTGAAAGATTAGCTGACAATTTTTTCTTTTCTACACAAATCAAGCAAAATAGTAGAAGTTTTGAAGTCTAAAAAACTATGAGAGAATTTTGTTTCAAAATTTTCAATTTTAGTACTAAATAATACCGAAAAACTTAATCAAAAAAATTGCTAAAAAAATATTAGACGCCTGGATAAAAAGATACTCGAGCCTAGTTTCTTAATTTTAATTTAATTTCTTTATTAGATTTTAGTTCTAATTAAAAGAGGTTGCAAAAAATTTAGTACTAAATATTTTTTCTCAATACTAGCAAAGAAAATTATTTTTATTTCAGTACTAATGTGTGGAGTACTAAAAAATTTAAATGTTATTTAATGTATAACTCGTTTCCGTATATGGCAATTTAATATTAAACACTATAAAAGCTATTAGATAAACTTTAGTAAGAATTTACCGCGTTCAAAATATTGTAATAAATATTTCTGAATAGTTTTTGGCCGAATGCTAAACTGATATAATATTTCAATAACAGTTATTCAGTGCAGTTATTATTAGAGTGGTAACAATTTGTTTGGAAGGAAAATTTAGTACTATACTAGTAAAAAATCGAATTTAGTACTAATATATCCTAAGCAAATTCTTGCTAATTCTTAAAATAATAAATAATTCTAGTAATATATGTATAATGGATCGAATTTAGTACTAATTTACTATGTACTAAAATTTAGTACTTGATTTATATATCAATTAATTGCTATTTTGTTAAAGCAAAAGTGAAAAAAAATTGATTTTGGCTTGTTTTTAATATTTTTATAATACAAATTATTCTGCTTAAAAATTTCCTACTGGGCCACTTCCACTCAGCTTCGTACTTAGCAAGTTTGTTTGCTTTATACTCGATACTTTTCAACTGCTGCTAAGCGCATAAACTGTTTGCTTGCATGCAGCACACTGTTTCCACTTCTTTGTTGTAAATATGTATATTTAAATATATATATATGTATAAATATATATACATATGTACTTATATGTCAATATATCAGCAAGTACTGCTGCATCAGAACAGAACTCTGTGTATAAGCGTCACAACTAAATTAAATATAATTTATGAATATTAAATAAGCAGTGACATAAAAATAAATTTCAAGCAAACAGTGCCAACAAATTTAAAAGTAATTATATTTTTATATTTTCTTTAATTTGCAAATAAAAATGAGCTGCTAAACAAATAAATGCAATATTATTTTTAGGGGCAAGCGCAGTAATGAGTACGAAATTTATATTACTGGTTAATTAACCGCAGGAGGTGGATTTTATTAATAATATACTAATCGCATGTACATATATACATGCATATATATATATATATGTATATATATATGAATATATGTTTACTACTGTTGATGCCAAGCGCTTGCAAAGACAATATGTTTATATGTATGTATGTACACTTTTGTGCTGAAAAATAAAAAAGCAACAGTCATAAATCATTTGCCACTGAGTCAATTCACTGTTAGATTTGTCATCATTTAATTGAAAATAAAAATAAAAGCGCGAGTTTATAAATCATATTTAATGAAGAGGGTGTGCTCATGCTTATACACGCACACATACATACTTTCCTTTGATTATTTAGTATAAATAAGTTTTTGCATAAAATTTAATGAAGAAAACAAAACTGGGTTATAAGAAAAATATAAATTATTTTAATATTGTTGTTGTTTTTTTATATTTCCCATATCTTGCTCACTTTCAAACAACTTGAGACCCCCTGCCTGTGCGCCATCTCGCTAATACTAAATTGGAAAAAAAAATAAAAATTAAATAATAATTAAATTAATTTAATTAACCGTTATTTTTTATTTCTTTCAGCTACTAAATAAAATCAAGCGGATGGTGTATGATGTTAGAGTTCAGTCCATTAAATTTATGTTTAAAATGGCTTTGGCATGTATAAACGTTTATTACGAGTCAGATACGAGCATTAGCGAGTGTGAAAGCTGACAACAACAACTCAACTGTTGGATACAAGGCAACAAAGTAATGATTTTATTGCAAACATATCGATAGCAGGTGAGTAGATGATTTTAGTTGGGAAAATAATTTGTATATATATATCCGAGTGAGAGTGATACAGCAGACTGAATGCTTGATTTGATGGAAATTAATTAAAAAATAAGTTATTATATTTTTGAAAAAAAAAATAATTTTATTTTGAAAAAAAAACATTATTATTAAAAAAAATTTATTATTTTTTAAATTATAAAAAATTTATTATTTTCTAATTTTTTTTTTTAGTATATATTTTTATCATATTTATTTGATTATATATTGTAATTTTTTATATTTATTTTTAATTTTATGCTTGATTTGATTAGATGGAAATTATTTAAAAAATAAATTAGATTATTTAAAAATCAAAAATAATTATTATTAAAAAAACATATTATATTTTTAATCTAAAAAAATTATTATTTTTTAATTTTTAATTTTTTATTATTTTCTTTTTAATATTTTTTCTAACTATTTCTTTAATTTTTTTTTATTATATATTTTTTACATATTTTTTTTTAATATTTAATTTTTTTACAATTATTTGTAATATGTTTACTTTAATTTTTAAATATATTTTTTTTTTTTTTTTTTTTTCAATATTTCTTTATTTATTGAATCTGCTTTTACTTTAAGCCTAACAATAAGTTATAAAATCTTAAATCTATTTAAAAACTAGACAAGCTCAAACAAGTGATTGAGCTGTATTGGTGAAACGTTGCTCTTTAGTACGCAGGCATATCCCTTCTTTTTAGGCGTGTTTGATCGCAGGAATGTACTAAGGCATTAGCCAATGGGTTTGGGTGATCACGGAGTTTAGATATATATTTCAATCTGCTGTCCTCTACTGCTTTCTTCACCATAGGGATACCAAGATCTTTATGGATATTTTCATTGCGAATGTACCATGGTGAGCACGTGATTGATCTAAGCGTTTTCGATTGGAACCTTTGTATTATATCAATATTAGTTGCACAGGTCGTACCCCACAGTTGAATGCCATACATCCAAATCGGCTTTATGACCGCATTGTATAAAAGCACTTTGTTGTCTAGGCTAAGTTTAGAGTTTTTATTTAAAAGCCAATTTAAATTTGCAGCTCTTATCTTCATGCACGTTATTTTACTAGATATATGTTTTCTCCACGTAAGCCTTCTATCTAGATGAATACCAAGATAGGTAACTTCATTCGCTTGAGGCACTGGAATATTGTTCATTTTTACTGCCGGGCACATTTTTGGTCTTAGCGAAAATGTAACGTGCTTACACTTTTGTTCATTCACATTTATACGCCAGTTGGATAGCCATTCTTCGACAGATCTTAAGTGCTCCGATAATATTCTTGATGCTATAATGTGGCATTTGTTACGGCTCACTAAAGCTGTGTCATCCGCGAAAGTTGATGTCAAAACATTATTAGCTGTTGGAAGATCAGCAGTATATATGATGTACAGAGTTGGGCCTAAAACACTGCCTTGTGGTACACCAGCCCTTATTTGTCGTTCATCAGATATGAAGTCTCCCACTTTAACCGTAAATTGTCTATTTTTTAAATAAGACTCCAATATTTTATACAATTCTAAAGGTAGAATGTTTTTAATCTTATATAAAAGCCCTTCATGCCACACCTTATCAAATGCCTGAGCTACGTCTAGAAATATAGCTGAACAGTACTCTCTGTGCTCGAATGCTTTTCTTATTTCGTTAGTTATTCTATTTACTTGTTCTATTGTACTATGTTTTGCACGAAACCCGAATTGGTGCGTGGGTATTACATTATTTTCGTGGAGGAAAGGAGACATCTTTGATAGTAGCACCTTTTCAAATATTTTCGAAAGGCAGGGTAGAAGACTGATTGGTCTGTATGAAGACGGCTGTGTCAAGTCTTTCCCAGGTTTATCTATCAGGATAATCTGCGACTTTTTCCACGAAATTGGATAGTATCCGAAACTTAGAATTGCATTGAAGAGCAAAGAGAGCACCTCTACAGCTATATTTGGTAACTCAATTAGCAATTTTGGGGTGATATTATCATGTCCTGGCGACTTTTTTGGATTAAGTTCTTTTATGATGCCAATAATTTCAGAAGGTGAAGACGTAAAGGACTCGGGCGACTCATTTGCTGTGTTAGGTAAGATTGACAATTTAAAGTTATTCTTTGGGCAATTTGGTTGAAATACCTTTTCTAGGTGATTTGCAAAACAAGTAGCCTCGTCACTTCGAGCCCAATTTCCACCCAAGTCTCGTATAGGCATGTTGGAGTCGACTGGTGGCTTCATGGACTTTTGGGCTTTCCAAAGTGAATTTTGCTTGCTTGAGTTTGGACACAGCTTCTTTATATATATTTCATTGTTGAGTTCTTCCTCGCGTTTAAGCGCTTTTTTTAATTTGCGTACAGCAGATTTCAATTGAAGCTGAGTGGAAGGGGAGCGATTTATCTGCCATTCTCTTCTAGCACGTCTTTTTTCATTTACAAGCTGTTCTATTTCTCTATTACTGATTTTCCTGAGACCAAGTGGCTTATAGCTTTTCTTTGGTGTTGCTAAGACCGCTGCGTTAATAATTATATCATTGAGTTCCCTTATAGTTTCGTCAATGTCTCCTTCTGTATTTATTTTGTATTCAATATTAATGTGGCTACTCACGTATTTTTTGTATTTTGGCCAGTTCGTTTTGTGAGATGTTAGGCCCACTTTCTTTTCAACAAATATGGGTTGTTCACATAATTTTATTAGTATAGGAGAGTGATCAGAAGATAGGTCAGTACATGTATCTACTGTTATGTGCGATTTATCTATATTTTTGATTACTGCAAAATCAATTAAATCTGGTATTTTTTTACGATCAGTAGGCCAATATGTCGGCTTACCCGGGGATATTATATCAAGGTTATTGCGCCTATTTATAATAGTATGATACAGCTGTCGTCCTTTCGGATTAATAAGTCGTGAGCCCCAATACATATGTTTTGCATTGTAATCTCCACCTGCTAGAAATCTATGACCTAGCGTTTCAAAAAAGTCTTTAAATTCACTCTCTGTAATTTTAAAACGAGGTGGACAGTATATAGCCGTCAGGTTTAAGTCTCCGCAACGATTTTTTATAGATATTGTTGTTGCTTGTAACTGCGCTGTAGCATGAGATTCTAATGCGTGGTGGCTTAGTCGTTTTCTAACTAACACTGCTGTACCACCATGTGCCTTTCCATCTGGGTGATTTGTAACATAGAGTCTATACTCCGGTATAAAGAAATTGTTTTTATTCGTAAGATGGGTTTCTGACAACAGCATTACATCTACATTATTTTCATTCAGAAATCTAATAAGTTCCAATTTATGTTGGTTAACACCATTAGCATTCCATATACAAATGTTAAGTAATATTTGACACATTTTTTAAATTTTTTTTTATAATCATTTAACTTTTTTATTGTAACACACTATACAATAATTTAGCTACTGATTTGAATTTTAATGACGACAATTGTTTGGAATTCAGGCAAATCGTCTCTATATATACCTACATACATATATATACATACATACATATATATTTGTATATCTACATACATAATACATGACATTCTTTCTAAGCTTTCAAAGCACCAGTTGTGCTTGATTAAGCATGAACAAATGCTAGCTATAAATACAATATATGTACATATCTAGATATATACTTTCCTATATAAAATACATACCAAGAGTATATAAATACATATGTATATAAACCATCAACTGTGCAGCTCTTTCAGTAAATTTCGTAATTTTTTTTTTCTATTTCAATCATTACCTCTCAATTCGTTGTGTACCAGTTACCAGTTTGCAAGTACTAAATACCAGAAATTTAATCTGGCTCACATTAAATGGTCGCAGTATTCGGTACAAAATTTATTGCCCAAATTTCTCATTTCAGCTAAATGCCTTTTTAAACTACGAGGTACCAAAGTAATGGTACCCATTACAGTTTGTAAACAAGTAATTACAATTAAATGAATTTTATGATCGCTTAACTGTAATCAGCGTCATGGGTGATCAATTTACATACCAAAATATATGTACATACACGACAATTAGGTCAAAGTTTGAAAATAAATATAATAAGGAGGGTACTTTTGAAAAATTAGGAGTATGAGAAAGGAAGGATATTTTTAGAATTACCTATATTTGATACTGATTTTAATTAGAAATATCTAGGAATACCTTAAAATACTCATATTCTGAAAAATTTCTGAGTCATGGCTTCACACTTGTTGCAGAATCATAAGCTATCTTGTAGATCGCAGTGAAACGTGGATACTCAAAGCTTTCACACAGAGCTTTCACGTCGAGCTTTCACTTACATATAGTCACGAGGGTAATTTTAAACATCTAAAGTCACTTTGAGGTTAAGCTATCTCGTAGATTTCAGTGAAACGCCGGTACTCAAAGCTTTCACGGTGAGATTTCGCATATAGTCACGAGCGTGATTTTAAACATCAAAAATATCATTAAGTTTAGAATAATTGAATTTTCGAAAATAATAATTTACTGCTAACTTCTTTTCTTAATATACGGTCAAGCTTCTTCGATAATTTGAAATGAGCTTTTTACTTTTTTTTTTACTTTTTACTTTTACGTATATACTTTTATTCGGAAAAATTTCTGTTTAATGAGCTTTACAGTTGTTACAGAAGCTTAAACTATCTGATAGATCTCAGTGAAACATGAGTACTCGAAGCTTTCACGTCGAGCTTTCACATATAGTCACATGGGTGATTTTAAACACCTAAAGTCACTTTAGAATGAAATATATGAGTTTTCGAAAATACATAAAGCTTACCTTGAGAGCTTATACATAGAGCTTTCACGTCGAGCTTTCACATATTGTCACGAGGGTGATTTTAAACGCCTAAAATCACTTTAGAATGAAAAAAATTGGTTTTCGAAGGTAGCAATTGACTACTAATTTATTTTCTTAATATTCGGCCAAGTTTCTTCGATAATTTCAGATGAGCTTTTTGCTATTATACTAAATAGTAAAGGGTCTACAAATTAGGGAGCGTTTTTGAATGCCTGTAGCGAATTTTGAAAATTCTTTTGAACTTAAAAATATTCCCTTTGACACTGCTGGATCCTCTTTTCTATCCAAGATATTTCCAAGTCATGGTTTTATTTTACCTCAACCGGCAATTGAACTTCACAAAAAGGTTATATTAACAGCGCTTGAGTACCGAAATTTCGTTATAAATATCTGAAAGTATACGTAATCTCTTTATGCTCTCACTTCCAACAGCGCCTCACACACACTTGTACCGCACCCCCCAAAAACTCAACGTTCTCCCCGCATGAGTGCCGCCTTGCATTATCATTAAAATGTACTGTGCCGTACAAAGTGTAAATTACTGTTTACTGTTTGCTTTTCTCAGCGCTACTGTTAACCAAAAAACAAAAACCAGTACAACAACAACAAATTATGCATGAACAAGCAAATAGTAGCAAAAACAAAGGCCAAGAAGCAGAAAAACCATATCGCATGCTGTACAAATAAGAGTAAAATCATCAGAAAAAACGTTAAAAACGGAAAACAATCAAAAAACAACAAAAACAACGCAAATAACCGAAATGAGAAAGTAAGTTGCTGCGCGTTGTTGTTGTTGCTGCTGCTGTTGTTATTATTACTGGCACTAAGTGCTTTGGTTGCTGTTTGCTGGTACTGCTGGTGCTGCGGCTACTGTAGATACGCGGCACGAAATGCTGGCGAAAAAAAAACATTTAAAGCATAACATCAGCAACAACAACAACAAATATATGTAATACAACAACCACAGGCGCTGTGAAATGCAACTGCAGAACGACGCAAAAAAATGCAAGCAATGAGGCACAACTTGCAATCAAGGCTGCATATGGTTGTTGTTGTTGTTGTTATTTTGTTGTATATATGTATGTATGTATGTGTGTTGTTGATTTTTGCTACATAAATGAAATGTTGCAAACGGCAAAAGACGCGCGGAAACGCGCTAGGCTCCAACTGTAGACACATACATACCGACAAGCACATATTTATTTGTTGTAACAACAAAAAATCGACGCTGCGGGCGTATCGCCTAGTTGCTGATATGCTGACGCGACGCGCGCGCATTCTCCACACTGCCTTGCCCCACCTCGCCCTGCGCCGACAACTCCAGCGCGCCGCTAGTGTTGCCGCATCGCTCTGTTGGCTTGGCGTCTGGCCGCCAGCATGCCTATTTGATTGCTTCTTCGCCCGTGGCTATGGTAGGCTTGTTGACTGGCTGCCTGCCTGCTGCCCAGCCTCCTTCCCTGCCTCCCTGCCTCGCCTGTCAGTTTATTTGTTTGTTTGCTTGCCTGGCGCGGCTGCTGCACTGGATCACCAACTCGCCAGCTCCTCCAGCAGTTTGTGTACAACAAAAACAAAAAATATAAAATTACAAAAATAACAACAAAAAGAAGTCAGCAATATTAAAAGCACAAGAAGCGCGAGTATAGCAGAGGCAACAGCCTACAAGTAAACACAGAAACCTGCACGATAAGCACAACAACAGCAACAACGACAATGGAAAAGGGAAAGAAATTGTTGTGAGTGAATTACAAAAATAAAAAACAACAAAAAAACAGAAAAAAAGAATTCCGAAAAGAGGAAAATAATAACGAAAAGCGAATAAAATCGTAAACAGATCATCGAACTCGAAATGTGGCGTTTCGCGTTTACACACACGCACACACACACATACGCGCCTACATACATAGATACTTTTTTTGTTGTTGTTGGCTGCCGGTTGTTGTTGTACACTGGCGCGCTTTCATTTATTTACGCATATCTACACACAGGCACACATATATATACATATACTCTCATGATTATGTGTGTGTGTTGGCGCGAGACCCCGCGTAGAATCAAGTTGATGGCAGCAAAAGCAAAAAAACTCCAAAAAAAGCAACAAAAAAGAGTTGAAATGAAATGCCCATATTGTTGTTTACCGAGTTAGTCATTGTTGTTGCTGTTGCTTTATTGTTCAACGCTTAAGCCGGCTGGAAAAGCTCTCTGCTGCAGCAACAACAGTAATAAACATCTTTCCCCACTGGCTTGGCTTTTCAATTGCTTTCCATTTGCTATGTGCTTTGTTTTTGTAATTCGCTACTTTTATTGCATTTGTTTTTGTTATTGTTATTGTTGCTATTGTTGCCGTTGTCGCTATCAGCGAAATGTTCGGCCACGGCGTGTTTTTTCATATTTTTTTTTTAATAAATGTCATATCTGCGTTGTAGATAAGTGAAGTTCGCCTCGTGCAGCTCAGCCGGTTCAATTCGATTCGGTGCGATACAGAGATACATACACATACATATATATTTTTACATATGCTCATATGTCTGTTTGTATGTATGATATTAAACGTGTAGTTTCATTGATTACGCTGTTTACTCATGCACAGTTCACCAGCGTCCCCCCAAAAAAGTAGTTGAGTACTTATCAATAGATTAAGGTTGAAGAGAAGCAGTGTTCAAAGTTAACGGTTATTGCTTGCGTTATCGAAAGTGTTGGTTGCTAAATATTTTGATTTTTTTCATATCTTCAAGGTATAAACTGGCATAATATCGAATCGAACAAGCAACTGGTATAAACTGGTATAATATCGAATCGAACAAGCAACTGGTATAAACTGGCATAAACTGGTATAATAAAATATAGTTATAATAGCAAGCGATTTTATCACTCTAATGAAGATTCCAAATACCCTCTTATGTTGTTGGCTAACTTTATTGTTCCTATCATGTAAATATTGTGACAAGAAAACGAAAAAAAATAGTCGAAGAAGAAGAGAACACCAATATAGCATATATGGAAGTGATGAATCGAGAGCCACCTCTGTGATCTTAAAGAACTCCAGTCGGACCATATATAGTTTTTTATACTCTCGCAACAAATGTTGCTAAAGAGAGTATTATAGTTTTGTTCACATAACGGTTGTTTGTAACACCCAAAACTAAACGAGTTAGATATAGGGTTATATATACCAAAGTGATCAGGGTGAATAGTGGAGTTCAAATCCGAATGTCTGTCTGTCCGTCCGTCCGTCCGTCTGTGCAAGCTGTAACTTGAGTAAAAATTAAGATATCTTGATGAAACTTGGCACACTTATTTCTTGGCACCATAGGAAGGTTGCTTTCGAAAATGAGCAAAATCGGACCACTGCCACGCCCACAAAATGGCGAAAGCCGAAAACACATAAAGTGCCATAACTAAGCCATAAATAAAGCTATGGAAATAAAATTTGGTATGAAGGATCGCACGATGAAGGGGCATATTTTTAATTTGTAATTTTTTTGGGGCAGTGGGCGTGGCCCCGCCCCGTACTAAGTTTTTTGTATATATCTCGCAAACCAATAGAGCTATATAAACCAAACTGTCTGCAGTCGTTTTTTTTAGCCACTTCCAAATACAGTCCAAAAATGAAAGAAATCGGATAATAACCACGCCCACCTCCCATACAAAAGTTAGGTTGAAAATTACTAAAAGTGGGTTAACTCGCTAAGGAAAAACGTCAGAAACACTAAATTTCACATAAGCAATGGCAGATAGGAGCTGCACTCAGATTTTTTTACAAAATGGAAAATGGGCGTGGCATCGCCCACTTATGGGTCAAAAACCATATCTCAGGAACTACTCGACCGATTTCAATGAAACTTGGTTTGTAATAGTTTCCATACATCCCAATGATATGTTGTGAAAATAGGCCAAATCGCTTCACAACCACGCCTACTTCCTATATACCAGAACTTTGAAGACAATCTGAATCGTTTACTTTACAATATATAAAGTAAGTACTAGTGAAGATATCGGTGCAGAACTTTGCTTTTTATGTTAATAGTGTGGCAGCCCCATTCTAAAAATCGCCGAAATCGGACCATAGGTTTTTAAGGCCCCATATATCGAACACGAGGACCTCGGTGCTTCTAACCTAATATTATGGTTTCCAACTTTCAATGGACTTTATACAATATATATGACGAATATGTGAGTCAAATTGTGTATTATATAATATTAAATAAATTAATTGCGAGAGTATAAAATGTTCGGTTACACCCGAACTTAGCCCTTCCTTACTTGTTTTTTTTTAAATTCAGATAACTAGTATTTCTTTATGGAGTTCATAGTTTATTCCCAATAAATTAAGCGTTAACTTAGAACAAAAGTTCTAAAATTTACCGAAATAGTACCATAGAAAATCATAAATGTGAATTAGGAAAAGAAAGTTTCCATACAGTCATAGTCCTAAATGCTTCAAAGCAACATATTGAAAACAGTTAGTACTTACTGCCATAAAGCTTAGATTTTTAATGACCATGAGTTATACTATGTCTCTATATTCTTATCTTCAAAATCGCACTAGGTTACCGTAAACCTCTGATTGGTAATACAAAGCCATGAAAAGTTAAGTCTCACGCATTGCTTCAAAGCTTTAAGTACATTTCCTTGGAGCTTTCACCTTTAAGCTTCGTATACTAATTGAACTCATTCTGAAAACCTTGTTTTGGAGGGATGCCTTGAGGTTTCTACTAATAATTATCCGCCTCCAAATATTTTCGTTGAAATTGAAATAATATGGAACAAAAACATTCTCATTCTCAAGCAAACTTTGGATCAACAACAATACCCGTATGTGTTTAAAGAGGCCCCTTAAATGAATAAAGTTTTCGTAGATACAAGTGAAAGGGACAAAATATTTGATGACTTTTCATAGGGTTATATAGATAGTATCAGACGGAATAATGCTGAATAAAAAGTGTAATAATAAGAAAGAATTTAAAAATGTCTTCAGATCAAAGGTAATGTAAAAAGCGTGGTCTAAAAAGGTCGTGAATTAAGTTCTCTGCAACAAAGACGATCCATCTAAACTATTATCATCCGATGAAAAAAAGAAAAAAATTGACTTTCCTAAGTTTATAATATTGTTTTTGTAACCGCTTAAAAGAGAAATTTCAACAAAGTCTTCACCAACTAGAGATTCAGCTGTTTTCAGATTTTCAACAACATTTCAGATTTTTATTAAAGGTAGTTTCTGGTCTCTGTTTTATTGTAGCGAAGACCTTGCTGAACCAGAGAACTATATTATAATTTTTTAAATGATAAATTATTAGTCATTTTTTTTTCGAAAGAATGACTGTTCTCGGTAGAGAATCCTTCCGTTATTTAGAAATTTATCAGACGTAAATGCCTTGAATACTGGATATTCATATTGTATAAATATTGCCAGTACTCTACACAGGTTTTGCGGATTATATTGTATAGACCTGTATCATATTATCTAATATAATCCGGAATTTCATCAAGAAGGGAAGATAATGATTTAAAAGAAAAAAGAGGAAGGAATGTGGAGAGAGCGCTAAAAAACTTTAATGTCTGTATAATAATAAAGCCATTTTTTACATTTTATAATTCTAAAAGTGGAATTATTACATTGGATGCCATTTGAGGCTAAAGATAACCTAATCTAACATATTGAAAATCATTTTCGTATCAAGTATCTGAAAGCCAAAGTGGTAATTTAAAGTTTGTTGTGCGAGTTCCTTTACTATTGATCAGGTTTTTTGCTCAAACAACTTCAAGAAACCAACTAGAATTTGTTGGAGATATACAGCGTGGACTCTAAAGCAGGGTCAAGATTTTTTTGAAAGTATTATTTAAGGCCTTTAGGAACAGGATTAGCACATTGAACTCATATATGTAGATTAGACACATTCTTTCGAGATTTTGTTCTATATAAGATTATTTATCAGTATGAAAAAATGAAAAAAAAATGAAAGTTTAGAAGATGAGTAGGATGAAGTTTAACTTTTAATATATATTCGTGACTCTATCATATTTGGATATAAAAATGTATCAATGATTCTTCAATGAATTATACTCCAAAAATTTTTCCCTAACTAGGGAGGAAGGGAGATAGGCTGAAAATGTCGTTTATACTCTCTCGTAGTTCTAGAGAGGTTCCCAATTGAAGCCTGGGCATATAATATGGAAACATAAATTCAAATCGAATTACTGTTTAATTTACTAGTATTGAAACTAAATTATTCGTCATCAAAACTCATAAAGTACCGCCAATGCTTATCGAAAGAGAATTCATCATCCATAGAAGCAGATAACAAGTATATAAACATTTGTAAATGATTTATATACATATGTACATATGTATGTAAGTATCTACATCTATAATATGTTTATTTTTAGAAAGAAGGCGCGCGATAACCACAAGCTTATTGATAGTCCAATAAATACGCTGCCCACAACAACAATGGAGGGCAGCAATAAATGGACACACAAACATATTTACAAATTTACTATCGATCAAGTATTTACATGTCTGTATGTATCATAAATATATATTTATACACACACATAAATATAAGCAATCACTACCCTGCCAGCCAGGCCTAACCACTTTCCCCTCATGTTTCTTCAATTACTAACACCAACGCACACGTTTGGGTTGTTTTGTTTTTGTATTCGTACGTGTGAGGGGAATAGTGGTTAAAAAACTCACAAGCAGCTATGCTGGCCTATGACAAACTCACCACTTTTTTTACCACTTTTGTGGGTTTAAAAAACTTCGGTTTAACCAGCTTTTTCACCACCTTTGGCTGGCAGGGTATAAATACATATATGTATAATCATGTGTATGTGTTGGCTATGCGATTGCCCATATTGGCTGGCCTGCGACAATCACAATCACCTGCTATAGTGGCCAGTTGCCAACAAAACGGAAAACACTTGTCCACTGGACATTGTTTCTCGATGCGATTCCGTTGCTCGGCAGACTTTTGCCCTGTTGCATCCACATGAAAGCGGCGCAGCAACGCGCACGAAGCAGCAAACGCTGCAGGCGATACGAGCGCACCGAATCAAACGCGCACTTCTGTGTATGCATGTATGTGTGGGTATAGTAAATCCGAAGATATAATGCAAAACAGATGAAATACGAAAAATTGTAAAGCAAAAAATAAATAAAAAAAGTTGAAAAACTGAGATACAACAGCAATATAGTCAGCGCGCAGTTACTCATACGCGCCGCGCACATATGTACATGGCATACATATAACACATACATATGAGTGTACGCTAAAATGTGGCGTTACGGCGCATTGCTAAACATTTCACTCTGCATGCGTCAGCGATAAGCGCACACATACACACACACATATTCAAGCAATAATACACATATGCCAGTATATATATGTATGTATATGCATGCACTCCTTGCCACTCAGCGCGCGGCATGCAGCGCTGCGATTCAACGCGCCGCGCGGCAGTGAAGTATGTGGCGCGCTCTCGCTCTCGCGCTGCTATACTACTCTCTGCGCAGGGTAAGCGCGCTGTGTGTGACGTCTACGTCACTGCCATTATATATATAAGTAGATATAAAAAAAAGTATCTACATCCATACATGTGTACGAGTTGTTTACTCGTGGCAATAGTAATCCAACCAGATAGTGTACTAGCGAACCCACTCGGCCAGTTGAGTTCTGTTCTTTGTACTTTGTGTATGCGAGTATGTGGCCAACGCCACGTATGTGGCTACAACCACTCCGTGCGCACACTCACACGCACACACATATGTGTGCTGCTGACGAATGAATTGCAAGTGAGCGGCGCACTTAACACAAGACCGAGTCACCACCACCACTACCAGCGAGCGGAGAGTCGGCCGTCAGTTCAACCACCAGCACCAGCACCAACACTACCACCACCACCATCTTGTGTAAGCGGCGCTGTGCAGCGCTGCAGCATTTGTCGACTGCTCAGCCGCCAAGTGGGCCGTCACGTCATTTGTTGTAGGCTAATGTGCGCTCGAAACTCACAACTTCGGCCAGTCTGCTTGCGACAATCGAGTGGTGAACGACGTTTGTTGTGTGCGCGCGTTCGGCGTGCTCGTGGCGTTTATACCGGTCTGGTTTTCGTTTTCAATTCGTTTGTAATTTTGTTAGGCACTCGTTGAACTCGATAGCAAGTTCTAAGCGTTAGCGCTCGCTCAACGGTAGTTCGTCAAGTTACCACCTATTTGAGACGCGACACTGCAAGCGGTTAAGCTGAGCGCGCTAAGCGCTCGATCAACTAGCCAATCGTTCGACACTTTGATTTCGCCTTAGCGTAGTAGACGACGCGTGGCAAACGCCGCGGCTCGTTGTTTCGTATCGGCGCATAGTTGATATAGTTGGTGTTGCGCTGATATCGCTCCAACTGAGCAGCTAGACCAGTTCTTACTGTGTTTGTGTGTGATCTTAGTTGGTTGTGTTGTGTGGTTTTGTGGTAAATGGAAAGACAGCGCTCTATCGGCCGCTTTGTCGCCGCCACCTTCCAGGCGTTGTGACGGCTCCAACAACCTACAGTGGAGTCAGCGCTGGAACGCGCTGCCTCACAGCAAAGTACTACGCGCGGCGCTAGCGCTTGTATTGTTTTTGTTGCATGGAAATTACGGTTTCTGGTTTTGTGTGCTACTGGAAGTGAAATGCACTTGCTGCATCCAATTCTACTATCCGTTAGAATGTGCAGTGTATAAGCGCGCCACTGGCAGTTGTGGTGGGGAAAGAGCGCGCGCGTGTTAGTGTAAGTCTGTGCGGCAGCAAAGTCTTTTGTTTTTCATATATAGTGAGTCAATCGCTGCCGTTTGTTCGGCATATTCGTTGAGCGCACTCAGTTGTTTGCCAAGCGCTCGTGCGCGCATTGCTCTGACTGAGCTTAGTGTTACTAAAAATATTAGGTTTTAACTCTTTGTTATACAGTAAAATTAAAATTTCCCAAAAAAATAAAATTTCCTGTGAGTTTACTGACAGCGCGCCGCAGTTTGTACCGCTTTTGGCCAGCGCGCAGTAATGTTTTAGTATATCTTTAAGTATAAGCTGTTGCCAAGCGTTTTCCATGCAGCTTTTCAATAGTGCAGCAGCGCTTAGGTAGCGGTGAGCGCTATGCTCTATTGGAATTTCACTGCTACGCGCACGCCTTATAGACGTCGACCGCGCTCACTAGCGCAGCGCTTATATTAATCCGCTGTAGGTTATTGGCGTACGCCGCGCGGCATTGGAGATCAGTTGTAAGCTAAGCGCTGAGCAAGTTGTTCAAAATTGAAACGCGCTTTTTCGATATTTGTTTCGGTTTAGTGGGTGTTATGTTGCGCGTAGAGCAGCGCGTTCTTTTCTATTTAAAAAAACAAACATATATTCGTGCTAAGAATGCACCGCGCTCAGCGGTCACAGCGCGTTCAAACAAATTTTGACAGCAAACTCTACATAAAAGCGCTTTGCATAAAGGCGCTTTAAATTGCAACAACATTAGACAATTACAATAATTTGTAAAAACCACAGTCCGTTGCTGCTACTTTCAACTGGCAGAAATACGCTTTGCCACGATCACTTGCTTGCAGTCAACGCCGACGTACACGTATGTATGTATGCCGTGCCGTGCCGCGCCGCGCGCTCGTTACGTTACTATGCGCTGACGCGTCGATCGCACCGACGTCGGTGAGCGCAGCGCCGGTGTTCTTGCTTATGCCACTCTACTGCCATGCTCGAATGGATTTTCATTAGTATTTGTCAGCTCAGTCGCTGTGGAACGATCAAACGTTGCGGTTATGGATTATGAAATTTGTGCTACAAGTGCGCGCACTTCGTCTACCTATTTGAACGTGTTCGCGCTGGCTACCGTGGCTCGGCGTTTGTCAAGCGTTAACGTTGCCTCTGCTTGCCAGCGGCAAATCATTTGGTGCGGTCAAAACGCGTCGGAATTTCGAAAAATTATTATTTTTTTTTGGAAAAGTGTATGAAATGTGTTGAAGTGAAAATTTTAACTTGAAAATCCTATAAAATATGACGATATAAAAAAATTAAAAAAAAATAATATTTAAATAAGAAATAAAATAAAAATATTAAAAATGAAGAATTCTGAAAATGGAAAGTTTGAAATAGCAAAAATAAGTGAAAAGTGCCTCTAAAGTTAAAAAAATCGAATATATTCAGAAATACTTAATAAAATCCGTTATTAATTTTTTGTAACAAGTGATCAAAGATTTGAAAATAATCTTTATTTGTTGAAATATTGCGCGCATAGTAATTATTAGTTTTAGAAAATATCAGCTAATCAAATATTTTTGAATAAAGATAATATTTATAATTAAAGATAATATTTTAAAATATTTAAAATTAATTTTATAAATTTTTTAGTTTATAAATATATTATTTTTTTTACTTGCTTAATTACTTCTAATATGATTTTATTACAAATTAATATTTTATTATTGCAAATTAGCGAGCTTTAGTTTTATTTTAATAATAATTATTAATAATAAATACTTTGCACAGAAAAACACTGAAAGCATAGAAAAAGCCTTACCAACTCCATCTTGTTGGTATACATTCTCTACTCAAATGCTCCATTATAACAAATTCCGTAATTTGGGTATTAAAATCCCTAAAATTTGACAGCGACACCGCCTGGTTTTTGCCATCAGCGAGGTATAGAGTTCCTACGTTGTTTTAAGAATTGTAGGAACTTCATACCGTGCTCTTGGAGAGCCGAAAAACAACAATTTAAAAATTAAAAAATAAAAATATAAAATAAAATGGAGGAAATAATGCAAAAAAATACCGAGAAAATAATAGAGTAAATTAATCAAATTATTAAAAATAATATTTATATAAAAAATATAATAATTAAAAATTATGAAAAATAAAGAATTCTGAAAAAGGAAAATTTGAAAAACATATCCATAAAAGTTTCGCAAAACTCCAAAAGATCATACGAAAACAAACCAAAAAATTAGTAAATTCTTTAAATAATATTTTATAATTAAAAAAATATATATATAAATTGGATATCAGTATCGAGAACTAAAAAAAAAACAAAAGAAAGAAGAAACAGAATTAACTTAATTAGCGAAAGAAAATATAAAAAACACGAAATAATGGAAATAAAAAAATAAAATATAAAAAAAATGCGTTTTGGTAAAGAAAGAAGAATAATTCGAACATTATTGAAGAATGTAAAATATTATAATATGATTCCAAAAGATGTGAAAAGTTATATAAAATTAAATATAAAATGTGTGTAAATCAAACCTTTGCTTAATAAAAATTTAGATAAAATTTCATGTGAAATAAAATGAAAAAAAACTCACAAAAATTGATTAAAAATAAATTTTGTATCAAAGAAACATAAGCTATCGATCTTAAAAATCTCCCTAATAGCTAAAACAATTCGAAATTAAATTAATAAACGCACTAAAAAATTTAAATAATTATTACTTATAATGAAAAAAAAAATTAAAAATAAAATGTTATAACAAAATAAAAAAAAATCTTTAATTTAGCAAGTTTACTTAAAATAAAATAATTAGTAACTAATTAAACACACTTAAAAAATATTAAGACAATAATATTAATATATTATTAAAAACAAATTACAAACAAGAAAAAACGTTAACTTCGGCTGTACGGAAGCTAATATACCCTTCAATGGTGAATTTCTTTTAGTAACTATGTGTTTAAGCAAATCTAAAGACGTAAGAAAAAGTAAGTAAAAAACAAGCCCTTGATTCCGATCGTTCAGTTTGTATGGCAGCTATATGCTATAGTGAACCGATCTGAACAATTTTTTCGGAGATTAAATTATTTCTATGAACAATAACTCACACCAAATTTCGTGAAGATATGTAGTAAAATGCGGAAGTTTTCCATACAAGCCCTTGATTCCGATCGTTCAGTTTGTATGGCAGCTATATGATATAGTGGTCCGATATCGGCAGTTCCGACAAATGAGCAGCTTCTTGAAGAGAAAATAACATCTGCAAAATTTCAAAACGATATCTTAAAAACTGAAGGACTAGTTCGTATATATACAGACAGACAGACGGACATGGCTAAATCGACTCAGTTCAACATACTGATCATTTATATATATACTTTATAGGGCCTCCGACGCTTCCTTCTGGGTGTTACAAACTTCGTGACAAACTTAATATACCCTGTTCAGGATATAATTACTTATTTTATATTTATATAAAAAACTTGAGACAACCAAGAGCTCAAAAAGAACTAATTAAATATAGCCAAAATAAAAAATTTAATTTAAATTTATTTAAATTTATATGTTCAGTCGACAATTAAAATAAATGATAAAAACCCTGTCGAACAAAAATTACAAATTAAATAAATATTTTTATAAAAAAGAAATAAAATTTTAATTTGTTAATTGCTAAAAGAACTGTTAAAAACCTAAATAATAAAGATGAAAAAATATAAAGTGCACAACAACTCTCAACTACATGTCTCCAGAATTTCTAATTAAAAAATAAATATAAAATATAATATTAACTATATTAAAATAACTTCTAAAAAAATATCAAACTTAAAATTTTATATCTGATACAAACAAAAAAATATGTAAGCGTTAAATATTATATAAACCAATATAAAAAACAATCTAAATAATAACAAAAAGACACGAAAATAAATTTTTCCACAAATTATAAAAATAGTTTTATTTTCTAATAACAAAATATAATAAATAATATTAATATAATAATATACTGATTTTGATAAAAAAATAATAATTTAAATTAATTCAAATATTTTTTTATATAAAATATCTCATTTTATTTCGTTTAATAAAATAAAAAAAAGAAATATTTAATAGCGAAAAACAAAGTTTAATTCTTTAAAAACCAAATATGCAAAGCGTAGATTAGAAAAAAAATTGTGGTGCTATTGAAAAATGAATACCAACAACAAAAAAGTCTATTAGATAAACCAATTGATCTACAAATCGAGTACAGTATACTCTCGAAAAGTAAATTCTCAGAAAGTAAATAATCGCGGAAAAGTTAATCACCTTTAAGATTACACATGCACCTCGAAAATGTAAATTTTTTAATTAACTTTTCAGAGAGTGTGATAAAAAATTCGAAACGAAACAAGCAGCGTTTTTTACGATGTTGCAAAAACACTTCCTCTCTTGTTTATCGCGTCTTTTTAGTAAATAAACTTTCCTACTTGATCCACTGGTTTAAAAATGAAAACGATGCAAATCAGATGTCAGACTTTTTGAATTGTCGTACAAAAATGGTCAGAAAATATATTGCAAAAGAAAAAAAAAACAAAAGAATATTCAAGATTTTTTCTCTTCATAGTAAATACGTATTTATGTATGTAAATGTAAATATGTTTTTCATGTAAATCCATATGTTTTATTGAAGCAAATAAATGAATGAATTTTTTAAGTTTCAAAATGCATTTAATATTATAAAAACAGATAACTTATGTATACATTTGGAAAAGTAAATTATTCGAAAAAGTAAATTACCCAAAATACCAATCGATTTACTTTTCGAGAGTATACTGTATATCTCTTTAAACTAAACACTGATTGTAATATAAATTCTTTGATCTAACGCAATACAGTTGAACTTCCCTAACTCGAATCACCATAATCCACAATAAAACTACGAGTTAGAGAGACTTCTAGTTACGGAAGGTAATTTGTATGAAATTTCACTTCGATTGCCAACTCAAGAGATCGAGTTATGGAGAACTTCGAGTTATAGAAATTTTCATTAAAACATACAGTTTTCAAAAAAAACTATAAAATATGGATTTACACACAGTTATATTTATTTACTTCACACAAAGTTTTATTTAAATACGTTAAAACATGTTTTCTGTAATTTGCTTTGTTGCTGTGTGCTATTCTTTGGTTCTTGACGACTGTATCCGATGTCTCTGTTATATAATTTATGAAATCCATAAGTGAGATATCAAACATTTTGTTCGCCTCCTTACGATATAGCGGGGTTCTTTATAAATGCTGCTTTGATAGTAAAATTTTACATTTTGTATTATGCCCTGGTCGAAAATTCCGATTTATAGAATGAAATTTGTATGAAAGTTGCCTTCTATTGCCACTTCAAAAGTTCGAGTTACGGAAGTTTGAGTTATGGAAGGAAATTTGTATGAAATTTAATTTCCAAACGCTATTGCCAATGTAAACGTTCGAGTTATAGAAGTTCGAGTTATAGTAGTTCAACTGTAGTTATAAAGAAGTAGAGCTTAAATAGGTAATATACATAAAAAACAATATTTTTTCAAATGAAAATCTGGATATATGTTTTTCAGGCGGTTTTTAATTAGAATTGTCTTAAAACTTTAATGATAATGTCAATATCCACAGTTTATATCATAAATGATATATGAAGAAATATAAATTTTATTTTTAGAAATATAAAATCAAAAAGTCTAGTTCTTTAAAAATATGAAAGATCTTCTTTTTGTTATATGAAGGTATAATTTAGTAAATTAACAAATAAAAATTTATAAAAAAAAAATTTATAAAAAAATGTAAAAAAATTATTTAATAAAAATATTATAACAACATCGTAAAATATTTTACACCAATGATAAACAACTTCTATTGCAAACATGATATTTGCTTCATAAATTACTATCATTTATTGACTTTTTAATAAACAATTTATGAGAAATAGAAGTCATAATACAGTATTAATAATAACAATTATAAAAGATAATACACTATGATATCGATAACTAAAACACATGTTGTCTTAGGCAAAAAACAATCACATAACTCTAATAATCGTAATATAATTATAATATAATGACAGTATCAATATTGATAACAACAATTATAGTTATTATAATAAAAAATCATATTTTCCAAAATAGATAGATTCATATATAGTTAAGCTGCTACTAAAAAAAAGACGAAAAAATGTATAAAATAAATTAAAATGCAAAAATCAAAAATAATAAAATACATAAAGTAAATTAAGTAAATTAAGTAACAAAACCAAACATAAAATACAAATTATACTACATCTCAGGAAAAATTAGTAAGCTAAATATAAAAATGACGCATGAAAATTTCTAAAAACGAAAAATCACAATTCAAAAAAACAAAAAACACAACTTACAAACCAAGAAACACAAAAAAGGGTAGCATTAACTACTATTTAACCAAGCGTATAATAGATTTCTTTGTAAATTGTAATCTTTCCCATCATTTAGACACACTCGTAATTCACTTTCCTTACACTTTTGCTTGTTTTTTTTGTGTTGTTCAAAACAACTTCTCGGTATTTACAATGCGTTATTATACACGTTTGCTCAAACACATTTTTCAAAAAAAAAAATAAATAAATAACAAAATTACAAACAACAACAACAAGAACAAGAGAAATTGTAATCATATCGCCAAGTGTGACGAAAGTGCACGTTCCAACTGCTTGGGGGCTAAACAAGCAAGCATTTAAATGAAGAAAAAAAATGAAAAAATAAGAAAAAATTAAATAAAATAAGAAAAATGAAAATATCAAAAGTAATGGAATGAAAATAACAAAAAAATAAATGAAAATATGAAAAATAAAAATAAAAAAATATCATTAACAAAAAATAATAAATATTAAAAAATAAAATTATAACAACAAATAAATAAAAATATAAAAAAATTTATGAAAAGTATTTTTCGTTTACGTGTTATTTGCATTGCTCTCAACAAAGTGTTTCGATGTACCAAATGCACAAACACGCACACAAATATGAACAACTGATAAAAAATAATAAATAATCTACAATAAAAAAGTAAATACAAAATAAATGTAGCACTGGCACATCGCTTATAGAATATGTGCAAATAAGCGCTAACATATCTACACTGTACATACATACATACAAATGTACGTACACACAGTAAGTTAATATTATTTGACATAGCATTACTAATGGTTAAATAATTTGGCATAACGAATTTCGGCGATAGCAACGCGCTGAGCGAACGAAGAAGCAACAAATAAAAAAATCGCTTATAATGCACGCTTGTAATGTAAAGTGGGTTATGCTATAAAATATATATATATATAACTATAGTATATACATATATTTAATGAGAAAAAAGCAACAACTGCAACAACAAAGTCGAGAAAATTACCTTGAACATATACAAAATATTGGTATATAGAAATAACTGTTTGTTAATCAAGCTTCTGCTTTAAACCCACGCACTAGTGTTGCTAATATGAGAAATATTATCAAAAATTTAAATTTTTATGATTTAAAAATATCTAAAAATGCTTTAGTTATGTTTCTCCGTTGTATTAAGCTAATCATTAACTGTTATTGGATCAAAACTTTTAATGATTACTATTAGTAATCCAAACGATTACTTGAGTTCAGTTCATAACAAAACGTTTAATTGAATTTGCATTCACAACAGAAATAATATGTAATGAATGGTAATCACAAGTAATTAAAGGAGTAATATGAAAGTTATCATGATTACTTGTCATTTAAAATAAAATGTGGAAAATTTGAACATTTATGATTTAAAAATATCTAAAAATGCTTTAGTTATGTTTCCGCATTATATTAAGTTTATCATTAACTGTTATCACATCAGAACTTTTATTCATTACTATTAGTAATCCAAATGATTGCTTAAGTTCAGTTCCTAACGAACCGTTTAATTGAATTTGCTTTCATAACATACAAAATATGTATGTAATTAATGGTAATCACAAGTAATTAAAAAAGTAATGTGAAATTAATCATGATTACTTGTCATTAAAAATAATTGGAAATAATCAAAATATCAATTTCCTTAAAAAGCAACGGCTTTTTAGATTATTTATGATTATTTTTAATCATTGCTGATTATTCAAGTACTTAAACATTTTACTACTTTTAGTTTATTTTTAATACTAAACTGCATTTGATAACTAATAAATCGGAAAAAATTGTAATCTAACTTTAGAGCGATTCTTTCAGTCGCGATCTTTTCAAATAATTACACTAAGTAGTAATCATTACAATTAATAATTTGTATTAAAAATATCCAAACTTTCTGTTTAAATTAAAGGTAATCTGCCATTGATAACTATAAAGTAGCAATAATGGTAATTAATCATTGGAACAATTCTTAAAAATTAAATAATTACTATTACGGTAATTTAATGTAATTTAATTGATTGAAAACAGGGATACTTATAAAAAATGTTTTAATGTAATCTGATATTGATAACTATAAGGTTGCAAAAAGTGTAATTAATTACTAGAAGAATTCTAAAAATTAAATAATTACTTTTACGGTAATTTAATGAAATTACTTTTAAAATATGTTTTAATGTAATCTGCGATTGAACTATAAGGTTGCGATAAATGTAATTAATCATTAGAAGAATTCTTAAAAAAAATTAAATTACATTAACGATATCCATTACATTTAATAATTTGTATAAAAGTATAATTACTTTTTAATTAGTTTTAATAGTTAACGGAAATTGAGACAAAAGTAGAAATAATCGTAATTAATCATTCTTAGAAAATTTTTTAACAAATAATAATTGCAATTATATGTAATGATTACATTTAAAAATCTTTATATTTCTTTTTAGTAAGATATAAGTAATTGATAAAAGTATTTATTGTTATTCTATACAAGATTAACATATTTATTTAAAACATGTATTACCTAGACTATATATTTATACAGCCTTCATTTGAAGTAAATTGAGCAGAAAAACGGTACTCAAATAATATACGTCCAAAGTAATTAAACTACAATGAACTAATTTCAGATGAGATAACTAGCTATCTTTCCGAATGACACATGGAAGTTTTATAATAACTGTACCTCATGGATTTTAGAATATAAATTTTCATAGATTTTTCGTTAACCGAAATGTTCCACATTCATAATAAATCAAGAAAAAGTCATTAAACACAGCTCACGCATCGTTTTTTCGACTAATATCTCAGTTCTAGAGAGCTTAGTAATTAGCCCACCAAAAAAATGGTATACATTATATTTCTCTTAAAAAAAATTGAAGTTTCCTTTTGGTTTCAATCAGTCCATTAATTATTCGATATTCAACAGTCAATCGTCAGCAGCTCTCAACAGCTGTCAGCAGTTCAAAAATATTTGAAGAATTCTTCGTTCAGCAGTCCAAAAATATTAAGAAATTCGTCGTTAGCAAAGGTGAAATAACAAATATGAAATTTCCATATTCAACATTTTTGAATTCATCGAATTGATCAGGATTGAAAACAAGTTCTAATGTCCTATACTATAAAACCAGCCTTGAAATAAAACATACCACAAGTATTGTCTCTGACAAGTCATCTCTGATAAAACAAAAATCTTGAAGTTGGTCCATACTTTCCACTAACCAAACTTTAATTAATTTTATATCATATCTGTCGGTGATTATGTGAAATATCTCAATACTTTCGGGCGGATTGTTTCGCAGGGGATTTACCCAGATGATAAAAATAAAAATGAGTTCAAAACGTCTCCTATTTCCCATACTGAAATATAGTATTGAACTTAGACCCATCTTATCGATTGGACTATAAGATATATTTAAACAATTCACATATCGAAAGTAACAGAAATATACAAAATCGGTCCAAATCATAGATGTCAGACCCCTTATTACCAAATATTTCGATTTCAATCATTTGGGTCGAATTCATGGTGTATTATCGGGATTTAATACAAAATATGTTATAAAACTCAGATGAATATCATTCCCCTAGCTCCCCATTAATACATTTCAACAATAAAAACAACGCTTTGAAAAAAATACTGTTTATTATAAATTTAATTTAAACATTACGCTTTGCTTTTTAAGATTAGACGATAGCAAATACAAAATTTCCAACTTGTTGATTGCATTACAAGTTGCTAAACAAGTAGAAGGGTTTATTATATGCTAATAATGCGAAATACAGCGAAATACATATGTACATGTCATTTGAGAGTAATGAGCTTAGACACTTGTTGTGGACCCACCCACAAATGGGTGTGGTGCTTTTTGTTGTTTTGTGAATGTCATGATATTATCATCACAACATTTATGAGCTCGAACAAACAAAGGTAGTAGCATTTCTTTCAATAAAAAATTCATAAAACAACAACAATTAAAAGATAAACTACTCGTTGTTTTTTTTTTAGTTTATAATGGCTGCGGCTAAAGGTCGAGCTGTGAGCTTATGTATGACGAAATAAATAATTTATAATTTTTAATATTAACCGAGGCTCCGACACCGGAACACTAAACTCCAGAATATATTTATTTTTTATTTATTTTCAAATTTACAAATAAAAAGTAATTCTAATCCATTTTCCTTCACTCTTTTTGGCCACGATATTTCCCCCACCTAGTCAAAGTCGCTTTGATTTTTCGCTCATAAATCAAAACTATGCCAGGCAAGTTTAACTTTCAGTTCATTGTCTTCACCTTCGGCAGCCACAACTTTAAAGAGTTTTCATCGACGGCCTCTTTATTTTGGGCTGTCATTCTTCATAAATTCCTTTCACCAGCTTCTTCGCCGCTACCAAGACACCTTTGTTGCCGCCGCACTGGTTTCCGCAGCGTTTAGTAAATTTTTCATGGTCAGCGGACAAACGGTAGCAGCGATTTGAAGAAGAAGATATTATATTCATATAGAAATATTCACTTGGATAAACCAATTCCCAGCTTATTGTATTAAGATATTAGGTTGGCAAATATCCTTCCTCCCTTCCGTTTTTTTGTTCCTTATTCAACGTTTTATCAAAAGTGTTACAACGATCGGATTTAGTTCAAATATGCGCCGTTTCGTTCGATAATCTGTTTCCATCTAGACGGCAACTTCATAATAAACCTCACGTATAAGCACCCTCCTTATTTGGGAAGAACTCGAACAGCCACTTTTCACAAGCCTCTTTTGAGTTCAACTTTTCACCACCAAGGGAGTTCACCATGGACAGGAATAGGTGGCAATCACTTGGCGCTATGTCCGGGCTATATTGCGGATGCTATAAAACCTCCCATGCGAGCTCTCGTAGCTTCTGACGAGTCCTGGTGGAACACTACACCCTTCCTTTTGGTCAATTCTGAACGCTTTTGGTCGATCGCCTGCTTCAAGCAGTCCAGTTGTTCGCAGTAGATCAGTAGATGGTAGAATTAAGCGTCTGGCCAAAAGGGATCAGCTCATAGTGGATGATTCCCTTCCAATCCCACGAAACACACAGCAAAACCTTCCTCGCCGTCAATCCCGGCTTGGCCACTGTTTGGGACGATTCACCGGCCTTCGAAAACGGCCGTTTTCGCTTGATATTGTCGTATGTGATCCATTTTTCGTCGTCAGTCACCATCCGCTTGAAAAATGGGTCGAGTTCGTTCGGTTTCAGTAGCATATCGCAGGCGTTGATTCGGTCCATAAGGTTTTTTTCGTCAAATCATGCTACACCCAAACATCAAGCTTTTCTGTGTATCTGGCCTTCTGCAGATGGTTTAAAATGATTTTGTGACCAACTCCCATCTCCTGGGCGATGTCACGAGATTTTACATGGCGGTCTAACTGGATGTTTTCCATGATTTGATCGGTATTCGTCGTCACAGGTCTTCTGCCGGCTGGCTTATCCATGGTATAATTTTCAGCCGCTCTGAATCGTCGAAACCATTTCTCCGCAGTTCGAAGTGATAGAGTACCACCCACCAAAACACCATTAATCTCACGGAACTTTTCGCTAGCGGATTTGCCTTTAACGAAGGAAAACTTTGAAATAGCGCTAATTTCGGCGTTAGTGAACTCCATGTTTACACATCTATAACTGTTGAACGCAATATCCAAACTAATCATGCATGGCATCGTTTTGAAGGTTATGTCAAGACCTCTCAAAGATGTATAGTAGTGTCAGATACGAGCTCTGATCGCTTTATACATAGCCGCGAAATTAAAAAGACAAAAAGGCGGAAAGGATATATGTATTTATCAACCGAATATAAATGGATAACAATGTGAACCTGATGTAAACAAATCCTCATACAAGCAGACAGTTTTACAGACTTTGGATTCATCTGAGAAATCTGGATAAGCAAGCGAAGATAAGTGAAAAAGGAAAAAGAAAGTAAAGGGTGAATCATATCGGGACAAGAAGAAGTTTGAATGGATGGTTCAAAACCATTTAAAATGCGAAACAATGACGGGACAAGTGAAATATGTAGGACTATTTATAGGTTAATGAACCATATTATAGATCCCTTGACCTTTATCGCATCACTAGAAATAGGTACATATTTCGAATAGATACATACTCATAGCGTCCCTTCCTTCAAATCTATTTAGGGCCAACTAACATTGTTTAGCTATTAAAAATTGTACTTCATGGAATATATTTTCCCACGCTTGTCTTGTCCGACGGTAAAACCTTCAATTCCGAACCTTCTAATATTTTCTCACTTCGTTCTTTTCTTCGAACCGCAGTGATCCAGCGTTCAGGGTAGGACCAATTAATCTTCGCTGTCTCTTTAGGATATGAACATATTGAATAAAATTCAACTTACTACTTTCCCAGTGACTAACCCACTGTATTTTATAAATAATCTTACTTAGAAAAGAAGATAGTCTAACGAATCTCAGAAAAAAAACATTTGTCACTTTTCCAGACTAGAGTTTTATATTTCGACTACAGAGCGCCTACAGTCTTTCCAATGATGTAAGCTTAGGCCCCCATAAATAACTTTGCATACAGATGTACAGTTACTTTGAATAATATTATATTTTATTTGTATGAAATTTATTTATTAAATAAAGCCGCGTGACACTTAGCTGGCCAGTTGAGTGGCAGTGAAAATGAAATGACAAGAATACACAAATGCGCGAACAATGAGCAACAGTACAAAAGATGGGTGTGGGCCACGTATATAGCCGTTGCCTGCTGCAAAACGCCAAACCATGCCGGTATCAACAATACAATAACAGCAACAATGATAACTGGTGTGGAGCAGAATATCAAGTCGATGTGTCGGCTGCGAAGCGAATGTAAATGCAGGCGATCGAACGCAAAGCCACAGAGCGATCGGTTTGTCAGACGGTCGCTTTCCAGCGATCAACCGATTGGGTCTATGGAAATGTTTGTCGTGGAAAATGCTTCGTTTTCACAACTACAAAGCAAATGAATCAAAATGAATTTGAAAATAAAGAAATATCTGAAAATATTATTATATTTATATGTTGGTATGTACCGCTATATCAGAGAGCCCTAAAAAGATAAATGTGACTTGAAAAACATTCCAATAATATTAACTACTGCAATAAAATCGTATAAAATATGGTTGAGTGCATGAAATGCCAGCAGAGCTCTTAAACGCTCAGCTTGCGCCTACGCTGTGCATTGGTCAGCGAGTGATAAAGCTGGAAATAGTAAGCAAAAACAAAAAAAAACAACACAAATATTAAATAGCAGCATATTTGATAGCGCTTGAAAAGTTGGGAGGCAGTTGCAACGCGGAGAAGAAATATCAATGAAAAAAAATGAAGAAATAGTAAGAAATTTATCACAAAACGGAATAAAAATAATTCAAAAATTAAATTAAAAATTTAAAAAATTATAATCATGAAAAAAAAGAGAAATTTATAATAAAAATATCTTAAAATATAATAGAGTTACTAAAAATAATAAAATGTAATAGGAGAGAGTAAAAAAAATATAGAAATTAAAAAAAAACTTGTGAAAAATTACAAAAATATAATAAAATGAATAAGAACAAAATGATATTTAACACTTTAAAATGTTAATAAAAATTTTAAAACAAAATATTAGGAAAAAGTTAAAAAAAATTAATAAGACATATAGTTCTTAAAAAATCTTAAAAATATATAAACAATTAATAAATACTTAAATAGAATTGAATATATTAAAATTATAATATGGAAAAAATAATAAATATTGCAAACAATTAAAAAATGTAAATATTTGAACAAAAATAAAAAAATATAAAATTGTTTATTAAAAAAATTAATAAATATTAATAAAAACACTAATAATGATAAATAAGTAAAAAAATAAAATAAACATATTAAAATTTAAATGAAAAAAAAAATTAAAAAAATAGTAAAAACTATATTAAAACTATATAAAACTAATTTTTATTTTATTTAAGTTATTAAAAATGGGTAAAAAAATATATATTAAAGTTATATAAAAATTATGAAATAATTAAATAATAAAAAATAAAAATAAAAGAAATAATAAAAAAAAACATAAAATAAAATAATGAAATATTAGGACATAAAAACAAGCAAGGCTAAGTTCGGGTGCAACCGAGCATTTTATACTCTCGCAATTTATTGCTATATTTTAGTAAGATAACACTTAGCTTGACCCATATATTCGGCAATATATGGAATATGAGGGTTGATGTAATTCCTGAACCGATTTCACTTATTTTCACCACCAAGGTACACTATACCCAAGACTATAAGCTCACTTAATTTGGCTTAGATATGTCACATATTAACCGATTTATAATCGTATTTTTGAAAATCCTATAATTGGGTATATGAGAGCTGGGAGAAGTTATGATCCGATTTTAATCATTTTGGGTACAGAGACACACTATTAAATGAAAAAGATTCCCTCTGAATTATATTAAGATAACTGAGAGATTTACCGTTTTTTCGGTAAAAAATACGCTTAGGCACTGAGTTCTTCATGTTCCATATCCGGGGCCTTGAAAAGTTATAGTCCGATTTCCACAAGTGATGCCAAAGCTCAAATACAGTATTTCTCCAGAGTTTTATTCCGCTATCATCATTGATTCCTAATGCATATATTATATAGTGAACTAATCAGTTGGAATTCAAAATTGAGTTATGTTGAAAGTAGGTGTGGTTGTAAACCGATTTCGCTTAGTTTTCATCCGTGCCAAAAATATTTTATATACCGATTTTTTTTGAAATCGGTCAATTAGTTCCTGAGATAAGGTTTTTGACCCATAAGTGGACAACGCCGATTTTCAATTTAAAAAAATCTGAAAGCAGTTTCCTTCTGCCATTTCTTCTGTAAAATTTAATGGGGGCCACGACCGCTTTTCACAAAAATTTACATTCAAATATGACCCTTTATTTTGATATATAAGCCTATATGACTTACAAACAACCGTTATGTGAACAAAACCATAATACTCTCTTAGCAACTTTATTGCGAGAGTATAAAAATATAATTTTTTATTAAAAATTATTAAAAAAAATTTTTATTGAAATTTTTATTGAAATTTTTTTTAATGTATAAAAAAAATTCAAATCGCCAACATATTTCAACAGAGGTCCCTAACAAGCATTGTATTTATTCGCTAGAGCAACTCTTTAGGCAATCAACAGCGCCACAAAAATACACACATTATTCTTACGTCATTTATTATAAATAATTAGTTACGAAATACCAACAGAATGAACTTTGTGACAGCAGCGAAATTCAATGAAATGCCAAACCAAATCAAAAGGCTACATACTTTTGGGTGTTAATGTAAACTTACATGTTTTCCTATATGAACATAAATACAAACAAATTTACTTATATGCACACATAGATACTTGCAAACACATTTGCATACATACATATGTAAGTATGTATTTAAATATAAGCACACAGTTGTATGGGTGTACCGGTGGGCAGCACAAAAGCTAAAAAAAAGCCAACAACTCCGCCTATACTGAAATATGGTATACTCGTATGCATAGTTATATGGAAGTTGGTACAAAAGGTAAAATATTTATTAAATATGCTAAACACTCGCCGGCGAATTAATATCAAATAATAAATTCTAACGACCACGATAAAAATTCCAATAGTGTATGGAAGCGCGTGTGTCCAACGCCCTGACATACATAATAATCTAATATATAAAATTCTCGTGTCACAGTTTTCGTTCCCATACTCCTCCGAAACGGCTTGACCGATTTTGATGAAATTTTTTGTGCTTATCCGGTATCTATGAGAATCGGCCAACATCTAAAAATAAAAACAAAATATCAAGGGGGCGTGGCACCTCCCATACAAATTGAATTTTTCAAGTCGAATATCTTCAAAAGTGTTTAAGGTAGGAACATGAATATTGGTACAGAGCTACAGGATAACAACACCACTCTCACCTATAAAACCGGGGGCTATCGAATAAGGGGGCGTGGTACCTCCCATACAAACTAAATTTTTTAAGCAGAATATCTGTGAAAGGGTTCAAGGTAGGGACCTGAAAATTGGTATAGACCTATATGGTATCAAAAGCCTTCTTACACATAAAAGAAGGGGTAATCGGAAAAGGGGGCGTGGCACCTCCCATACAAACTGAATTTTTTAAGCAGAATATCTGTGAAAGGGTTCAAGGTAGGGACCTGAAAATTGGTATAGACCTATATGGTATCAAAAGCCTTCTTACACATAAAAGAAGGGGTAATCGGAAAAGGGGGCGTGGCACCTCCCATACAAACTGAATTTTTCAAGGTGAATATCTTCAAAAAGTGTTTAAAGTTGGAACATGAAAATTGGTATAGAGCTATAGGAAATAACACCATTCTCACACATAAAACTTGGCGTTATCGAAAAAGGGGGCGTGGAGCCACCCATACAATCTTTAATTATTTTGGTTGTTAATCCACCATATATTTATCTCATTTTCCACCTAGCACGACATTTTGGTTGTTTCTTGCTATTTTTGTTTATTTATCGGTGACAGTAGCGGTTATATCGTAATTTTGGTTGTGTTACGTGCTATTTTTCTTTTACAAAGATGACTTGGCAGAAGATATTTTGCATCGCCTGCGATTAGCGACGAGAAATGTCGACTTACAAATGAACGCTGACATCTACAATGAGGCATTAGTCCTTATTGAAGATTTATGTTTACTTATGAGTGGAAAACTATTGATTGAAGTTCATATGCCGGCACCAAGTCGTCAAACAAGGGATTTAGTGAGTCGCGAATTGGAACGCGAGCGTGCTTACGATATAACTCACTTGCAACAACAAGTACAAACAAATGTTCCACTGTTGAATGAACAGCAAAGCAGTGCGTACAATCAGCTAATAAATGCTGTAGATAGTGGAAACGGTGGCATATTTTTCCTCGATGCGCCCGGCGGGACTGGCAAAACGTTCCTATTGTCTTTAATACTAGCAGCAATACGTGGTCAAGGTGGTATTGCATTAGCTCTTGCATCTACCGGGATTGCTGCAACACTGTTAGAAGGTGGAAGAACGACACATTCAGCATTAAAGCTTCCATTAAACTTGCAAATACACGAAAGTCCTGTTTGCAATATTTCAAAGCAATGGCACAAGTTTTAAAAAAATGTAAGTTAATCATATGGGATGAATGCACAATGGCCCACAAACGATCATTAGAAGCACTCGACCGAACACTGAGAGATTTGCGCAACAATAATCGTTGCTTTGGAGGAGTGATGATATTGCTGTCGGGCGACTTTAGACAAACACTTCCCGTGATTCCAAAATCAACAGCAGCGGATGAGCTAAACGCATGTCTGAAGTCATCGCATTTGTGGAGGTTTGTTAAAAACATTTCATTTACCATGAATATGCGAGTTTTGCTGCAAAACGATAGAACTGCGGAGGTGTTTTCAAAAGAGCTGCTGCGAATCGGAAATGGACAAGTTCCGATAGATCCTTGCAGTGGATTAATATCGATTCCAACTAATAAATATGAAATCCAATTCACATCTATTAAATATGAACTAATCAGTAGTGTATATCCAAATATTGCTCAAAATTATGATAACTGCGATTGGTTAAGCACGCGCGCAATTTTAGTAGCAAAAAATATGGATGTCAACGACTTGAATTGGACGATTCAAAATCAAATTCCGGGAGATCTGCGGTCATATAAATCAATCGATCGCGTTGAAAATGAAAACGAGGTAGTAAATTACCCAGTGGAGTTCTTAAACTCTTTGATGCCGCCTGGTATGCCGCCTCATAATTTGCGTCTCAAAGTTGGGTCTGTGGTTATTATGCTTACGGAATCTTCATGCTCCCAAACTGTGCAATGGTACTCGACTGATTGTGACCAAGCTAATGGACAATTTAATAGTGGCAAGCATTTTGAAAGACCCGTTCAAGGGAGAGGAATGCTTACTTCCCCGAATTCCATTAACTTCAACAGATTTGCCATTCCAATTCAGACGTTTGCAGTTCCCAGTGAAACTTGCATTTGCGATGACAATAAACAAGTCACAAGGGCAGTCGCTGGAAGTATGCGGCATAAATTTAGAAATGTCTTGCTTTTCACATGGCCAGCTCTATGTGGCGTGTTCCTGTGTTGGAAAACCTTCCTCACTGTTTTTTTACGCCACGGAACAGAAAACCAAAAATATCGTGTACCGTGCAGCCCTAAACTAAATATGTACTAAAATTATATATTTTCGAGACTCGATTAAAACAAATAAAATTGAATGAGAATAGTACAAACTTAATTTTATTAAATGGCCAACAAATCCTGGACGTGATGTGTCAGCATTATTGAAAAGAGTAGCATTTTTCAAGCAATTAAATTCAAAAAGCATTAATGTACCCTCGAAAAAAATGTTTATCAGGCAGGTTCTGGCAATTCACTTCCGGGTAAAATTTAGAAAAATCGTTCATATTCTATTAAAACCAATACCGGTGTAATTTTTGAAATGAAAAAAAAAATCTATTTTGGGCAGAACGAAGTTTGCCGGGTCAGCTAGTAATAAATATATATATGTAAATATATTTATAAATGAATAAATATATATGTGTAAACGAGCATGCGTTTGTAATAATAATAAATTGCAGCTGAAATAGTTACAGAGCCGTCGGACCGAACACCTTTTTGGCCGAAGATGGTAAGCGACGGTTGGTGAGCAGCGAATAAAGTGAGGTTAATTTCGATTAGCCGAGATAAGCCATAGTTAAGAGAAATATGTGACCTTTTTGACACCTATCTAACGACGAAAAGGTATAGAAAAATTGAGAGTGAACAGAAAGTTGGTGAAAATGAAAACAGATGCCATACTGATCACTGATGACACCCGATCGAGAATCACTGTTAAAATGTAGACCCAAATTTCTTGGCTTTCGAAATAAAATAAAGCCGAAATTTAATCACAAAGAGAAGCTAATATACATGATACGCATCCATATTATTAAATCAGTTTTACTCATATTACAGAATCTTGTCAGAAGTATATTCCATAAAATAATCACAATAAAAAATATAAACTCGAGTCTACAGCAATATATACAGCAGCATATCTCCCTTCCGCCTTTTTGTCTTTTGAATTTCGCGGCTATGTATAAAGTGCGACAGAGCTCGTATCTGGCAATACTATACATCTATGAAAGGTCTTGACATAACCTACAAAATCACGCTATGCATGATTAGTTTGGATATTGCGTTCAACAGTTATAGACGTGTAAACATGGAGTTCACAAACGCCGGAATTCGCGCCAGTTTAAAGTTTTCCTTCGTTAAAGGCAAATTCGCTAGAGAAACGTTTCGTGAGATTAATGGTGTTTTGGGAAATGGTACTCTATCACTGCCCAGGAAATGGGAGTTAGTCACCAAACCATTTTAAACCATCTGAAGAAGGCTGGATACACAAAAAGCTTGATGTTTGGGTGCCACATAATTTGACGCAAACAAATCTTCTGGATCGAATCAACGCCTGCGATATGCACTGAAATGGAACGAACGCCCCATTTTTGAAGCAGATGGTGACTGGCGACGAAAAATAGATCACATACCACAATATCAAGTGAAAGCGGTCGTTGTCGTAGGCCGGTGAATCGTCCCAAACAGTGGCCAAGCCGGGATTGACGGCCAGGAAGGTTTTGCTGTGTATTTGGTGGGATTGGAAGCGAATCATCCACTATGAGCTGCTCCCATGTGGCCAGACGATTAATTGTACCATCTACTGCGAACAACTGGACCGCTTGAAGCAGTCAATCGACCAGAAGCGTCCGGAATTGGCTAACAGTAAGGGTGTAGTGTTCCGCTAGGACAACGCCAGACCACACACTTCGTTGATGACTCGTCAGAAGCTACGGGAGCTCGGATGAGAGATTTTATCGCATCCACTACATAGCCCGGACATAGCACCAAGTGATTACCACCTGTTCCGGTCCATAGCGAACTCCCTTGGTGGTGTAAAGTTGAACTCAAAAGAGGCTTGTGAAAAGTGGCTGTCCGAGTTCTTCGCAAATAAGGAGGGGGCCTTCTACGAGGGTGTATTATGAAGTTGCCGTCTAAATGGAAACATATTATCAAACGAAACGGCGCATATTTGAACTAAATCCGATCACTATGACACTTTTTATAAAGCATTGAATAAAGAGCAAAAAAGCGGAAGGGAGATATTTGCCAACCTAATATATGAAGTTAATATCCCGAACTATATTCCAGTTTCCATAAATCGACAAAGATCAGAGTTTGGACCCTTAAGTATTTCCAGAGAGTTTTTTGCACTATAATATTTTAAGTAAATTCTTAAACACCAACGGATCTTAACGTCATCTCTATGAGACTAAAAATGGTTAAGGGGCTTACCAGTGTAAGGCCGATTTTCGTGATTTTTTTTAAGAAAGTACTCTATTGAATGTCATTATTGATTGTATTTTATGATTTTTTTTAAATATTGAAAAATAACGGAGTTATGCTGTCTTCGGAGGTGCCAAATAAAAATTCCCCAACTGTTGGCATGATTCCGGCCGAATGAGTAGCTGGAGCAAAAAAATTGAAAAATGTTATTCAACTTGAAAGTGTATCCTATACAATGACCTGCCACTCTAACTATTCAAGATTCGACCTTGCCGATTTAACAGGATATTTTTGAAAGAATAAACTATCGAATAAGCAATAAAGAAAAAATCGATTTTTTGAAAGTGTGACACTGGTACAGCCCCTTAAGAAAAATATCACCAGGCAAGGGCATGAAGCTACAGTTTACTGAAGGCTATTTTCTTCAAACTATTTACTGTTGGTGTAGTAGAATTCACTAAAGCCCGAGTTATTTATTTGTTCTACCAGTAAGTTTCCCAGAAAAGTGGTGTAATATAGTAAATAAATGCCTCAGCCCAAATCTTTCAGCATGAAAATAATCTTAGCAAACCAAGAGTTCTCTAACAGAAAACCCGGAATTCAAAGACTTATGTTGAAGATTTGAAATCAAATATTTGCAAAAAGGTACTTTTATCGACTTCTCTATGTTCAAACCATTCAAATCCGTTCGACTATATCGTGATGAGTGTACCAATGCAAATATTCCCGCTGTTTAGTTAGCACCTTAACCGCCGTTTCACGCCACAAATACATATCTGCGTACTATGTTCAAATATTGTCTCGTTTTTTTTCTTCTCTCTTTCCGTTACTAATCTAACTATCTTTATGTATTCATTAACAGTTCTATTATCGATTGAAGGGTGCTAATTATACTATGAATATATTTACATATGAGATTTCGAGGTGCAACACTGTGGTGAGCATGAAATAAATGTATTGAAATTTCTAAAAAAAGATATGTAAACAGAGTGACTCGGTAGCATTTATGTATGTGCTTTGGTTTGAGAAGGTGGAAGGAATATTGAATTAAAATATTAGGTCCACAACTTTGCTTCCGTAAATTTAAGGCTTTTTTGTATAAAAACGGTTACAAAAATGTTATTAAAAATATTGGCCGTCGCTAGCTACTACTTTTGACCATCTTTCTGGCAGAATGCGTATTCCGTGACGAAAGAACTCCTCATCTTTCGAGTCGATCCCAGTATCAATCCAATTTTTGACTTCTTCAAAAGAACTAAAGTGCCCGTTAGCTAGACCGTGTTCCATCGATCGGATCAAGTGGTAGAAGAGATGGAGCAACGTCTGGAGAATACGACGGGTGGGGTAAGGTCTCCCATTTCAGCGTCCCCAAATATTTTGTGACCACTTTTGCGACGTGAGGCCGAGCATTGTCATGCTGGAGAATGACTTTATCGTGTCTTTCTTCGTACTGTGGCCGTTTTTCTTTTATTGCTCGGCTCAAACGCATCAATTGCGTTTGGTATCGATCTCCTGTGATGGTTTCACTTGGCTTTAGCAGCTCATAATATATCACCCCCAGCTGGTCCCACCAAATGCAGAGCCATGACCTTGGCGCCGTGAATGTTCAGTTTTGCCGTCGACGTGGAGGCATATCCAGGCTTTCCCCATGACTTTCTTCGCTTAGGATTATCGTAGTGGACCCATTTTTCGTCGCCAGTTACAATGCGATGTAAAAATCCCTTTCGATTGTGCCTTTGAAGCAGCTGTTCACGTGCAAAGAAGCGCCGTTCGATATCTCTTGGTTTCAAGTCGTAAGGAACCCAGTTTTCTTGTTTCTGAATCATCTCTTGGTTTTGAGGCGTTTTGATACGGCTTGCTGTGTCACTTGCAAAGATTCGGTCAATTCCTCTTGGGTTTGAAACGCATTTTGGTCGAGTAATGCTTCCATTCAGCAATCTTCTCCCTACCACCACCATGCTGGTCTACGACTTCATAATCATCATTCTTAAAACGTTGAAACCATTCGCGACATGTTCTTTGACTTAGGACAGCCTCTTCGTACGTATCCGAAAGCATTCGATGAGCCTCAGCCGCACTTTTCTTTGGAATTAAAAAAGAAAAGCAAATGTCGAGAATTCGGCTCAAAAAGTGACATTTTGACAGTTGAGAATAAGTTTGGGATGCAACAGATATCCACAAATATTTTGTTGGTTTAATGTTGACACAAAAGTTCAAGATCAATATAAAACGATTTAATCGACCATCGACCAGACCCTAGAGACATCTATTGGAAGACGGCGGAAGCAAAGTTGTAGACCTAATCTTATAGAAGAGGCTGTTGAGTGATAGTTATGAATGTTTAAAACAGAGATCTCTTATAGAACTGAATCAGCAGTGGATCTGAACTATGTAACAGTTTATTGAAAGAGCTTAAGTCGTCTTAGGTTAGAGTAAGTATTAGGAGTTTTAGTAAGAAACAGGGCTTATTCTGAGGCTTTATTTTATTATGAATTGTTTCAAGATTTGCTTAAGTCAAAACGCAAAATCAAAATTCCAGCGATCTCATAAAAAAACTGAAATTGTCTATATTAACTAAAATCGACTTAGGCTACTTTACGGTTAAGCTTCAAATAAGTACTTTATCTAAGTAATTTTGACAACGAAAAATCATAATATTTGACTATTTAAATGTTATGAATTAAATTTGCCAACGATCCAACAGTAAACACCAATAGCAACAACAACAACACTAACTAATCACCCATTCAGCTCCACAATTGCTTTCAAAGACCTTTCAACACTTTCGAAAATCTGCCGAAAAAAAATGTGCCAAAATATAGGTTCGGTCATAAAAGTGTCGACAGTGAATTACAGGCATTCGTTATAATGCAGCCGCGATGCATAATGTTGTTGCATTATTGTTGTTATTGATGTTGTTGTTCCTGACAAATGCTAAGGCATGCAGACAGCAGCTGCTGGCAAATGGTGATTTCTAGTGCAGAGAGGCGAAATGGAATAAATGCCGAAATGTACAACAACAACATATCTTTAGTAAAAATACAACAACAACAGTATAAAAAAAATCCTAGATACTTTAGTCCATTCCATCGCGCGTCCAACCGCACCGGTAATGATTCTGTTTTTCTCAAATATACATCATCATTTGTTATTATTGTTGTTGTTGTTATACGAAACTGATTTGTTTTTTTTTTCTTGTTTTCAAACACATTAAAGTTGTGCTCTCACTTTGGCGTTGAAAATGAAGCGAATAACGACTATGATTACATCGAAATAGTAAATTGCACAAAAACAACAACAAACAGCAGAAACAACAACAAATAGCAACAACAACGCGGTCATAACAAACCTACAGATGTTAACTGTTGTACAAAATTTTTCTTGACAACATTTATAGTTGTTAAAATGAGAAAAGCGTAGGTATGCGGCTGCCAGCAATAAATGGCGAGTATTAAAAAATAATTATAATGGCGACATAGAACAGACACCAGTGGACCAACAGACCAGCAGACAATATTCATAAGACGTTGATGGCTTGGCGGCATGCAGACATGTGTAAGGCAGTAAGTGTGCCTTTGGGGTGAGAGTTTAATGCTTCAATTTAGTAATGGAAAATTTTGTGAGGTTAGAAATTCTGTTTTTTGCCTACTTTCCTTTAAATTAAATTAAGCTTCGAAATTTTAAATTTTTAAATAAATTTTTCTATGAATCAAACTTCGATCCTTAGAGATTAGGAGTTTCAGGGTATCACAAAGGACAGTAGAATCTGGCTAAGTGAGATTCTCAGCAGTATGCGGAGACCTTAACCTAACCTAAACTTCGATTCATATTATTTACACACAGTGTGGAACCCAACTCCATCTCCTGTAGAACCTATTAACCTACTTTTTCGAAGACTAGTATGAAATTCATCACTCTGTTTGCCGAACAACTTGCTTGATATGCGCCTGAAAGACCCAAACCCCTAATTGATCTTCATCTGCATTCAGAGATAAGGTCCGGCAGAGTAAAAATGAAGTACTCCAAAGAGTACAATTGACATCGCCGAGAGGTTTGAAGTGAAGAAGATCAGTTACAGCATAAGTTATAGAATGACCGTACCATCCGGACGGAACCGAATATCGTTCAATGTGAGAACTGTCTGCCAAACCTTGGATTCTCAAGGCAAGTCTAAAAAGAAATCCCTACAGTGACAAATTGGAGCTCTGAAAAGTGCAATTATCATTATCGAGACAAGGCCATAAAATTTGTATCGAATAAAGGATGAATTATGAGACAAGAGAACCCATACTGACAGAACCGAAGATCTCCAAAATCATGCGCGTCCAGTTTAGGCCTAAAGAGGTCATTATATTACACAGCTGTTTGAACTGAGATCCAAATGGAAAGAGCCCGCTAAATTGGTACTTGAAGGCCGAGGTTATCTGTAAAATTTGCATCAAACCTTTAAGTGGACTGTGCACCTTTCAACTCGATGGAGAATTGAGTTTCTAGTACAGAAGCTCTCATTATCTCTGCTACAATAGTCAGGATGTTAATAACGCTGTTGACTTTCTCTTAAGGCTTCCAGCTAAAAAGTGCTGAAATTCTTCAAAAAATCCAAAAAACAAATTTACGAAGATAAAATCGCTTTCCGAACCACCCTTTATCACAAGCATATACTGTCATGAGTCCCAAGCACATTACTAAATATATATCGCAGTCTAATAAGGTAAGCTTAATGCCACCAAATCCACTCAACAACAAAGTATCTTGCGAAGCAAACAGCTTACATTATCCACATTCTAAGCGAATGCGAGCGCATAATCGGCCTCACCAATGTACCAACTACAGCGATAGTTAACCATTTATTACATTCCCTAGACCATCGACCATTGGTTTTGCAAAGCAATTTGACGCTCCGCGTGTCAGGCGATCCAATATGAAAGGTTTCATCAATACATTGCACTAAATAAGCGCCTTAATGCTACTGCAATAATTAGACAAACTGTCTGCAATGAAAAGCCAAATGCTAATGGAATTGAACGGGGAGCTACAGAAAATTATCTGTCTATGTACATATGTTGATATATAAATGTGTACAGTAGTAGTGCCAACTTGGGACTGCATACCAGAGATACCAGCGATACTGTAAAACGAAAACGATAAGCACAATCTAATAAGGTGGCTGCCCTGTTGGAAAGATTATTGATTACCTATGGGGAAGAATTCGAGGAATTGTAAACTAAACCTTATTTTTTCTTTTCCGACGAGGGGTTTATATAAGAATGATTCAGTAGCTTAGAAGCTTTACGACTAAATTCGCTAGATCTGAGAAATTTTTCATCACCACTAATCTTCAACTCATAAAACCTTTTTGTCGACGGTTTCGAGGTTTTAATATGGTAGCGACCTTTTTATTTGATTTATATTTTAAAGTTCTTTAATAATTACCTTCAAATTTATTGCCAAATCTTTGTGCGAGATTGGGTTCTTACTTTCCCAGATTGAAGGTCATTTTAAGCGCTCTACTATCTGACCATGTTTTTTAGAAAAATTGTTCCACATTTTTTTGAAAATTAAATGAACTGTATATGGTATCATCAGTATTTATTTTTTATCGAGGTTTCGTTCCCACTTGAAGCGATCTATTACCCAACCTTCTTTTCTGATCGAGTTTTAGAAGACTTTCTCTATTAACTATATACTCAATATATAGAGCTCGCGAGCTCGCTTATGCTTTTGAAATAGGTCAAAGTCATAAAGGTTCGTTTGAGTCTACATAGGCTTAAATCAAAATCTAGTTAAACCAATTTAAGAACATTTAGGAAGAAGATATGAAACTACTACTCAGCTGATGCAGTGAAAAACTATAATCGGAAGTAAGTTTACCTTAGATCAAGATCAATGTTTCAAAGTGGGTTGGAGAGGTGGACCTGAGTTCTATGTTAAGGGATCCCCCCCATTCTCGGTTTCAAAAAATATATATTTTTAATTCAATTCGAACCTATAACTATTCAAGGATGTTCCTTTAAAATTTCAAGTGAAAATTTCAAGAACTCTTGAAGATATAGCCGATTTATGTATGGTGGAACGTAAGGTAGGTTTTATACCCTAGAATTTACTTCTCAAAACTTTAAACGCGTTTTTCTCGAAACAGTGTTTTTACGACTGGCGCATGAGGTTACTCAAAACCTATTAATCCAATTGGTTCCAAATTTTAATACGTTATTCTATACATATATAGCTATGGTATGAACTAGGATAAATCAAATCGGTGAAGATCTTCTTTACTTTTAAAAATTAATTTGTGGCTGAAAAATGGGGATTTCCAAAAAAAATTCAAAGGTCTGCCATTTTGTTAATTTTTGTGCGAAATTCATAATCCTAGTTCATACCAGAGCCAAACATGTACTCTTTCTAATCCCGTTGGAATTTTTGGTTTCAGATGTTCCAGTGAGTGGAAATCACGTGCGCCGCCGAATAAAAGGGCTTTAGTTTGATCACAAAAAACAACAACAACAAAAAATTTTGTAAAATTTGTTTATTCTTTTTTAAGTCTTCAGATAAATGTATGCAAAGTTACAACCCTAAAAAATATTTTATGTTCATTTACCGACCCATTGAAAATCGTCAAAATTTGAAATCGAGAATGGGACCCCTTAACAGAGTACCAACCGAAAATATTGTGGATTTACTTCTCAAGAAACAGATTGCATATAGACAAATGAGACTCCGTAAACAGAGAAAAATATATTCTAAGGCCCTGAGCCGAGTCTATAGGAAGTAATTTCCAGATTTAATAATTATTATATTGACTCCCTCAGATGTAGTCATAGAATATGCAAGAATTTCCATGATGTTTTCAGGTACAGTTCGGGATTGCTCCTTCCATACTACATGGAAAAGAAAGAAAATATAATAACTGTAAATATAACACATTCGGGGGACCGTGGAAGGCAGTTTTAATCCCGTGAAAAGACTTCCGCTTATGCTTGACTTTCCCTACAGGGCTTCCACATTTAATCTATAGCAAGGCACATGCAGTCAAATCAGCAAGTCAGCGCTATTCTACAAAGCACAATGCACGCTGTAATGCATAGCCGTACATACACAAATACAAACATCAGTGTACTTATCGGAGTGTAATGCCAACATTGTTGTTGCTTGTTTGCACAATTAGAAATATCTAATTGGCATTGGTATTAAATGTCGTAACTAAATACCGTACTTTAGCATTTATGCATGGATCGAAGTGTGCATATTGGTTGTAAATACAAGTGCATTGGGCATGGGAGTACACATGCATACATACATGCATAGCTATACATATGTATTTATAATTAGTAGCTAAGCAGAGTGGTGAAACAATAGCATATTGTATACAAATTTTGCTAACACTTGCCTGCATACAATAGACCTTGGTTATAAATCGCCTTATCTTTTAGATCAACATAAAGCATTGCAACCAAAATTACTGTAATGATTACTTGGTATACTTGTTGGTAATGATTACTTTGCATTATTATGCAATCAAATGTAATGAATAACAAGTTCCAACTTTCCAAAATTCTAAGGAACATTCTGAAATACAATATATACAAGGATTATTAAGTAAACTGGTTAGATTACTGTCTAAGCTGTTTTGTCTTTTCTTTAAGTTTTTCACTTTAATTTTATCCGATAATTATTAGGTCATTCTCGAAACGCTTCTGAAATAACTCAGTATCTTTTTAATGCTTGCTTCTGAGCTCAATATTACTCGGCCAAGGGAGACCACTTGATATAATTTGATATTATAATACATATATTCTGAATCGGCAAAGTACTGAATATACTGATCTCTGATTGATCGACACATTCCCAGATTAGACAATAACATTGTTAGTTTAAATTGCCGACGTTCTCTTGTAAAGCTCTTCAGCTTAGTTTGATTTTTAAGTGTCTCATAAGTATCGTCTTTGGATATCACGTGGCAAAAATATCTGGCAAATTATTCATTTAAGTTAAGGAGCTGATGAAGGTTTACTACAACCCGGACAACAGAGTTCACATTTTCCGATACAAAATATTGAATTCTTAAAGACCTTTATTTACTCGTAATATTTTCATCATATCCTAAACTTATAATCTAGACCGCTTGCATAACAACTATTTAGAATTAGTGACATGGGGAGCTAGGTTCCAAACCATAAGCGGTCTGTCCGACTCTATTTTTATTTATATTCAGTCTGATTAATATTTATTCCTTTTAATTAATTACTGCTCTTAACCCGTCGGTGAAACTTCGATTTCTGGAATATTGAGCTCCACATATATTATGTTGGGTTTGTATCGTTAGCTTCGCTGTAGGCACTCTTAATGCTGCTAAATACTTAGGTGACTAAAGAAACATCACAAATTAGTTAAATTCAGCTTCCAGTGGGGAACTCCTTAAGGAACTTCAGTACAACCAGTGTGTCCAGCGACTGAAGTGAAAATGGGCTTCTTAGGAATAATATGCTAGAGGATATCTCGTTTTTCAGGAACGCAATGGAAGTTCCCCTAAGTAATTGCCCATATACTTTCAGTACGCAGGCGATCTCTGCGAACATTTTCGTTCCAGATGAGACTAGAGTCGATAACGTGAGCTCCTAAGATTGATATTGGCTTTGGTCGGTTTACTGACTGGCCGCCTTCAATTTTTAATACATGGTGATAGAAAAGGACTGTTGAATTGTGTTCTTTAAATGACAGAAGCTTCAAATCGAGACCCAGTCTATATTTTTTCGACTATTACAAGTTAATATGTCAGCTCAGGGCAAACAATGAATGATCGAAGATCGCTCTTTCGAAAAATATATTTGGCAACAACCTTTTCTTAAGAAAGATATATAATAAATTCGAGAGTTCTTTATCAGTATCATTCTAGTAGTACATATTGAGCACCTTAACTAAGTCCAAATCTATGTTAACAACCAACTCTTGAGAGAATTGAAAGAGTAATGCTTGAGCGCTTAAGGATTTCGTTGTGGCATAAGTCGGTGGTAGCGAAAACCTACGCAGCTTTGATGATTAGGGAGAAGGTATACTAGTTATAGGGTGAATTTACCGAAGAAAAGCTAAAAAAGATAATCGTCGTTTTCTTGGGTTCGATCAAAATGTTGAGGCGATCAAATAAAAAACTCTATCTAGGGAGTTAAGTGATTGCCAAACGAGGCACCTAGGCCTTTGGGAGGCCCATTGTGACATCACCGGGTCTGTGATCCAATAGAAAACTCTATCTAGTGAGTTAAGTGATTGTCAATCGACGAACCTAGGTCTTTGGGAGGCCCATTGTGACATCACCGGGTCTGTCATCCCTCACATCTGTGGTCTTGATAAAGTGAAATAATTCAAACTCTATCTAAATTTATGGCTTAGTAACCAGAGACACTCTACAGCATTTTATGAAAACTAAACAATGCTTTTATGTACATATATATCTATGCTATACATACAGATCCATACATACATACATATATACTTATGTATACTCATGGTAGAGTCTGTTGGTTTAGCATACAAAAAAATGTTCTTCACTTCCGTATCGTATACAAAGATCGCTGAAGTATACAAAAGTCACAATTAATAAGCAAACAACATACAGCAACAACAACAACAGACACACATTCAGCATGTCGTCACTAAGTCTACCTTGACAGTTAGGCTTGGCTGGGCTGTTGATCTATGTATGTATCTATACGTACGCTAAGTACTTCAAATGTTGAGCGAAAGCGTTAAATACAATAGTGAAACAACAACAAAAACAACAATTGTTAATACAAACATACACATAAATGTATAAGCATTAACACCAACACACACTTCACAAAAGTCAACTGATAGCTAAACTGTATAGCAAAACAACAACAACAACAACTTTGTTTTAACAACAACAAAAACAAAAGTACTAACAAAATATTCACAACAATGTCAACAACAGAATAGCAACAATTGTGTGACAACGACAGCATACATAAATGCCAACAACAACAACAAAAACAATGAAAAAGGTAAGTAAACAACAACAACAACAACTAATATGTGGATATTTGTACGGAACAACGGAGCAAACATAGCAATAAATATGGGTATCTCAAAGTTGGCGAAGAGCAGGAGAAGACGAAGCAGAAGAAGCGGCTTGTAGCGGGAAGAAACGCTGAAAGAAACAATGAAGTGCAAAAAATAGAAACAATGTTGGAATTCAAGTGGTTTTTAATGTTATTTCCTTGCAAAGGTAACGTTGTTGTTGTTGCTGTTGCTCTTATTGTTGTTGTTGTTGTTGATGTATGGAGTGCCAAGCAACATCTCAGACACAAGTGTGGAGCCACAGGTACGCCGAAAGACAGATACATGTACTTCAATTGCCGGCAACAACACCAACAAACACCCACACATACATATTTACATATAAACATAACTGTACATATATATGTATGTACATATGTATGTGTGAAGTAACTAAATATGAATGCAAAAATACAAATATGATTTGCCAAAGACAAGTTGTAGACGCAGCTTTTTGTGTTGTGCGCAGAACAACAATGTCAAAGCCACTACAACAATATGTAGCGTACAACAACAACAACAACAGTTGTCAACAACATTCTGTGAAAATTCTCTTGGACACAGCGGTGACCGGCTGAATTCGTTCAAGCATAACTTGAGTAGCTCGGTTCGGCTATTTTCACAACTAATTCTTAAGAAGGCACACACGAAAGACCGGCCCTGGCAACAGCAGCTTGAGGATTCCTTACCAAGTTTCGCGCTTGTTTTTTGAACAATCTATGCGTCTAATTAGCAGCTAGTTGCCCTTACACTACCGCCACAACTTTGTTGCTGCGCTAATTTGCTGGCAGCCTCATTGGTAAGGCACTTGAACCGGTTGCGCCGGCATGGTCCAAATACGGCGGTTTGAGGTTCGAAAAGGCGCGAAAAATTTCCGACAAAGTAAGACATTAAATTCCATAAGCAAATTATGCAACATTGTTGTAAAGTAAGAAGAATTGTTAAATATCTTTAGTTAGGAAAATATTAAAACAGGGTTGCCATTGATTTCGAAAAAAAAATAGTTTTTCAAACTTTAGTAAATATTAATATTTTTAACAAATGTAAAGTGTTTGGGTAAGATTTGCTAAAAGTTTAATAAAAAAGAGTTGCCATACTACAAAAATTTTAAAATAATTTGTGAACAAAAAAAGTATTTTTTTTAATTTTGAACGAAATTTAAATTTAACAAGTAAGGAAGGGCTAAGTTCGGGTGTAACCGAACATTTTATACTCTCGCAATTTATTTATTTAACTTAATTAATATTATATAATACACAATTTGACCCACATATTCGTCATATATATTGTATAAAGTCCATTGGAAGTAGGAAACCATAATATTAGGTTAGAAGCACCGAGGTCCTGATGTGTGATATATGGGGCCTTGAAAACCTATGGTCCGATTTCGGCGATTTTTAGAAATGGGCTGCAACACTATAAATACAGTATTTGTGCAAAGTTCTGCACCGATATTTTCACTAGTGCTTAATTTATATATTGTAAAGTAAACGATTCAGATTGTCTTCTAAGTTCTGGTATATAGGAAGTAGGCGTGGTTGTGAAGCGATTTGGCCAATTTTCACAACATATTATTGGGAGGTAAGGAAACTATTACAAACCAAGTTTCATTGAAATCGGTCGAGTAGTTCCGGAGATATGGTTTTTGACCCATAAGTGGGCGACGCCACGCCCATTTTCCATTTTGTAAAAAAATCTGAGTGCAGCTTCCATCTGCAATTTCTTATGTGAAATTTAGTGTTTCTGACGTATTACGTTAGTGAGTTAACCCACTTTTAGTAATTTTCAACCTAACTTTTGTATGGGAGGTGGGCGTGGTTATGATCCGATTTCTTTCATTTTTGGACTGTATTAGGAAGTGGCTAAAAAACAACTGCAGAAAGTTTGGTTTATATAGCTCTATTGGTTTGCGAGATATGTACAAAAACTTAGTAGGCGGGGCCATGCCCACTTCCCCAAAAAAAATTACATCCAAATATGCCCCTTCATAGTGCGATCCTTCATACCAAATTTTATTTCCATAGCTTTATTTATGGCTTAGTTATGGCACTTTATGTGTTTTCGGTTTTCGCCATTTTGTGGGCGTGGCAGTGGTCCGATTTTGCTCATTTTCGAAAGCAACCTTCCTTTGGTGCCAAGAAATAAGTGTGCCAAGTTTCATCAAGATATCTTAATTTTTACTCAAGTTACAGCTTGCACAGACGGACGGACGGACGGACGGACGGACGGACGGACAGACAGACATTCGGATTTGAACTCCACTCTTCACCCTGATCACTTTGGTATATATAACCCTATATCTAACTCGTTTAGTTTTGGGTGTTACAAACAACCGTTATGTGAACAAAACTATAATACTCTCTAGCAACTTTGTTGTTGCGAGAGTATAAAAAGATTTCAATTTAAATTTAAATTAAGTTTTTAACTTAAATTAATAATTGTTTGATAGGGTTGCCAAATTTTAATAAATATACTGAAAATATTGTTTTATAAAATGCTGTCATTCAAATTTTGTATGTATTATTGAATAAAACTTGTTGGCATATTTCAAGTTTAGACTATTTTTAGTATTGCCACCCTTTGCAAATTTTAATAAAAATTACATTTTAGTTATTTAAAATACACAAATAGGTTCGTTGTAAAGCTGTTTCCCCAAGGGAAACACACGTAGACTTTAAAAGACAGTCTTTTGTGAAGCCTGGATCCCCTAGATTAGCAATTAGGAGTCGACAAAGCGCTCTGATCCTACTTGCAACCTTCAGACATTTTTAATTTCTGTATTTGCTATTGCTCGAGCCTACTCGAAAAAGTGAGATCCAAGAAATTTCTTTCTTGATCTCGCAAAGGCGGGACATTCCCGAAGAAAGTGATGAGATGATTCCTCCTCATCCTTCTCCATGCAGCTTCTACAGCTAGCGTGCGGTAAGATTTTTAACCCTACAGCGTGGATCCCGATGGGACAATGGCCAGTAAGAGCCCCTACGATTAAGAAGAGGTAAGGTTTACTGAGGGCGAAGAGCTCGGTAGACCTACCGTGGTTTTCCTTGGGCCAGAAGGATCTTGCGACTGCGCATGTGTTAGTAACTGGCCAGCGCCTACACAGCTCAGCCGAGGTAAACCGCAATAGGACAACGGTTCTCTTACATGCTTCCATGCTTCTAATAGTGAGTCTGACATTCCTGACCATGTGACCCAGTGGCCAGGAACACACACTAATCTAATTGAAAAATATAACGATGCTACCGACAGTGAGGATAAACCTTCCATAACCATCCTTGAGCACATAGTCAGTGAACTCAGGGCTACTATCACCGCTCTACTATCCGAGTGGATCGTCACCTCTCTAAAGGTTAGTGCGCTTCGAAGCAATATATCCGTCGCTGCCTTAATAGCAGCCACTTCCACTTGAAAAACGCTGCAATAATCGAGAAGCCTGAAACTAAAGTTGATGCGCAGCTCCCGACAGTAAACTCCCCCACCCACTTTTCCCGTCGACTTCAATCCATCTGTGAAGAAGCACACCGCGCCTCTCCTCCTGCGACTCCTTCTCCCCCAAACGTCCCTTGAACACACAAATAACTAGAAAATCTATTTAGAGTTCGAAATTCTCAAATATTTTTACATGAGGGTTGCCACTATGTATGAAAATATTTACTAAATAATTAATTTTCGAAAGTCTTTAAAGAAAAAACATATTTATTAGGACAAAAAAAATATATTTTTTATCATTTTATGAAATAATAAATTTTTTTTAGTTAAAATTTAATGAAACATTTTTTTTAATCTGATTTAAAGTCCTTTATTTACATATTATATACATATTCATGATTAATGGTTAAAATTAATCTCCCGCAAAAGTTACAATTTTCACATTGCCACAAATCATTAACGTCAACTTATATAACACATGAGTATTTACTTAGCTTTATATACACTTAATAGGTTGTGTGCGAACTCATGTGCATGATTTGATCCACAAAATGGCTTACATTTGAGCGAGTCAAAGACTTGTCGGCATGCAAAGCGATACCTTATATAGTTTCATGGGATTTGTCAGGTTTACAATTCACCTTTCGCCCTGTCCCACATGACTGCTGCTGTTGCTGCTGTTGCTTTGACACGCACATAGTCATCTAATGTAATGCGCTTAGCATATTTAATAAGACCGACAATGCGATACGTGCTCATAAGCGGTGAAAAAGGCGAACCAAACAAAACAAAAACGAAGTCAACTATGTTTTAACAAACACGCGCGACCATTTAACTACAGTTTATTTACATATTTATATATATATACATTCCATATGTACATATACACCTACTCACCAACAAATTTGCGCAAATAAATAAATATATGGAGTGAGATTTTTAGAAACAATCGCGGTCTTTCAGAAGAATTTTTGTGTATATGTATAGCGCTTTTTATAAAAATAACAACAATAACGTAAATATATGTATAATCTCAATAGACTTAGGAGAAGCTTTTTTCTAACTCTCTGGGTTAGATAGTTCTGTTCCTAAAAAGACCTTTGGAAATATTAATACTTAAACGGAGTGTCCCAGCATGATTAGGAATCAATATATGCCATTAGGAATTTTGTTTTCCGATATTCAAAACTTCTGATCAAAAACTTAAAGACGAAAGAACCGAAAGGAGAGAGATTGAGAGAATTTTACCGAGAGATAATCTTTCGCTGAAGCCCAGTTCTTCTATTTTGTGGAGGAAATAAAGGGTTTCTCAATAGGGACGCTGCAAATTTACAATATTTCTTCCTGCTCGTTTGATACTTCTCTTCAGCAAGGTTTGGCATTTCATCATGGAAAGATATACGATCCAACAACGAGTCAAATTTTTTAAAATTTACTACCGAAATTCGGAGGTAGTGGTCTCAAATCAGTCTGTTACACATCGTTCTCAAGCGTTGGGTTTCTCTGTGAAGTCGTTGTGGCGAATTTTGCGAAAAGATCTTGACCTACAACCTTACAAGATCCAATTTACGCATGAACTGAAGCCGCTTGACCACCATATTCGTCGTATGAGCAACAACTTGAAAATGATCCGGATTTTTATCGAAAAATCCTCTTCAGCGATGAGGCTCATTTCTGGCTGAATGGCTTCGTCAATAAGCAAAATATGTGTTATTTGTCAGTCAGCAATCCACACGTACTCCATGAGTCTCCATTGCATCCGTAAAAAATTACGGTTTGGTGCGGTTTATGGGCCGGCGACGTCATTGAGCCGTATTTCTTACGTGATGATCAAGACCGGCACATTACTGTGAACGGTAATCGCTACTGCTCAAGGGTAACCGAATATTTCTGGCCATGATGAGAGACCTTGACAATAGGTCGGCTATTTTCCTAGTAGGCTATCGGCTACCTCTCTCAAACTGCGACGAACCTTTTAAAGGTTACATTAAGCTTTTAAAGAATGTAAAGTTCATTTTATTTTATGAATTCAATTTTAAACCTTTTAAATAATAATGTTACCAGAAAGCTCTTATTCCGAAAAAAATATTGGAAAATTAATTAAATGGACTAAATTTTGACTTAGTAGTTCGAAAATTATTGGAGTTTATTTTTGGAACTGAATTGTCAACATCTGGATGTATTTATGAGGACTAGTCTTCAAATTTGTACCACTTTTAAATTATTATTTTTATAGAGTTGCCACCGAAATTTTTAAATATGGAAACTGTTAAATGTATATGAAAATTTGCAATAGAAATTTCAAAAATAAATATGTTTGTATAAATTACCATTCGTTAATAGTTAAAAAATTAATTGTATGAAGTTGCCACCTAATTTTATATATTTATAAATATTAATATATAAATTATTTATAAAAATATATATATTGAAACGTTTTTAGACCACTATAAAAAAAAATTAAAAATTTAGAAAAAATTTAAGCAGCGTTGCCACACTTTGTAAATTTTTTTGTAGGTATTAATCAAAGTAAATATTTATATGGAAAAAATGTATATATAATATAGGTTTTATTGCTTTTAAAGAAATTTTTATATCAAGAAAAGGGTTTTGGCGTTGCCACTTAGTTTATATATGACTTTTTAATTTTGGAAGTTAATTTATATACAGGTAGATATTATATATATAATTTAAAATGTACTTACTTAGAAGCTTGTAGGGAAGGGAACATTTTCATCTGAAAATGTATGTAGGGTTGCCACCTGTAAAAAATATAATTAAGTATTATTAGAAAAATTCAAGAATTTGTGAAATTGTTGTTTCAATAAAGACTTAAATTGTGGAAAAATGCTTAATAATATAAAATTGACATTTTTTTTTTGACGAAACTTGAGAACAGATACACCAATATTGCATAAGTAGACATCAGGTTATCTACAAAGATAGACAAAAACTGTTGAATTCAAACTTTTTTCCAACTAAGTGTTTGTGATCACCTGCAGGATTAGATATGTAGTACCCTCCTTACGTACTTAAGCACATACTTATACATTCTTCAAGCTACGTTTAATAAATATTACGTAATACCTCAGTTATGTTTTGAGTTTTTTTTTATCTTATGAAATATAGTCACGTACATATGCACATTTTTGTTGTTGTTGTTGCTTGTAGTTCTTACCCATTGGTATGTTGACGAACAGCAGCCGCTTCGCCTTTGACCAGCGAAGTCAGTGAACTCTAAAAGATCGCAAAAAAGAAGAACCGTCAGTTGTGATAATTCGCGAAGATAGCAACACAGCGGATAACAGCAGGATCAGTGGCAAAGGCGGCAAAATAGACGTATGGTAAACAAACCAAAATAAGCAGAAGGAAAAAAAGACACACGCAAATGTGGCATGAGGGAATCCGTCAAGTGCGTAGCTACAACGGGCCAAATGACGACAGTTTGACGTTGAAATGCCAATGAACTCGGCGACAGCTCGTTTGCTTAATACTACAATGTACTTCGTGTGTATGTATGTGTGTGCGTGTGTTTGTGTACTGGAATTCCAGCGTGCACACATTTGGCACCCAATGGCGGAAGTTTAACTTGCCACAATACAGAAGCCATCAATGCGTGCGGACGTCACTGTCACCAGCGCCCTCACAAATGGACACACGGGCGCGCTGTAGCTGCATGTGCTTACATACATACATATATATTTGCATAAAATATTGACTTTTTAGCTGCATGCATCGCCTGATGTCATGTGTAAATCCGATATATATGTACATGTGTTTTCCAGGGAGCTCGCAGTGAATGTTCGGACACAGAAGGAGTGAAGATATACTCATACAGATCTTCTCGATACATTTACCTACATATATAGGTGTTATCTATTCCGATTTCATTATATTGAGTCTTTGGAATCTGATGAAGGATTTTATGCTGAATGTTCATGGTATTTTCAAAAGTGTTCTGTTTATTAAGTTAGGTTAGGTTCTGTAGCTGATTCCTCGGGTATTCTGGCCAAGTCCTTAACCCATCAGAAACCCCGCTTGAAGGAATCGGGAGGGGGAAGCATCGAAAACCGAAGTGCGGAACTTTAATTCGCTAAATCTAACCTACTCTAAACACAAAACACTCCCACGGAACCACCGAATTAAGTATTACTTCGCGTCTCGGTGGGTCCATCTCATCTCAGATTGTTCAATGTACCATCCGTTGAGTCCGATTTTCGATAATTCGTTCGAGCAGTTCGACTGGTAACTGGCGAATGACACGTGTGATGTTTTGCTCCAAGGCCTGATTCGAAGCGGAAATGTCCGTATAGACTTTAGACTTTACATATCCCCACAGGAAAAAGTCTAATAGTGTGATATCACACGCTCTTGGTGGTCAATCGACTGGTCCAAAACGTGAAATTATCTGCTCATCGAAGTGTTCTCTCAATAAATCCATTGATTGATATGATGTATGGAAAGTGGCGTCGTCTTTTTGAAACCAAATGTCGCCGAAATCACGAGCTTCAATTTCAGGCATAAAATACTCGGATCTTCTTGGAACTTTTCAAGAGCCCATAGAACAATTTAAGATCACGACGTAAAATACGCCAAGCCATTCCATACGTTAGTCCGAGTTGTTCGAACGGCACCGAATCGTCTTTCCGCGGTCTTCGTGTACACGACTGCAATATTCTCTTCACTGAATGCTGGACGTGGTCGAATTCTGTCGAATATTATCCAATAATGAATGCTGGGTCTCAAGATGCGTGATGGTGTTGCGTATAGTACGCTCAGTAGACCGATTAGGTTGACCATAAGTTGAGCGAAGCGCACGAAGAAGTGTGTGAATTTTCGTAATAAAGTTGAATAATTAGTAAAGTTATTCTGCTTTTTCCCGCCTGGATAAGGAAGCGAAGCGAATGGGTCTGGTGGTGAACGAGGACAAGACGAAATATCTCCTTCGCGTCTTGGCTCCCACGTCATTATTGACAGTCATAACTTTGAAGTTGTAGATAATTTCGTATACCTAGGAACCAGCATTAACACCGATAATAATGTCAGCCTTGAAATCCAACGCAGAATCACTCTTGCCAACAGGTGCTACTATGGACTAAGTAGGCAATTAAAAAATAAAGTCCTCTCTCGACGAACAAAAACTAAACTCTACAAGTCCCTCATCATTCCCGTCCTACTTTATGGTGCAGAAGCGTGGACGGTCAACATCCGATGAGACGGCACTAGGAGTTTTCGAGAGAAAGGTTTTGCGGAAGATTTATGGTCCCTGAAACATTGGCAACGGCGAATACCGCAGAAGATGGAATGATGAGATGTATGTATTGTTCGACGACATAGACATAGTCCAGCGAATAAAAAGACAGCAGCTACGCTGGCTGGGTCATGTTGTTCGAATGGACGAAAGTGTCCCAGCTCTGAAAGTTTTCGATGCAGTACCCGCTGGTGGAAGCCGAGGAAGAGGGAGACCTCCACTCCGATGGAAGGACCAGGTGGAGAAGGACCTGTCTTCACTTGGTATTACCAATTGGCGCCAAACTTCCAAAAGGAGAGATCCGTGGAGCGCTGTTGTGGACTCGGCTATAACCGCCAGTCAAGAAGAAGAAGAATTAGTAGACGTTGTTCAGGCGTAAGTCTTTCCATGATGAAATGGTTTGTCAAACAATACTGAACAAAAATAACAAGACAGCTTGACCCGACTTCCGCTTGAACTGTCAAAAAAGGGTTATGGAAGAAAGTAACTCTACTTGGATCAACCGTATAATCTTTAATCCTCGTTAGTTAATCAGCTGTTAATTTCGTAAACAACATGTGAAAATATTCAATAATTATACATACAACACATATACACTTATTGACATAAATAAATTTGCATGCAATTATATGTATTGTAGGTACAGTAATCCTCGCTTTTTGAGCCAGGATAAATTAATTCATCGATTATTATCGACAAAAATTATAAAAAATATTAAAAAATATAAAATTAATTTTTTCATTAACATTAAACAATTTTTTTCAAAATTGACGTTGCCACCTGTTTGATAGATAAAAAAAATTACAGTTTTCAAATTAAAATTTTTATATAATTTCTAATTCAGGAAAATTAAAAAAAAAACATAAAAAAATATTTTATTTCAAATATATTTTATGGCGTTGCCACCTGTTTGATAGATAAAAAGTTAAAAAAATTTCAAGATTCCAAATTCAAATTTTTATATAATTTCTAATTCAGGAAAATTAAAAAAAAACATAAAAAATATTTTATTTCCAATATACTTTATGGCGTTGCCACCTGTTTGATATATTTATTTTAAATTAATAAAAATAGACATTTGTAATAACAGGCAAAATGGAAAGAAAGTATTTACTCATGAGATATTATTTTTTTAGTGCTGCCACCGTTATGGAATTCATATTAAATTTCATTTAAGCGTAATTAAGCAGCAAATACTGTATTTATATGTAGAAAAATAAATTTGCGTGCATCGCCACACTGCGCTCATTTCGCTAGCCAATTTCGCGCGCATTCCCCCCTCCGTTTGGTGCCATCACAAACGGTTCTGTATCGCTGCGTCCATTGTTATGTATTTGTTTTCATATTGGCGTTGTCTTTTAAGGTGTTCATTCAGAGTAATTTGCAAATCAATTTCGTTTACTTTGTGCTCATGTTTAACAACATTTTTATGGTTTGACACACACCCTCCACGAGAAATGCCGCAGCTGGCAACGCGCAATGCGCCCTCGTACAGGCGCTGAACAAAGGTGAAATATACAAACAGACAGATACACATAGCGGTAAATATGTAACATTATTTTATTTCTTTGCTTTGTTGTTATTTGTTTGTTCATAACGGGCGCAGTTTGTTGGCATACAAGATGGACAGTCAGACGGACAGACATGCTGACCAATAGCCAATCATTTGGACAAGTGTGTTAACGCGCCAGCGAGAAAGGTGGTGAAAGAGATTACAAGGGTGCAACGCGCCCTAATTTCGCCAGTTGGCTGACAAACGCGCAGATAACGCGAGCCAAAAACCAACGTACGCCAGCATGGCCTGTCTAACTGTAAATTATACATTTCATAATTTCGAACATTTTCGCGATAATCGCATGTAATTGCGCCTTATCTACACCTTTCTATCCTGACATGTGAGCAAACACAACGGAATGAGTTGCTGCCGATGACGAAACGAACGCGTCGCTCGTCAAAGCCGTGGCGCTGCCAAAATGGTCAGCCAACACCGCTATATTGGAAGACCGCTTCTATGCATTGCTATGCCGGCGAAGAAAGTGCTGACCACGTCGCCACATTTTGCGCTTTCGCTCGATTTAACGCCCGATTTGTGTGGCCGGCCGTAAGCGCTAGCTGCTGTGGAGAGAGCACGCGCTCCCCCCCGAAATCGAGGGTTTTACGATCTGCAGCGCGATAGGCGCTGGCTATGCGTTGCAACGGTAAATTCAGTGAACTTATTGCGGCTGAACGCTTCACTGGACATGCGATGTCGTGCCAGCCGGAAGACTTTGGCACGAAGTCTCCGCATTGACTTCGACTTTGCGCATGCAATGCAGCCCTTGTCGCTTAGTTGCAGTTTTCGCAAACGAACACGCAATGCTGCAGGCGGAGCTTAGTAAGAGTTTGCACTTTCTTGTGTGCTCCTGCTGTCCTGCTGCCAATGACGGACATTATCAGTTTGACACTTGTAAGCTGCAAACGGAAAGGAAACTGAAAATGAGGGTGCTGCCGAACGTTTAGCCGCATTTATTGCACTAGTCCTCGCTTAATAATTCTGCGGTAGTATGTTGCATGTTGCATGAAATGCATTCACTTCTCGAGCGTCTAAGTATTAGCACAAATTCATTATCGAACGAAGTGAAAAATGTTGCACAATACAGGTATTTAGTAAGGGTGTAATGTTGTTTCACCCTCCGTGCTAGGGGTTCCGTAAGGTTAGAAGTCCTCTTTCTGTTTACAGAGTGAATAATTATGTCATGTGATTATTCATCACTATTGTCAATCGCCTCCTAAGATCCTTCGGAACATTTGGGGAATGATTTGCAGATCTGAAAACATACCCAATGACTACCTCGAACATCGCGCTTTCAACTAAACCTCATCGAAAGGTATTAAAAAAAAAAGAAAGATTATCTTGAAATTCTGGGGAAAAAAATTCTAGTATAAGTCAAACTATATTTCATCTTCTTAGAAGAACTTCTTCTAGGTTCTCTGATTTCAACTCTATAATTTACAAAAATCGGAATACTGCTCCTTGGTAATTTAAATCATTCTCTGAGTGGTCACTATGTATTACTTCCTTGAATTCGAATTAGCTCTGCAATTTTCTCTCCTTGGACGAAGAAAGAGTTCCCATTTGAGGCCAATAGTGTGAAGAGTGTCGATAAGTAACAACCAATTTCATGATTTTCTGCTGTAGATTTCAAATTGTTTATATACTTTTTTATAGATTTTTCGAAAAAAACCGTGAGAATCCTATATGTCGATATCTTCGCTTTGTAGTTCCTTCTTTTGAAACCGAAAGCTCGGACGGGTACTTAAATCCCAACCGGTTACTAAATTTCAGTCCGTTAACTGGAAATATGATGGACTAGTTTGTGATTAGGCGAATAGCAAGAAAAACGGGGTTAGGGGGCTATACCGGTGTGATATTTTCAAAAAATCTATTAATTTTTTTTGCTTATTCGATAGTTTATACTTTCAAAAATATTCTGTGAAAGCGGTAAGGTGGTATCTTGAAGAGTTTTTCAGTGGCCACATTCTAAAGAGCGACCGCTCACACTTATAAGCTGCTATAGTCGAAACTTTAAACGCGTTTTTCTCGAAACGACATTTCTCAAAATTGCTGACATCATAACTCAACGAGAAATTCACCGATCGACTTCAAATTTAAACTGAGTATTCTTGAACTATACAATAAGCTACCGTTTGATTGGTTGGAAATTGTCAATTTGGCATTAAAAAAAAACGACCATATCTTTAGCTTTTTTTCCCGAAAAAACTATATTTTTTTTAGAACTACGTAATTTTGTTAATTTTTGATATTTTTTCAAAAATCATAGGTCATTGAATAAGAAATATCTTCAACTTTAATACCCTTTTTAATTTTTTTTTGTTTCAGCTACTCATTCGACCGGAATTATGTCAGCAGTTGGGAAAAAAATTTTTGGCACCTCCCAAGACTGCACATAACTCCATTATTTTTCAATATTTTTGGAAAAAAAAATTTAAAAATATATTGATAGTTGAAAGTATACCTTATTAGGTCCAAAAACCTCCGAAACATTCGTTCGAGGACTTTCTTTAAAAAAAAAAATTACAAAAATCGCCTAATTTTTCATGGGTTACACTGGTATGGCCCCTTAAGCAGATAGGATTACAAAGGTATCCTTAATAGACTAGATGACGTATGGATCAGAAATTTTGTAATATTTTCATAATGATGGACCTGTGAATATATCACATAATGACAAAGAATGTATATATCGAAATTGTCTATTCCTTAACCTTTTCCGTGCAGGGTTTAAGCATAGACATGATATATTTCGTATATCTTTGGATCATTATAGCCATATTTGAGAAGCATAGTTGTGCATCCTATGGTTCAAAACTACTGTACAGGGTTTAAAATTGATCTATAAGAAGTGGATATGGTTGTAGTCTGATATCGTGGATTTTCAAGGGATTCAATGAAAATGTATTTTGTGAAATATCAAATATCTGCTAAAAGTGGATGGTGCACTCCCACTGTATAATTTGTGTACCGATTTTCATAATTTTCATATTGAACTATAAAAATAACAGGATTCCAGCGGGAGTGATATTAGAGATCGGACATCATTAGAGAAATAGATTAATTATAGAATGAGTTGTAACTATGTTTTTCAAATAGTTTAATTGTTTGGACTTGGCAGTGGTCGTATTTCAACCATTTGATAAAACCATATTTTCAGAGAACCAAAGAACAAGTTTCATAGCCTGCATGGAAGGCTTGATAGACCGAAGGATGGACAAACAGACCGACGGATGAGCAGAGAGAAGACAGACAATTCTCGACATCCAGATCATTTTGATTTATAAAATTCTATATCTATTTGTTCCAGTTATTATTAGAATCTATGCAACGCATTGTGAAATTATAAAAATCAAATCAAATAGAGATGAGATTAAAAAAAAAACAAAAAATTCAATATGATTTCAAATGGATTATAATATATTTTATTAATCGTAGGGGTTGAAATCTCCACAATACAAAAACCATTTCAATTCCTCAAATATATAAAAAATTATATGCAAATTGCTTTGTATTTGTCCCAAAAAGTTATGTGGCTTCTGACTGCACTTTCCCCTATTTATAATTTTTCCATACAAACATATTTACTTTTGCTGTTTCAATGCTTTTTGAGCAAGGGTTTTCCGCATGTCATTCTATTAAATCACTGAATTATGCGAGTATTGTAAGGACAACGTTTAAATACCAACAAATACGCTGAAGCGGATGGTCTGTGGACATATAAATATGGCTGTATGAGTATAACAAAATCATAAAAATCTACCTGAATGCATTCAAATAAGCAAATATTTGTACTTTCATGCTATAATCTGAATATTTTTTATTGTATGTGGGTATATATATTATTCAAATTCATATTCAATTGTTTTTTATTGAAAAAAAAAATATTTCTGGTCCATATGCAGTCACTTAAACGGCAGTGAAGCACAAAGCTGGACGCGCAAGCGCTTCAATTATTTGATAACAGCCAACAACAATGGCAATGACAAGCCGCCAAGTTCAACCAACTCTTCGCGCGGATTTGAATGCACGCAATTGTCGGAAGTAAGAAATCGAAATCGAGCGCGCAAAGGGTTAGTTGAATGAGTTGTGAGTGAGGCAACAAAGGTGGCGGCGGAGAACCAGCGATAAAGCTGGCAAGCCTACCCGTCGCGTTAGTGGACAGTCTTTAGCTGGGACGCTACAGAGTTTACATGCAATATTTATTGTATGAAAACGCCGTGTTTCAAGGGGAGGAGGTGCGAAGGGAGTGCATGTGTATGTATATACATCTGTAGCGCCCGTGTCCATTTGTGGAATCGACAGCTGGTGCTGTTGCTGAGCTGGTGCCTGAGAAGCGGCAAAGATGACGTTTATGTCATACAAATGTGCACGGCACTTACAATAGCAACAACAACAACACTAACGCGCTGCAATATGTATATGAGTATGAATAAATAATGCGTGGAAAGAAGGTAGTCGTGCTGGCGAGCAGGAGGCGCTGTGCTGATGCAACTCAACCCTTTCACACGGACAGTGCCAGCCGCTGAGTCTTGCCTTCATATGCCAGCCCAGCTGTTGATTGTCTTGGTGGTGGTGGTGACAGTGCGCCGAGTGATCGCCTGTCACCGCTGTGACTTCGCTGTGACCCGGTGCCCGGTGTCTTGTGCTTGCTTGCGCCACCGCTGTCGCTATAATTAATAATGAAAATCCCTTTTCAATTTGACGAAGTGCATTTGTCATTGCATTTAATTTGCGCAAAGTGCTCGCTTGCGGCCGCTCGTTCGCTGACACGCTGCCTGAGATGGGAGTGTGCGAATGCGTGTGTGAATGAAGTGTCTGTACTCAGTTGAGAGTTGGAGCGACTGCATTCAGCGCTTGGTGCACGCATTGTTTTAAATTTTTTTTGTTGTTGTACCTCAAGCTGTCTATATTACGTTCATTTGTAAGAGCTCGGATATAGACATGGATGGCATATATTTGTTGTAAAATATATTGAAGGATGACACTATGTAGAAAACGGTTGTGGACGATTCTTCAGTGAAATATCAATTTGCTTCCAGTCATAACATTTTTTTCGCGGGTGTCCTTTGGTTAATCTGGTATCTATATAAGAATCTAAGCTATATTTACTATAGTTTCAAATCTCAGAGTGAGAAAAAAACGCCCGAGACTAAAAAGGTCTGAATACAAGACTTATTATATTAATGAAAAAACTTGCAAAAGCTAAAAAAACATAATATAAAATTCAGCAAAAGCCCTATTTCGAAATCACGAATAAAATTACAAATTACAAACTTGTCCAGCTGTCTGATGGCAAACTACTCTGTCTTAAAAATATTATATTATCTTAATAACTTAGATTATACCATCATGAAGTATGTTATATGAACCGGAGAGCTTTCACTAAAGCTTTATCACAAAGTTAAATTATTTCTACCAAAACATTTTACTGCAAATGCTTATTATATGCTCAACCTTTCAATGCTCCGAAATATTTTAATATCATGTACAGCCATATTTACCTAAAACGCCTCAGAGCTTTCACTGAAAGCTCAAATAAATTTTCATAAATCACATTTTCATATACACTTGGAAGCTTTCACTAAATGTTCAAATTCAAAAGCGCAAAGCTCAAAAGCTATGTACAACAATTTAAACTCAATAGCAGACAGAATTTAGTAATATATTGAAAGATTTAATAACTCAATTAGCCTATTAAGCTCAAATCAAATTCGTATTAGCTTACCGCTAATACATATTTACTTTCAATACCAACATAAAAGCTTTTACTTAAGTTTCACAATATTAACCTCAAAAGGAACTTCACAAATCATATAAAGCTGTTTACTATTTTTAATAGATCTCTCTCACTCTCACAAAAAGTTAAATTACATATTATTATCTCTTTATCACTTCATATGCCGATTCTTTCAAATACAATAGAGAACTTAACCTTATGCTTTTAAAATAATAATCGTTTGACGTTCAAACTTAAATTAAAGCTGATCAGCTGTTCATTTGTATATAACTATATTCCATTTCTTATTTCTTTTCAAGTTTTAACATTCCAAAGCATAAATTATATTTAAAAAGAAGCTTTAAAAAGCTTCAAAGCTTTATTTGTGCTCTTAAATTGTCAAAATTTCATCTTCTGTATATAGCGGAAAGCTTTAGTTAATTTTTTTTTATATAAGCAAGAGAATTTTTCATTACGAAGAGTAGAGCTTTAATAAAAGCTCAACAGGTTTTCAGAAAAAATAAAATGAAAAGAATAAGCCGTTCAAAAAAGACTTTCTTGTTTTCTATCATATGATAAGAAGAGCTTTCACTAAAGCTTCACTATCAAAAGCTATGACAAGTAGAGCTTTCACCAAACTTCACTATCAAAAGAAGAAAGAAGAAGCTCGTTCCCTTTAAGATAAGTAGAGCTTTCGCAAAAACTTTTTATATAAATGTTTTTATAGTAACGTTCTGATAAACAAAGCTCAGATAAGATCATAGCAAATTGTGTGCTGAGAAAGATGTAAATGAAATTCGCTTAGCGTTAAAAATTAAGTAGAGCTTTCACGAAAGCTTCAACAACTAAAGCTCAACAGAAAGGCTTTCCACCTATAAAATGTAGAGCTTTCATTATCTTAAGCTCAAAATAAATCTATTCTCATTAAGAAACGTTGAGCTTTCACTAAAGCTATTTATATAAATTTCATTGGTATATATTACAAATACAAAGAAAAGAGCTTTCACTGAAGTTCACATAATATGATATAATATATGAAATTCGCTTAGCGTTAAAAATTAAGTAGAGCTTTCAGAAAAGCTTCAACAACTAAAGCTCAACAGAAAGGCTTTCCACCTATAAAATGTAGAGCTTTCATTATCTTAAGCTCAAAATAAATCTATTCTCATTAAGAAACGTTGAGCTTTCACTAAAGCTATTTACATAAATTTCATTGGTATATATTACAGATACAAAGAAAAGAGCTTTAACTGAAGTTCACATAATATGATATAAAAATGAAGCCTGTACAAGAAACGTAAATATAATACTGTACACATATGTAACTGTAAATGTCATTTGCTGAATTGAAATTTAATTTACACTCAGCACCAATGGCACACCTTTACCATTTTATTAACAAGTTAAAAATTCTCTTTCAGGCTTAGGCAGCCTTTTGATTTCATATGCAATTGATTTTCCACTATCAGTGAGGTAATCAGTTGCTGTTGGCGTTGGCCAAACGCTATTTGACTATTTGCGCAACAAACACAATCAAATGATTTCCGTTTGTTTTTGACGAGGAGAAGCGGATATTGTCGGGCTAACATTTTTACAATTGGACTACCCTGTGTTGAGGTGTGTGTGTGTGTTTGCATGTCCGCTTCAGTGGGCGCCTTTGGCTAATAATTGATTACCTCCGCGCCGCCTAGTTGGCTGCAGCGATAATAGTAAATCAGCGGCAGCAGCTGTTGCTACCGGCGCTCTACGCGCACACACACAGCGTTGTATTTGTATTTGCATGCTTTTAAACAATGCACACCTCGATGTGTGTATTTCTTTTTGTTGTTGTATTTTTTTTTTTTAATTTTTAAGTATGTAATGCCTGACAGGCTTGCTTCAGCTGCTGCTTAGTCAAGCCGGATGATGCCAAGCAACTTGGCGCGCACCACGCGTCTCACACCACCCCAATCGTGGCCGATGAGCTGAGATTTTCAATTTGACCATTTTATTTACGTATTAAATTTGCATGGAAATCTGTCTGTATTGACCGGTCATCGCCAAAGCAAACGACCATTTGCCCAACCCCGCGACTCTCACACACGCTCTCTCTTTAGCAGGCGCACTAATGCAGCGCTGTGCCTGCTGGCCTCTAGCGCTAATGTGTCCACTGTATCATGTCACTACGAGCCGCTACACCTGCTCTGTTGGTCAGCTTGCCGCCAGCAGCTGCCGTGGACCTTGGTACGCTTTGCGCATTTTAAATGCGACTCTTCCCGGGCGCGCGCTTTCTCGGCCTTCCAATCACTATTTGCCCAGCATTGCCATTCGTATTTGCATTCGTGTTTGCATTTGCTTTGGCGCTGCTATTTGTGTTTGTTATCAATTGCCGCGTGTCGCTCTCGTTGTATGCCGATTGTACGATACCTATGCCATCGATATGGCAGCATCAGTTCTGCGGAAGAGCAGATGACAGCGGCGCGCGGCAGTAGCGTTTGCATTTCAATTTGCGCTATCGATTGTCGGCTCCATCACTTACCCGCGTAACTCTTGACAACTATTGTCCCCTCCACTTCAGGGTCTTTCAGTCATCAAGCGCTCGTTCGTTAATCTTGTGCGCTTTTAGAATGCCTAGCAAACATTTCACTTTGGCTTATTTGTTGTATCCTTTGCGCGCTGGATACGCAGCCTCTCTCCTGTCCAGTTCAGGCGGCGTGAATGACCGGTTGAGCATCAGTTAAAACAACAACAACAACAGTAAGAATAGCACAGCAGCCATCGGATGTCAACGTCAACAACAGCATGACCATCAAGCCATGGACAAATACTCCACTATGTTCAGCTATGCTCTGCTATGATATGTCGTACTGTGCCATGTCGAGCTTGCTGCGCTGCGCTCTGCTGTCTAGTGTTTGTTGTCGTTGTGTGTTTAATGAAGTTATAATTAAATTAATTTTAAGTGGAAAATTCAACGCAATCTACACTATTTACACATGCAAATGACCACCCAGATGTTATCACAGGTGTCGGTTGCCGTTAGCTCGCGTTGCTGTTGATATTTTGCATTGCCTCGAGTTAAAATGGAATAAAAAAATACTTAATTAAATTGTGCGGCAGTGTTTGTTGGCGACAGACACTGATTTGTAAGGCAGCGAAACCACTTTTGTATTCCACATTAGCAACCCTAGGTCAGGAACTACTTATCTTGGAACGAGTGAGAGAGATTGGATATCACAAATGGTTAAATACTTTATGGCTGCGAATCTGAGTCTACTACTATTCTGAATCGGAGCCTCTGAGTCTACTTTTCACTTTGGGTTTGTAGAACTAGAGGCAGCTGACAGCATCTAGAACTGGTCCTTTTTCATGGAAGAACTATTATGTCCGATTGGAACCCTTAAACTCATATGAGCCCCACGATATTCGTAGTGTATCTTTTTGCAAGAGGAAGAGAAGACAAAACACTCAATCGGTCTCTACTGGTTCATGCGAATGTAATGACTTTCACGTCTTCCAAGTCTACTTGGTTCTATCCATAAACCTAGTAGATGTAACTCTCCATAAGAGGTAAGATTTTCATTGTTGTCCTAAAATTAAGCGACGGAACCTGCAGACAATCAGAAGATCATCTGTTAACTCGAAGGAGGTTGGACTCCGAACACAGATCTAAACTAGGAAAGCGATCCTCCGAATGCTTCGATTATTCGAAGAAGGATTCCGAAGTGATCTAAAAATGAAATGGTAAGCAGAACTGGACATCTTTTAAATAACACAGTAGTATAGGCCGTTAGAATCATTTAGCATAGTTCAGGACTTTCAAAAATTGTCTTCAAGTGGCTACTGACTGAAGTAGATATGTTTCTGAGGTAACCTAGGTAGCTTTGGTGTATGCTCTAAAGTATATCCTCCAAGGAAAATACCCCCAGTTGCTTCTTAGAAGCTGCGAAGAGTCGAAAAATTACGCGGAATCGTGGGAATGTTGGTTTGGATGCTTCCGTATGACAGTTATATATATACCACCTTTGGCAACCGCGTTTACAATCTCATTGCCCTCATGCCTTTGTGACCTGGGCCCCAGTAGAATGTGCCATGTGATACGAAGTTTTTGCCTTGAATGCTACTTAACTGTCTACGTAGATATTAACTCTAGAGTGGTCGGCTGTTGCACTGGATGCTGGCTCTACGGCTTTCCCAATGGCAAACACCTCCGCTTGAAATATATTCCAGTAATTCAATAGTCACCTAACTCCGAACGGTACATCCCCCCGCCTACTCCATCCTCCATTTTCGAGCCATCCGCATAGATGAAGCAGTCGGTACCAGCCAAACCGTCCTTTACCACCGAGCTTTGTTCAAAGGTTCTATATGTAAATTCTGCTCCCGTCAGTAGTCGTCTCGCCGATTTCGCTGCGCAGTTTTCAGCAATTTTTGGATGATGTCACGGAAGATTTTACTTAAACTAAAATCATCACACCTTCTTTTATTTCAGGCGGGAACTGGTCCGAGTTCTTTTGACTCTAAGTAGAACACTAAAACAAATCCATAAAAATTGGAGGCTCTTCGATCTTTACGTCAAGCATTATCAGTAATCCAATGCAGCTGACCCACATGGAAGCTGCGACCAACCGAATCGAAGCTCTGGCAAATTAAACAACTGGTCCCATATATGTATATACATATATAATCGAATGTTATCACCAAATTCGCAACATAATAACATAATCGATACTTAAACAATTACGCAAATCAAATTTTCCATTCAATTAATCAATTTAAATGGCACATGTGTGCGGCTTATCAGCTGCATTATTGCCTGAGTGAATTTCTATAAATAATTAAAATATATTTTATTGTTGGCATATTGCCATATTTATATTTATTACTTTGTATAATTATATGTACTATGTATATATGTACATATATTGATTAAAGTGTGTCAACGTACTACGCAATTGCCCATTTACTCATCTCTTGATTAATAATGGAATTGGAAGACTTGTGGTTGTTGTGTACAGTTAAGTGTTGACACTTAAGCGATTATTGCAACATTTCGCATGAAATGCTTCGTAAGCAGAGTTGAGTAAAGCTGATGGGATTATTACATCAAGAGCTGGCGGAAACACTTTTCTTAGAAATAAATACTATGTAGCTTATATATGTAGCTATTTTCTGGCAACATTCTTTTGGATGAGTTTGAAATCAAGACAAGACGGACTTGGTGACGGAAATCAGTGGAGCTCCAGAAGATATTATATGGGAACTCGAAGATGTGATGGAAAATAACACAAAATTATTACTTTGGTCAAGGAAAGCTGGGGAGAATATCATATGGTCTCTCGAGGTTCAAGTTTTGATACGTTTAGCTTAGAAAAGTTCAAAAATTATTTCTAAGTGGAGAGAACTTACCCAACCTTCCCTACCTAACCTAGAATTTCTCTCCCTTTATTATATGAAAGAACCATCAAATTGAAAATATTTCCATCAACTATTTAAATATTTCCTAATTGCACCATTATTAAGCCCAAGCATTTCATTCCGTAGCTACATACTCTTCCATTCTAGCGCCTGCGTGTCTACTCTCTCTAACGTTAAATATGAACTTCGACTTCCCAAGCGATAAGCTGTAGCTCACAATCTGAGCTCATTATCATACAATGGCATTTGGACAGTAATCGGATAGCATAACAACAAATCCTAAACATGCATTAAATATCTACTTATGCTGATATACGCGAATATGAGTGCATATGATTACACTAATAAAAATTTTACCGAATTTCGAGTATGCACTGCTGAGAGATCTTGCGTATTATGATACTGAGAGCTATCTGAAAATGTCGAACATTTTATTAGAGAATCTTAGTAGTAAAATAGACACGAAAATGTACGAAGATCCGATTGAAATACGAGGAAAAACGAAGTTCTGAGACCCCTAGGTTTGGGGTCGTCATAAAATCGATAATGTTCTGGAAGAAAACTCATCGATCTTTAGAGCAACTCTAAAAAGCTCTAGTGGCGTAGTATTTAAATCTAAAAAGACAGTCGCTGCAATCATTGATAGGTTTAATACTGAGATGGGAGGGGCAATTAACGGTAATCCTTGTCTGAAATACGTTGGCTTTATTGAGAAATTCGTCGACCTTAACGACCTTGATCTAATGTTTTCATTTGATACAATTAGGTAGAGTATATAAGGAAGGAACAGACGAGGAATGAGTTAAGATAGTAGATCGAAATTCTCTAAATCATTGACTACACTGCTTAATAAACTGGAGGTGAAAGAGGATTCGAAAGTTTTTGGATCTAAAAATAGCGATAGAAAATTGATTAACTGAGTGGGATGAATGGGATCTCGTCACGGGCGGCGGTGGTAAATGTAAATTCAAATAAGATCGGTATTTAGACAGGGTTGATCTTAACCCATTCGATCCCATTGTACTCGCTTGGACAGACAAAATATATTTTTTTTACCCACGCGAGTACAATGGAATCGAATGGGTTTTTTTTACCATCTCTTTCTGTAGCCAAGCGATTACAATGGGATCGAATGGATTAAGATCAACCAAGAATGGGTTAAACTGAGGTAAGCATTGAATCAAACCCCGAGGAGATGTAATTTGAGTATAATATGACACTTTTGATGAGGACTAAGGCCGGTTATGCCGGAAAAGATAATGCAAACTTGGACCGACAGGTCGGATAATACCATAACCTGTAGAAAATAGTTACTTCTAAGCTGAATTTTCCATAGGCATTTATTGGACGATTTCACAAAATTCTATCAGGTGTTTGTAAATGGCTTAAAATTTTTAAGAATTCTAAATTTGCGCCTGCTCTTGTCTTTGGAAAAACTTTTTCGGAATAACACACAACCTTTTCTCCACCTGCATTGTAGCGTCACAACAACAACAACGTTGACTTCACATAACCGTATTTCATTTTCGTACTTCGTTTCCTTGTAAGATACCGTCGGCAGGATTACATTACGACGTAGATGCGCTGTCTGACTTCACGGCATTGTGTGCAACCATTTGAATGGTTATTTTGCGCAAATTTGGTATGCATCTGATGGACAAGAGGCGATCAAGAGATCAGCGACATGTGAACAGACTGCGATTGCTGCCAGCGACGACTACGTACATACATACTCGCGGAATATGGGAATGCCCAGCAAACGGCAAAGGAATACACAATTTTACTCAAATACCTACAGAGCCTACGTGGCTCCTCACATGCATGCAAATATTTATGTAGAGACCGTTGCCAACTTTTGAACTGTTGTAACTGTTTATCCAAACAGGCGATTGCTAAATGCTCAGCTGTCGCTGCAGCAGACGTTGCGGCGTGCAGTGCAGACGCGGCTGAACCGCGGCTGACTTGTAGCGGAAGAATTTGCAATATTACTTAGAACAAATTGATTATCATGGCATTTTCAATAAGTGTTTATTTGTTATCTCCATTTACATAAATACAATGAGTGCCATTTGCGCGTGGCGACTTTGTGGTCTCTTGGCTCGAAAGGGCGCCAATACTTAGGACGTAAATTGGTGGAACAATTGACCAGAACTAAATACCGTACGGTCGCTGGCCGTTGGCAACAACAGTTAGATGAGCTCTTTATGTGTGTCATTCGTATTGGATGCGGTTGTAGTATGGTAAAGAGGAATTCTCTGCACGCTCAAGGTCACTGAAGGGTTTCACGAGACGTTTGGTTTACTGCAATGTTTAATTAATTTTGAGATGGGGAAGTGAAACCATGGTCTTGAAGAAAGTAATTCCAATATCTTCGAGAAGAAGAGAGAGTGAACCACTACTTTTTGATACATCCATCGAACGGTGAGACCTTCGGTCCAATTTAAAATAAGATGGTCTAAATCATGGTCAGTGGGTCCCATAAATGTATTCATAGAACTCAAGAAACGAAAGGGCGTTATAGTATAAAGTCATAGAACAACTTGATAAAGTAGCCTGACTGTCGAGTATTTACAGTTCTGCGAAGCCGAAGAGGTTAATGAAGCCAAGGTCGGATCTATGCTTATGGAAAAATCGTTTTAATCTCTATCACTGTATCGAAGTGGATAGCAATTCCCTTTCTGAAAATTTGGAGAGTCCAAAGAGAACTATCAAATATACAAGTGCAGTTCTGGACAGAAGTTCCGGAAAAAATAATATCCTGATCGGGGTTCAGTAGATATGAAAGTTCGACATATTTTGTTAGCTTCAAAAGACTAAGATGTTAGTAATCAACCTATCAGAAGCTAATTGAAAGGGTGCAGCGGCTTGCAGTGCTTTGTATAACGGGACTCTAAGAACATATTCCAACGTCAGCTCTTCAATGGGTACTAAACCTGCCTTTGGCCATAGCTCGGTAGAAAATGACGGTCTGGCTGGTGACTACTTGATCCCAGTTTTTCAATTGGGAAAGAAGGTTCCGTGGAAACATAGAAAAATATGGCTGGCGTAAAGGTATGGCATCTATATATATATATATATATATATATATATATTTGGCGTAGAAACCGCTTAAGCGATTATAGCCGAATCCACCAGAGCGCGCCACTCGTTCCTCCTTTTTGCTTTTTGGCGCCAACTGGAAACACCAAGTGAAGCCAGGTCACTTTGCACTTGGTCTTTCCACCGGAGTGTAGGTCGTCCTCTTCCGCGGCTTCCTCCAGCGGGTACTGCATCGAACACTTTCAGAGCTGGAGTGTTTTCATCCATTCGTACAACATGATCTAGCCAGCGTAGTCGCTGTCTTTTTATTCGCTGAACTATGTCAATGTCGTCGTATAAATCGTACAGCTCATCGTTCCATCGTCTGCGGTATTCGCCGTTGCCAATGTTCAGAGGACCATAAATCTTACGCAAAACCTTTCTCTCGAAAACCCCACGAGTCGTCTCATCGGATGTTGTCATCGTCCACGCTTCGGCGCCATACATCAGGACGGGAATAATGAGCGACTTGTAGAGTTTGGTATGGCATCTATGACCAACAAATTAAACATCTATAAAAACGGCTCGAAAATGGAGGACGGAGTAGTCGCGGGGATATACTGCCGGAATTAGGTGTAAGGCTGCCTTTCAAACTACCGAATGACTGCAGTATATTTCAAGCGGAGGTGTTTGCTATTGGGAAATCCGCAGAGCTACCCTCAGGTGGAAACAATAGAGCATCACTTGTGCGCTTGTCCCGCATTGTCAAGCAAAGTCTCCAGCATTTCGGGGCCTCAGATTATTAAAATCTTGAAGAAGTATCGATGGTGAAACCTTTTAACCTTTTGAAATTCGCGCAGGCATCCTAAAGGATGACTACTCCTCGTGGACTACGTGACGGCACTCCATCTGGTATCGCAAAGAACCAAAACTGGTCTATGTGTGACTTATTGGACTGCTAAACTAACCTAATCCAGCCTTAGATGTTAGTAACTTCAAGAACACAAATTATGAGGCTTTGTTATGTTAAGAGACCACCACAGCTCACTTAAAATCTTCGTTAAATTTAATATAATAAAGTGGAGCTCAGTGCAATCAAAGCGGAATTCGGAAAGAGATAAAATAATCCAGTTAAGCCTACCTTTTCTATGAGATAAAGACTTCTAAACCAGTGGGTTAAATGTAACAAAGTAGCAACACAAACATTCCATACTTCATGTATACATATGTACTCTACATCAAATGCATTACCAAAACTAGAAGTATGCTTATCAAATGCACCGCAAACGCAGAAAAGTACCGCAAATAAGCCATGGCTATCTAAAGCACCAGATCATTTCATGAAACAGGTAGAATGCCAAGTTTTAAGTGTTCGGCAATGGCTAAGTTTCAATTATCCGCGCCGTGAAGCGGCATCAACGAGTTCGCTATATCAAATTTAGAACTTTTTGTTTATGCAACATCACTGATTACAGATAACTGCAAATTGGACATTTCGCCAATAATGACTCAAGCACTCACGAAAGGTTTTACCATACATATAATATGCATTTGAATTCGCGCTTAGTTAGAGCTAGTGCTAGATACGATATTTCGGGATTTGTAAGTTTTTCGGGGTAGTTTACTGATCACAGAGGGTACCGTCCTAAATTGTGTAGGGTATATAGCAACACTGCGGTGGTTCCTAAGATAGACTTAGGGAGGTTCAGAGTCTAGTCCCATTGATGATAGCTTTCATAGTTAAATACCCAAGATTGGTCTATTATATGTTTGATCGACCTTCTTTCCATTCTATTTCGATTAGGATCCCAAGTACATATAATTGCGAGATCTTAACGACTTTATTGAAGGGATCGAAAAATTACTTCTAGTCAGGATTTTTGACCTACATATAAAGAGTTACTTGGGGATGTGTCCAGCTGACAGTAATTGGTAGGCCATAAGGATTGTGTCAAAGAAAAGGGATTAAGAAGTTAGAGCTCATATATGTATGCTACGGCAGATTTGATGTGGAGAACCTGCCTCCTAACCTGTCAGTCGGTATTTTAACGACTGTCCGTTTAAATAATTACTAAAGTTTAAGTGTAGTCCAATTAAATAATTATATATTATATAAGATCTTCGAACTTTTGGAAACCGAAAAGGATCTCACCAAAGTTTTCGAGTATCTTAAGGTCCAATGTAATCACTAGTTAGCAGTTAGAGACCTTTGGGATTACGAAGAGATTATGTTCCTGGAATATCTAGATCCGTAAGTCTTCTGATAAAAATTAAAAGGTTCTCAAGTCAATAACATCAAGTAGTATTCCACAAATTGCGAAAGAAGCTCGACCACTAAGTTCGAGACCAAACTGAGTATAATCGAAACTAAAGATTTTTAAATTAACTCTCATCTCTAACAAGAGCTCTTAGTCGTACTCGCTGCTGCGACTGCTTTTTAGAACGCCACAGTTATTGAGTGTATTAAATTTTATTCTATTTTGCAAATATTATTATAATCGTAAAAACCGCATAGCCATTGACGACGGCAGGACCAGAAAGCCAGCACAATGAACATTGTCATTTGTATGCACACGTATGCGGACGATGCTGGCGATGATCCCGGACGCAGCTAAGCCGAAATGCCGTCTAATCTCAAATGTGCGGATGCGCACTGTCTTTCATTTCGCTGCGTCGCGTCGACGAGTATGTTCGTATATGAACTGTGCGTCTGTGCGTCGGCTTGTACCGCAATTGGCACGTAAATATCAAATTTCACTGGCTGTGGCGCGTCGTTTGGTGACAGCGCCGGATATTTGCGTTGTAAATTTGGTATTCTCTGCGAGTCTCATAAAAATGCCTAAGAAGTTGCCATTGATCGCAAATGATGATAATAAACCGGCAACGCGTTGTATACGGCATGGTCTAAGCGTGTACCGCATGTGGTAAACTTTTCCATTTTTATTGCTGATTACGGCTTTTGCAGGCAAATTGCCTAGCAATATTAGCCAAATTAAAATGTTAGTAAATATAATTTGTAGCCATGTAAAGTTAGTCTTGTTCAATTGGTGGATTTGTCGTAAATAAACCGAATCACGTCACATTAATGTTGCGTGAAAGAATTGCGAAGACATTTATGGAGCGTACTGAGAGACGTGTCATTTGTTGGTGCATATAAAGCGAAGCGGACGTGCATTAATGTGGATTTTTATCGAGCTCGAAAGCACTTCTAGCAATTGACTTTTCATTTTTCTCTATCTGTAGGTCATGCGAGAGATTTCGAGATGAGCCTGAACGATGTTGAAGTCTTAACAATCTCCGGAACTATTTACAGAAGTCTCTTTTTCGCTTGTGATGTAGAAGGATATCTAAAATATTCAGTTTCGAAGACCACAAGGAATACGTTTCGAAACTGATTAGATTCGGTTTGGAAGACCACAAAGACCTGTTTTTTGTTTGAACACCTAAAATTAAGAGGACGTGAATAAAAGTGTGACCTTTATCGAATTCAAAAGCACCTTTAGCAATAGACTTTCCAACCGACGTCAACTATCTCGGGAACGATTTACATAAATCTCTTTAGTTTCGTTTGTGATCCTACATAAAAGAAAAAGATCCTCTGAATTGCTAAGATTCGGTTTCGAAGACCACAAGGAACATATTTCGAAACTAAAATGAAGTCCTCATGCATTCTGATTAAGCCAGAAGTGAAGTAAATAAGAGCGATAAATCGAATAATTGGGGTTGAGAGATCTCTTACGACAACCTCGAAGTCACGACTGAGTTACTACATACTCCAAGATGTTACAGCTTCTCTTTTCAAGAACTAAGAGTTAATTTGCGGTACCACCGTTATATTTTTCAACCGGAACTCCATCACAGAATTTTATATTGACCGTTCTTCGACCTGATATTAGTTCACAAATTAAATGAAATCAAATCATTGGTTTCATCAACTCAAAACGAGTTTCATTTCAAAATTTGCATGAACTTCACATAAAAGCAATCAGTGTGCGTCTGAGGACGCTCATAAGATTTGTCAAATTGTGACAAATATTGACGACAAGAGCAGAGCCGTTAAACGACTGTCAGTGCGCACATCTTCCGTCGCAGTCAAGTCTCGTGTAAACGACCGCTCATTTTGTTGTTGTTGTCAGCGAATCTGAGTCTGACAAGAAGACGTTCACCGGCGACTGGCAGTAATTCGAGTAGCAAGAATATTTAACGACTACAACAACAGCAGCTACGGTTTAGTTAGAGCGAAACGTTGTTGTGTTGTTGCTGTTGGCCCGAAGGAGTGGCGCTCGAACTGTACGAACAAATTTATTGCTAGTCCCTGAAGGCTTTGACATATAGTTACCACGAATTATTTTTAGATTTATTGAAAGGTGCTCATATAGCTGGTGTCTCGCAGGTAGCGATGATGCGCCAAGCTCTGCAGCAAACTATCGGTTCTGGCAGCAAAACTCGCATCGCGTTACAACAATTATGACCTTTTTGTAGCACGTCATAGTTATAAACCTAACATGGTTTGAGGTTGTAGCTGCAGAGTCTGCGAGGCAGGCATGTCTTTTCCACTTTAGTCGCAACACAACACATTAAGTGAACTTGTGATACACAGGAGCTCGTCCAACATGGACAGAGTCCAGTCCAATTACTTATTGTGCATATTGCCAGCAATCGGTACACTTAGTGGTTCTGATTCTTTTACGTCTCAAGCACATGTCTTCGACTACTACTGACGCTTCGAAGCAACAGGTCCGTCAGACATCAAATAGCGCAAACCAGCAGATACTACTGAATTCGAGCAGAACCTGCCAAACAGTAGCCACTAGACTGTCTTCACGGCTGCGCTTATGACGGCTACGACAGTCATTACTGTAGAGGCGCTTTGCCGCAACGCTGATCGCCGAGCTGAAGGACACGGCTCAAGTAGTTTGTAACTGTTATGTTGTCGCACCGTCATAACGTCGCTGCTAGCCTCATATTAAGCCACTTGGTCTCTAATCAACTGGCAGCAGTTGATTTTGATACAATGTACTGATTTATTTTTAATCGTTTGTATCCATCGGAGCTATAGGGTTCTAACTATGACTAGCGGTTCTTTTGTTTAGTTGTAGAGTGATCTTAGTCGCATAGTAATCGCTAAAAGTGACTAATTTACTGGTTGATGTGGTTCCAGGTTCGTATTTTGCTTAAATGATAAAGGTTACAAATTCATACGCCGAGTCCTGAGAGTTTGTGGTTTCTTTCCATAAAGCTTTTAGTTTAGATATATCAAATAATCATCGTCTTAACTCTGATTTCCTTCCCCAATGATGCATTGTTTCCCTCTTGGTAATCTTGCGATATGTTCTTGGAATCCTATCAAACTCGATACAGTTTGGCGAAATTGGGTTGGATTCAGAAGACTACCGAGGACTTGGACTCGTCAATAATAGAAAGCTTGTATAAGTGGATGACTGCACGGCTTGAAATATGACGAAGAGTCCAGGGAAAGAAAACTCTAGCTTCAACATTCCTATCCAGCATCATTCTGTTACGCCGCCAAGAGCGTTTGCCCGAAAGTTATTGTCCGTGATAACTATCAAATTTGGTTAGATCCCCGAAGTTTTCAAAATGAGCATACCTGTAAATACTGGAGGATGGAATTCAAAGTGCTTTTTGTTGCTGACCTCTGGTGCCTCTTTACACACAGAGCTAGTTATAAGAACCTAGTATTGTTCTTCTTCTTATTCTATGTACAAATAGTCAAAAGCTTTAAATTCGAAGTTATGTTCGAAAATCCTACCTTCTGAAACCTTTCCTTCAAATTATCAAAATCATAACTGACGGCAGAGGTGGTTCATAAAGCAAACCTAAAATTCGAAATTATGTTCGAAAATCGTACACTTCGAAAAATAACCCTCAAATTATAAAAAATAAAAACGACGGCACAGGTCGTTCACAAAGTAAACCAAAATTTCGAAGTTATGTTCGAAAATTCAAATTATTAAAATCATAATTGACTGGTAGAGGTCTTTCACATGGTTTCGAAGTTAACCTTCAAATGACCATAATTATTACCATCGGCAAAGTTCCTGAAATTGGAAGTTATGTTCGAAAACCGTATATTTCGAACTTCAAATTATCAAAATCATAACTGACAGTAGAGGTCTTTCAGAAAGTTTCGAAGTTATGTTCGAAAATCTACCAACCAAAACCTAACATTCAAATTACCATAATTAGTACCACGTTCACAAAGTAAACTTAAAATTCGAAGTTATATTCGAAAATCGTACCTTTCGAACTTCAAATTATCAAAATCATAACTGACGGCAGAGCTCTGCTTTCTCATTAGTGAGCTCCCTTCTACCCACCACCAGCATTTCAGATTAATGAATCGCCACCGCTGTTCCGCTATTCGGTTACAGGTGTTGTGTACTTTTCGCTTGTACTGTTAAGTAGCATAATTTTGCACCTTTTTGTTAGCCATTCTTATTTTCATTCTTCTAGTGACTGTATTGTTTCCATTGTACTAGTGCTCATGATTGCTAGTTGTAGCCGATTTAGCTATCGTACCACGAATAGACGACTAGATACGAGTAGCAACAACCGAGACAGTTGCTCGAATTATGCGCGGTTTGTTGTTGTTGTATTCGATCACTTTGCTTTGTATGCCAAGTAATTGCTAGTAACACCTGCTTGAGATGCTGCCGCTATTGTGTGGCGATGCTTCCCGTGTTGATGATGAGGGTACTGGTGATGCTGGTGGAGATGGTAATGTGGCAATGGGGAGACGTTGGAGATGACGATGACGATGGTCTTCGCTCGGTCGGTCAGTGCAGAGTATGTTGTTGGTACTATTTTGCAGCAACAAAGCAAAACAATTGATAGTGTACTTATTTATATGTTTGTGACTGTATGTGTATGAGTAGTGTGGTTATATGCAACTTTATATGTTAGTCCACCATCAACATCCAAAATGAGAACAGCAATAAATACAACATGCATATAATAATGCAAAGAGCATGAAACAACAACAACACACCTAAGCGCTAGTATGTAGCTTAGTAGCTAGCAGCTAGCTGGAGGATGGCACTTTTGGCCTTGGCACAGCTTCATGTTGCACGTTTTACCTTCATCTTTTACGATACAATTCCAAAACTTTTTTTTTTGCTCGCTGCCACTCGCTTTATGATGCTTTTGTTTGTCATTGTTGTTGCTGCAGTTGCTGTTGTTGTTGTTGTTATTTCATAAACATTTTGCTGGTAGGTGGCTCATCACTTCTTTGTTCGTAGATTTTTTCCTGCAACACTCATTCACTCGCTTACTTGCCACCAACCACTACTCATGTTGTTGTTGTTGTCCTTATTGTTGTTGCAGCAACGTTGTTTATGGTTTGAGGTTTTTTGTTAAGTTATTCGTCGTAAGTTATATTGCCATCATCATTAACGGCGGCATGCAACATTTTACTGCCACTACCAACGTTTTACACTGTTTGGTGCGGTTATTATTGCTGGTTGTTGTTGTTGTTATGCTTAGTTGCTACTTTTTGTTGTTCTTCACTGTTGTTGTTTGGTTGCTGGTTGCTTGCCGGTGATGGTGTAGTAAATTGTTGCCAATTGTTTATGTTGTTTGCGGTTGTTGTTGTTGTTGTTGTAGTTGTTGTTATTGCTTTTGTATTTGTTGTGCAGTTACGTTTACTAACTTAAGACCCGTTGCAGCTATTATTTCGTTATTAAATTGACATCATTCTTTCCATAGCGCATTCTACCAGGCTGCCTGACTGCATATGCTTGTATATACTTGTATGTACATAAGTGTGTGTTGTTGTTATTCGCGCGGCAGCTTTGGCGTTTTGCAGCCGCCTTGCATGCGACGGTTAATTGTTTCCTTCACGTAAAAATATTAATGTCAAAAGTATAGCATCGCATTTTTGTTGTTGTAATGCGGGCGTTCTCTAGCACGTCTTCAAGCTACTCATATATATGTATACATACTGATATGTGGGCATATCTAGGTGAGTAGGCGCTAGTGTACCTACTCGTTTTTTGATTGTAAAACCTTTTTTACATTCACTAGATAACAAAGTGAATATGTTTTAGAGTCTAGTGCTGTCTTATTTCAGAGCATTTACTAATTTGTCACTGTTTTGATCACTTTTATATGGTCTAAATCAGTGTTTTTCAATCTTTTTGATTTCGCGACCCCTTTACAGGTTGAAATATTCTGGCGACCCCCTTGTGTCATAGTAAGTCAAAGAAATAATTTAATGTAATGTAAAAGACTACATACTTTAGGTAATAAGTTTTTCCTATTTTGGCAAATTTATCTATTATTCGAGCGGGTCATACAGCATCGGCGACGTTGCCACACCGCACGGCATGATTGTCGGTGCGGTAACAGCAAAAGCCCAGCGCGCGCCATCCGCAATGTTCTTTTGTTTCAACTCTCATCACTCAGTTAATCGTAGTCGCCGATGTGTTCAGACGTCATTCTTTTGTTTTTTCGCTTGCTCTGCGCGTTTATAAAATTGATAAATTTCTCAAAAGATCGCATCCTTCACCATCTGGTACGAGTATCAATAGCGGTGGTGGTGAATCGAATCCGAAAAATAGACATTACGATGACAGTTATATGACGGGTTCACAGTCATAAATAATAAACCTCAAAGTGTAATTTGCGGCGATGTTTTATCACGTGAGAGTATGAAACCATCAAAGCTTATGCGGCATCTCACAACCAAGCATCAAAAAGAAGCTGATAGCCGATGGATTTTTTTGAACGAAAGTTGAAAGCTCTTAGTCAGCAGCAAAATACTATAATTCAGGTAAGTAAGAAAATAATGAAAAACCCGTGGGGTGCACTATAAATCAGCTCTTAAAAAGCGCCGAAAATCTTATTTTGCCAGCGGCACTCGATATGGTTGAAATTATGGTCAGTGAGCAGGAGGCAAACAAATTAAGAAAAATACCACTTTCTGACAATACTATTTCACGCAGAATAAACGACATGGCCAAGGATATTCAAGAACAAGTAGTCGAATTTTAAGAATAGCCAACATTTTGCTTTGTAGTTCGATGAATCTACAGATGTTTCCGACTATGCACAGTTTGTAGTATTTGTTCGCTTTGAAGCAGATGACAGTATTACGGAAGAAATCTTATTTCGCAAATCACTTCCTGCAAACACTACTGGCCAGTGTTTGTACGATATGTTTTGATTGAAAAAAATGTATCACTATTTGTAGCGATGGCGCTAAAGCTATGACTGGCAAAAATAGCGGACTCATTGCAAAATTAAAATCGATAATAACAAACATATCCTGGACACACTGTTTTCTTTATCGACAGGCTCTAGCTGCTAAGGTAGTACCTTCTGATTTAAATGACTGCTCAAGGAGGTAATAAAAATTGTGAATTCTATCAAAGGCTTTGCAAACCCGGCTATTCAGAATCGTTTGTGAAGATATGGGATCGCATCATCAAAATATCCTTTATCACACAGAGGTCAGGTGGCTATCCAAAGGAAAGGTATTGACAAGAGTTCTAGAACTGAGAGCTGAATTGTTAATGTTCTTACAAGATGCAAAATCAGAATATGCTTACCGTTTTTCTTACCCTATTTGGCTCTTGAAATTAGCATTTTTGGCAGATCTTTTTAGCCACCTTAACAATTTGAACAAGAACCTTCAAGGAAGAGAAGAAAATATTTTAACAGCTAAAGATAAAGTAAAAGCATTTCACGCAAAACTTCGTTTGTGGTCGATCACTCTGCAAAACAAAATGTTTGCATGATACAAAGCTTGCTTAATTTACAAGAGAAACTTTTGACATACTTTCCAGACTTGCACTCTGAAGCTGACAATGGGTGTAGATAGATTTTAAAAAATATCTTCTAGAATTAGCTACTGATGGCATGCTTAAAATGGAATTTTATTCGCAAAGTGTCGACGAATTTTGGATGAAAAGAAAACACGAATATCCAGAGCTGACAAGGGAAGCTCTTAAATTATTAGTGCCATTCGCCACTTCATACTTGTGTGAACTGACATTTTCTTCAATGGTAGACATTAAAACTAAAAAGAGAAATAGACTGCAATTAGAAAATGATTTAATTATTAATGTTTCAAAAATAACACCACAATTTGATAAACTAATGAAAAATAAACAAGCACATCTTTCTCATTAAAATTGTGTTTTTGTTGTGTAAGAACTTCGACTTTTTCTTTCAGCTGGCGACCCCCCGAGTAAGGCTTCGCGACCCCCTTAGGGGTCGCGACCCACAGATTGAAAAACACTGGTCTAAATGTCTAAAATCCCCCTTTACTACTTGTTACCTTCAACTCAGTAGAAATAACGGGTTAACAACTCAGATTAAATCTAGCAATAGCCCTGAAATTCTCATGCAACACTATCCCTCTTCTTAAATATCTTCCCATTCAAATATATTTTACATAATAATCTTCAAAGAAGTGGACTGCATAGTCTTAAAAATTAAACAGAGATTCCAGAGCTGAGCTGAATTTCTATCAAATAATTCCGAAAAAACAAGTCGAAAAAAAGTTTTTATCAGCATTCTCCCAAAATAAGGAAAGACATTTTGGATTCATGATGAATCAATTTATAGCTGAACCCATGTTAGAAAGATGACACTACTGGTCTACCAATCAAATGAGAGTTGTATAACAATTTCAAAGCTAAAACTCCACAAAGTTCTGGATTTGAAGATACCTCCTTTTAATTAAATCTAGGCAGCGTCTGTCAAATATCAGAGTTTCATTACAGCTCGTATATCTTCCAGAGCATATAAACTAAATAATCTCCTGAAATTCGTAAAGTTCAACTGAATTTCATAATTGCTTCAACGTATTTCACCCTTAAAATATTATTAAGATCACTATAGTGACGTCGGTCTTATAGCTGGGTGTAAATTCAACAACACCTTTAATATTCGTAAATAGAAATATTCGTAGAGAAATTTGCTAAGAAATTCATTGCAAATGAGATGCTGTCCCTGCAGCTATTAGTATCGAGTCCCGACCTTTTAAGAACCTGTTATTAGAAATAACGAATATTTCTTACTTCGGAACACCGCAAAGTACAGCAACAACCAGAAAATATAGAGAATCGTGATATAATAAAATCGGTAGCGAATAGAATGGGTTGGATTGGGTCTCTCTCAATCAGAGAATTCTGTCGTCTGAAAATCAGCATTTAAAGTTCAAAGAGAGATGGCCTGTCGTTTTAACCATATTTGAGCTTTATCATTATGATGAATCTAGTAAGCTATGATTAAAATTTTTCGCATCTAAGAATCTACATATACAAATGATTTTATAAAATCATCAATCTCATCAGTTTGACTTCAAACGTGGAATGTGTATAACTAAGCAAATAGTCTTATCGTCCAAGGTCTGTCAAAAAAAACTAGAAATGTAGTATATAGACACTTGTGATATAAAACACATTTGTTGATTTTAATGCTGATTTTGATGGCGCCAAAAGAAGTTACCGCTATAGCTGAATTTGGTATCGTCATGAACTTGTTTTATTATATTAATTGAATTGGGTAATATCGCATATATCATGCGATCATTCACACCTAATTTATAAAGAAATTAATCCTCCTACATTTAATATCGGAGAAACTAAAGCGAGAGTTCAGGAACAATATCTTAAAAATGTCTGCCACTGTAATGAATACGTTTGTCAGTTAGCTTAAAGCTCAGAAGAAGTTCAAGTCTGAAATACTAAAAAATTAACCCTTATTATTAGGGTTATGAAGCAGAAAACTGGACGATGAAATTCGATGAATGGAAAGATGGACTTACGACTGCTTGCGAAGGGTCTTACTTCTGATTGAAATGTGGTACTTCATATACAAAATGATAAACGGGCTTGATATATGTTTGATGATTTTAATATAGAAAAGCGATTGAATTTTTAGCACTAACGATGGTTAGAATATATCGTATTTTTAAAGGAAAGGGAGAAGATTTCTTCTTCGTTGGGGAGACCATATGTGGACGGACTTGACTTTACTCGGTCGTTCAAATTTTTAGCAAATTGTAAAACACGGGCATCACTATCGAGCAACTCGGGAAAAATTTACTTAGTCAAACCGAAGCCTGGATTTTTTCGAGAATTTCAGAAAAACTCCGAATGCAATTACTATCGATTCCAAGAAAAACTAATTTTAAACTTGTTGACATGATTTAGATACCGTTATTCGACGAAGACTCCTCGACAACTCAATTTTTAAATTATTCACCACACACTAAAAGTAAACGCTAATTGACAGCCGGTATAACCACACACACACCCATATGTACATTGTACATACATATGTAAATATTTAATTACAATTTGTGTTTATTGTAAATCGACATGTTTACACCACCCCACCTCTCCACCAACCATGCAACAAATCACTTACGACCATTTCAACTTGCCAAACAGCGTTTGCAACCATGCAACATGCCAAAATAACGGCGAAAACATCGATTAATCGCCTAATATAAACAGACGCAATTTGCTAGCGCTAACTAAATCGTATTAGAGTATGTATGGAATCATCAAAATATATATATCTATATGTATGTATGTATGTATATATATATATATGGTTGCAACTGCCACATGCCACATGATGCTGCTGCAGCGCATCCGCCTGCTGCCTGGACCAAAACTAAATAAGTAAATTGCTCTGCAGCAAAAATCAATATTTGTTGTTGTTGTTGTATGTATATATATTAATTTTGTTTGTGCATTGTCGGGATATTGGGAATATGTAATTTCAGCACAGTGGGCAGCGTATGCTGCGTACGCTGGGAGTTATCCCGCTGTGAGGCTGATTGCGATTGCTACCCGGTCGCGCGAGATTGCAAGTTTAAATCTCTGTACATACATATATACTCTGTATACATGTGTATATATATATATACATAATATAAAGGTATGGAGCTCCAAAGCTATACGGAACTAGCAGCCACAGTAATCTTAGCGCCCGCGTGCCTTCGATGGCAGACAGTGCATATCTGTATGTATATCTGTATATATGTATGAATGTATTTCTATATGATTATATGTATATGTCTGTATGTCTATCCAATTGGATTGCTCCAACGCACAGTAGCCACCTGAGGCGCAGCACTAAATCATTATGGCAAACGTTTAGGAATACAAATTAAACAAACAAATGCTCTGCTTAATAAGCGTCGATTGTTGAATGAAAAGTGACTTATAAATGCGCTAAAAGCAAACACAGAGACATACAAACATGCATGCAAGTAGAGGTAAACTTATTTATATTCGCATTCATTGGCGATTTCAAACGAAATTGAGAAATTAAGAAATCCAACACGCATACTAATGCAATAAATGCACAGTGGAAAAGCGCTGCAAATCACAGCACACACACTCACACATACATAAATACATATACATACATATACATACAAACACACTTACATACATATACGAGCGTAAACCTCAGCGCTTTACTAGTCCCCCAGAGGGCTTGTGGGTTCGTTCTGTTTTGTTTGCGCTGACTAAGCAAACAGGAAATTGTTAGAATAATAAGTGTTGTAAATAAATGAGCGCTGGCTAAATTATTTTACAGTTTGTAATTGCAATTAGTTTTAATAAGCCGCATTTATTGGCTGTCAATCGCGTTCAATGTAATTATGTAAATTTTTTCGGTGGTTAGACGAGAATGACGCATGGCGCGGCATGTCACTTTAGCGGTGGAGTAACTTATTGTTTATTCCTTTTATATAATATAAGAAAACAACGCTGATAAAAACCGAACAAAGAATCGAAGACATACGTAAGCTTTCAGTAATGAAACAGCGATCTAATGTAGACAGCGAGTCAGAGTTGAACCTAAACCGCAAGCTGATTTATCAAGAGTATGCAAACAGTTTCAAGATGAGTCAAATCCCGCAACAGTTTATGCTCGAAGCATAAGGTTAGGTTAGGTGAGTCTGGTGGGCCAACAGGCCCCGTATAAACCAGTTATGGTCCTTAGCGATACCAGATGGAGTCCCATTATGTATTCCCTGAGTAGTAGTCATTTGATAGGATACCAGCGCTTAAAGAGAGTTTTAAGAAATGATGAGGCCTCACTAATGATATCTCCTGCAACTTATCGCATTACGGGGCTTCTAGATACCTGAAGCGTTGTCTTGCTAGTGCAGGATAGAGGCTATCTCCGCAGCTTTCCCAATGGCAAACACCTCTGCCTGAAATATACTGGAGTAGTCCGGCAGTTTGAAAGGTTGCTTTGTACTTAACTCCGGGCAGTATATTCCTGGACCAACTCCATTATCGAATCATTAATTTCGCAAATAATAGAATTGAAGATCTCTCCAGTATACTTTTAGAACCATAACACTATATGACAAAATCGACTTTTTTCTTTGTATTGGACCAAACTATTTTTTATACTCTCGCAACAAATGTTGCTAAAGAGAGTATTATAGTTTTGTTCACATAACGGTTGTTTGTAACACCCAAAACTAAACGAGTTAGATATAGGGTTATATATACCAAAGTGATCAGGGTGAAGAGTGGAGTTCAAATCCTAATGTCTGTCTGTCCGTCCGTCCATCCGTCTATGCAAGCTGTAACTTGAGTAAAAATTAAGATATCTTGATGAAACTTGGCACACTTATTTCTTGGCACCATAGGAAGGTTGCTTTCGAAAATGAGCAAAATCGGACCACTGCCACGCCCACAAAATGGCGAAAACAGAAAACACATGAAGTGCCATAACTAAGCCATAAATAAAGCTATGGAAATAAAATTTGGTATGAAGGATCGCACTATGAAGGGGCATACTTGGATGTAATTTTTTTGAGGAAGTGGGCGTGGCCCACCACGAGGACCTCGAGGCCTTCCTTACTTGTTAAATTAACCCAAATCACCCTGGGGTTGCCATATGGCAACGCGCAATAGTCTTGCTTAATATGTCCACAAAATTCCAAAGAATGCAGATACCGTTATCTGTTAGCACGTGGCTGTTGCGTAATTGATCGCGCTTTCGGCAGCATTCATTTGCTCGTCAGTTTTATTTGGTTCGTGGTCGTGAATGCATTGCAAAGTGTATACAAAATGTGGAGTGGGGAAAAACGTGAAATGGAAAAGTAAGTATATCTAAGATATCGAATATTCGCGCGGTCGGGCTATGATAGTTGTGTTTTGGTGTAGTGATTGGAATATAAAATAACTCTCAATGATTTTTTTCTATATAAATTATATTTGAATGCGTTTTTTTTTGAATTTTTCTGTGCATGTGTCCATATGGCAACGCCAGGCAGGTTAGGCCACTGGTATATCTAACTGGAATACCATTGATGATTTATTTGAAAAAAAGAGGTTTCCAGGCTACCGGTACAATTCGAGAAAACCGAATTCCAAAAAGTTGTCCTATTCCACATAAGAAGGATTTGCGTAAACAGCAAAGAGGATATTACGAAAGCGTGGAAATCAAAGAAGAGTCAATTTATCTGACTAAATGGGTAGATAACTCGGTAGTCTGCCTTGCATCGACATGTTTTAGTGGCGAACCAAAATCCACAGCCTCTCGCTACAGTAGAGAATTACGTAGGAAAATACCAGTTCCACGTCCGTGCGTTGTAACTCAATACAACAAATTTATGTCGGGTGTAGATCGATTTGACCAAAATGTTGCAGGCCACCGCATAAGCTTTAGAGGAAACAAATGGTGGTATTCCATCTTTACTTGGCTCATTGATGCAAGCTTGCAAAACAGCTGGCTTCTTTATAGATCCGCTAATGAAAATAAGTCATTTAAGGATTTTAAGAGAGAAGTAGCCATTTACTACTGCAAGCACTACGGCGTCGAACTGAAAAGGTTCCAAAAAACCTCAAATAAACGAACTGAATCCGTAACGAATGTCCTGCGCTATGACAGGACTGAACACCTTGTGGTTCCAATTGGAAATAAAAGGCGATGTGCAGGTGATGTATGCAATTCCATCGTGCGAACAGCCTGCAAAAAATGCGTTGTTGGACTTTGTTTGCCTTGCTTCGAAGCATATCATACAAAAATGTGAAAAACTAGGATTTTTCAATAAAATATTGTATCATCTCAATGATATTTAATAAAATGAATTCATTATTTTTGAATTTTTAATGATATATAATAAAGTGAATTGAAAATTTTTGTTTTGAAGTTTGATTTCTGGGGGTTGCGGAATGATTTTCTACATATACGTAAACTAGTGGCCTATGGTACCTAGCGTTGCCATATGGCAACAGGACATTTCAAGGACCCTGGGTCCAGGACATAAAATCTAATGCTACAGTTTTTTTAGTTTACCCAAAAGGATACCGCAAAAAAAAAATCTTTTCAAAATTCCACAAAAAATTTTCGCAGGGTGATTCGGGTTAAATATTAATTTTTTTTATAAAGTGCTTTTTTTGAACTTCGAATAAAAAAATTTTGATTTTGGAGCCTAACTTCGAAAATTGAAGAATACACTTTTTTAGTCAGGTCTCAATCTCCCGGAAAAAATTAGTTTGGTCCAATACCCAGCCGAGTGTTGTACAGTGTAATGAATACTAGTAGAGCTGAAAACTGAATACCATTACAAGATCGTTACCAAATTTTATCTCACAGCGAGATAGCTCTTACACCACTCCTTTCCTTCCACACTCTGGTATTACTTTAAAATCTTCCACTACAAGAAAGACTACATCCAGTTGGATGTTGGATCACGTGCTCTAGCCAACGTATTTAGGTCGTTAGATTGGGTCCACATCTCCATATTTTAAATAGTTTACCTTCGTCCCATACATGAGGGTTTCACAGAACCGAACCAGAGTTTTTTTAATTGAAGTTCTAAGGATCGTATCATTGCATGTTATCGCATTTTCCACGTTTCTGTAGGATACTTTGAGGCGGATATCATATGAAAACTTGAAGGTTTAGAAACTGGTGCTGGTGTATTAATATGACAACTGCTAAAAGGGGATTTTACACCCTGTTTTCGTTCATCACCAAACATATATGTTTGCTTTTTAATCTACTTAAAAAAAAATTAAATTAAGGAAGGATTTTCTTACTGTGGTTCTGGTTGGGTTAGTCTGTTTATAAACAATCTATTGAAGAAATATATTGGAGAGTCGATGGAACTGGTATTATTATATTTCACAAAGCTCGTCGTCCAAGGCTTGGAACATGATTAAAGGTATATTTTTCACATTCAGGGGTAAAGTTCATCCTTTTACACAACAATATGGTCTACCGAAAGTATACTTCCATTCTCGATTAATACACATTTATATTAGTTTTGACATGCATAACGAAATAATTTCAAATATATTAGCTGTTCGGTACTTCGGCTCCGAAAACGATCACGTAGTCGGAAAATATAACGTAAACTCAATTGTCTGCAGAGTCGAAGTGGTATGTATCTATCTTTGCCACCGTAACTCTTAGTAATTTCCTAAAACATAAAGACTCTTCTAAAATATTTCAAGAAAATTTGGACTCATTCAGATCATCCAATAAAGCTTGAAACTTTGTAAATTAATATGATTTTCAAAAGAGTAAATCTAACAAAAGTAAATATTTATGTTGAAAACTAAATGGTTAGATATTCATTTTAAATAAGTTAAAATTAAAATTAAGGCATGTAACCAGCGTTTGATTCCGTCCGAATATCTCTCTCTCACTCATTTACCATCCCTACCTCACCAATCATTAATCAAAGCGCATATAATTTCCATTAAACACCTGAAGCCTGGTGTCTAATGAAGCAACTCATTACCGTCTAATTACAATCGGTTGTAGAAATTATTTGCAATTATAAGAAAACTCGCCAATTCCGTCAGAAAGCTCAAATTTCAGTTGGCGGCACATCAAAGCACTCAGCATTTAAGTTAAATAAGATTTAGAAGCCACGCTGCAATGGCAATAAAATTAAATGAGCTTGTAAATAATACTTTGGATGTTGTAGATTTGCCCATATAAATTGGCCTTTCCTATAAAATTGCAACTCGGCTGCCGCAAAATGGTATTCTCCAAAGAGACTGTGGGTGTTTGTTGCTTTTATTTATTATTAACAATTTTTTTGTTGTTGTTATTAAACATGTGAATTTTTTGTTGTTGTGTGGGCGAATTTCGTGGGCTTGGTCACATTGCTGCATGATGCGAGGCACTTCAGTTGTTAATGTTTGTTGTAGGTAGTGGCAAATTTTTTTAAATAAGAATTGTTTGTTTGTTGTTGTAGTCGTAATATGCATATCTGCCACCCAAACAATGTTCAACGAACAATAATTAAATTGTTATAATTGCAAAATGTCGAGGTTTTGTTAATGGAATTAGATAATTATTTTAAATGGATTGCCCATGCTTTTCGGTTGCAAGGTTGCTGTCATTTTCAGTGTCAAATCTGCGCTCAATGTTATTTAATAATAATAATAAAATGGTGCTGCCAGATTAGACAGTTTTGTAGTTTAGCGATTCATCATATATTTCACAGCTCTATCTTTAAGCCTGGAATTGCTTGTAGGTCCTTCATGACCCGTGGCAACTTCACGAAAATGGTTTATCTGAACTCAGTTCTAGCTGAATCCTGGTTTCGAATTCACATTCGACTCTTAAGCCTTCACACCACATAACTTTCTTGGAAATATGCGGTTACAAACTGGACGATTGTTCGGGTACGAACCGAGCGCTGTATGAAGTAGAGTCTCGAATAATGTTTGAAAAGTGAGAACATCTATGTGTCTCCAGTTGGCAAATTGACGGCGGCACCGCGGAAGTATTTTGAAATGGGCTCAACCATTGAATGAGTTCTATGCTCGATCTCTTTTTTCATCTCAACAAGAAGGAAGTCAGTTGTAAAACTCCGAGTGTGCTGAAGGGCTTCCATTTGCTGGATAGCAGAAAAACTATTCATATATAGAAGAGTAGAAACTCGGAAAAAGGGATGATCCATTTCGAAGTTCCCTACTTTTTTAAAGAAAAAAAAACACGGAAAATTAAAATTTAATGGGGAATGTTTATTATCATTCGAAAGAACATTCCTTGGCATTTATTTTTTAAAGATTATCTCTTCCAAATGTTGGCTGTGGCAACGTCTTAGATGATCCATCCGCCGAGTCCAATTTTTGATGACTCGTTCAAGCATTTGGATTAGTAATAGGCGAATGACACTTGTGATGTTTGCTCCAAGTCTTGATTCGAAGCGGGATTATCCGCATAGGCTTGAGACTTTACATATCCTCTCAGTAAAAATTCTAACGGTGTGATATCACATGTCGTTGGTGGTCAATCGACCGGCCCAAAACGTGAAATTATCTGCTCACCGAAGTGTTCTCTCGATAAATCGATTAAAACCGAATTTTCCCGAGATCACGAGTTTCAATTTCAGCCATCAAATAGTCGGTTATCATGGCGCGATAAGGGACGCCATTGACGGTTACGTTCTCACCGTCATTATTTTTTTAGAAATATTTACCGATGGTTCCACCGGCCCACAAACCTCACCAAACTGTTGTTTTTTTCTGGATGAAATGGCAGGTAATAGGTCGAAGGTCCAACAAAGAATGCTGGGTCTCAAGATGGGTGATGGTGTTGCGAATGGTACGCTCAGTAGACCGATTATGTTGAGAATAAGTTGAGCGAAGTGCGCGAAACAGTACGTGAATTTTCGTAATGAAATTGAACAATTTGTAAACATTGTTCAGACGAAAGTCTTACACGACTAACGCGTGGTCTATCAAAGAAAGGTTATTGAACAAAGTTCCTCTGCTTGGATCACCCGATATATAGACCAAAATATATTGTATGAGTACTTGTTTCATGAAAAGGGAGAGCAATTCAGCTTATAGCTGAATTCTGGATTGGAATTAATATAGATTCTGCGATTGCATTTGAAAATAATGAAAATTTGAGTAGAATTAACAAGTAAAGAAGAATCTTGGTACGAAGATCAAAGAATGGCGAAAAGTTACTTGAGTTTCGATAATATGGAGTGTGTTCTATGCATTTGTGTTCGGCGTTTCCAGACTTCGATTCAGCACCGAGGGTTATAGAATAATCTTGTATTTTAAATTTTTATATAAAACTCACTATTGGGACCAATTTAAGAAAAAAATCGTGCAAAAAAAAACCGTGTAAAAAGGAGATCAACTGTACGTCAAAATCGTTTTTTCGAGGTATTGGACCAAAGGTTAGGTCATAAAGAATTTTTAATTTTCCAAATTTTGGCCTCCACAATCGAAATATTTGGATTCAAAAAAAAATTACTTAAAAAAAATATTATTAATTTCAGGATATAGCTACTAAAAAATCCAAAAGTAGTTTAAATAATACTTTTGTCCAACTTTTTTAGTTCAAATAGAAGATAATTTAATACTGAAGCTAGATCACTTTGGTTTTTTTCGATCGGACATACATATATTCTTTTTGTTTTCGCCGGCACCGTTTTCCAACACTTGTGAAAATGAAAACTCGAGAAATCGCACTTTAAAGGTCTGCCTGAGCATTTGCACCTGCTCGACGCTCTGCCACTAAAACTGCTCTAGCTTCGAAAATATGTCGAATTGGCCTCTGGAATTTTAACGACATATTCTTGGATAGTTTTGGAAGAGATTTAAACAAAAAAATCGATTTTTTGAAGACTGTAAAGCAGACTACTGCCTTAAATCAATGGTGTATAAAACTTTTCGGTCCAGTTTATATTTTTAACAGATGCTATGAAGAGTGAAAGTTTGATCTTCGAAAAAATTAAAAAAACATTATATATCGAAAAATACTGGAGTTTGGTCCAATATCTAGCCGAGTGTTGTACAGTGAAATAAGGAAAGAATCATAACAATAAAAAGAGCAAAAGTTTATCATACGTACATGCAGAAATCGGAAAGAATTTGTCACGATTCTAAAGTGAGTTTTATCACGTTTCTATCCTCTCCCTCTGCATCGATGATAATAAGCTCCTTTCACCCACATGGAGTAAAAAGTCCCATCATGACGATTAATGAGGATATAAGAATCGCTAAGTCTTGAAAGATGGTTAACATACGATACTGGAAGAAGTATTCTGATTTACTAGAATAATTCTTGAACCTAACCTAAGAAGTATTCTGATTTATAAGCTGATGACTCGAAGTAGCAAGTGGCTTAACTCGATATTTCTAGCTTTTTTGTCTTCACATGAGGTTTCCGAACTCCCTTCAAAATCGCGATGAGAAGAAGGGAATGACGTGACGTTGTAGAATATGTAAAACATCTGGGTTTCATATTGAAAAATGTCGTTGCGGCAAGTCAAATGAAGAACTCATATCCACTTATTCAAATGCAAATGTGAACGCATTAATTGCCGCTTTCTGCTTGAGAACACGCAATTTACGCACCTGCGACATTTTTTGCACGCCTCTTCTACTTGTCACTCTTCTGCTAATGCTTCATAAGACGATTGGATTTTGTTACGGCTGAAAGCACACACACACAACAATTCCAACAATTCGCATCAAAAGTAAACTTCCGCAAACGCAACTCAACGCACAGAGGCGTATTCAACTCCCACACACGACCACCGCTTTTGTTGTGTATATAAGCGATAATTACCCGCTAGCCGATTGCGATTGCGTGTTGCATGTAATATGTACTTGCAACACATTCGCCATTCGCATGCATAATTACAGCTAACGCACTTTTTCAAGACACTGACTCTGAGGAGGCACATATAAATATTTGAGTGACGGACCGGCGGAAGAATGTAGGAATATATGTATATATTTATATATAGGTATATAGAGACCAAAGTCAGCAATGCATTTTCGCACTTGCCCAGCGACGCAACGGCGTCTGCCCCCTGTGTGTGCCGCTATTAACGGCCAAGAGGGGTCCACAATTACGCAACTGGCAGGAGCAGTCAGCCGCACGCAAAGACAGAGCGACGGCAGAGGAAATTTGCAAAAAGTCGGTGGGGCGCTTGCAACAAACTGGTAGTGGTACGAGTACCACCGAAGCAGAGAACTCGCAAAATAGAAGTGGATAATTGCGTGAAAAGCTATATAACTATTAGACACACACAGAGCCACACGCACATCCGCAAGGCAAGGCAAGCGGACGGACGGACGGACAGCGTAGTTGAGGCAGCCAGTGAGCCAACCAGCCAGCCATCCAGTTGGAGGAACAAATCGTCGGTTGGCTCATTTGAGCGGCCCGCAGTCCGGAAAGTTTTAGCACAATCTGCATTTAGCTGCCGCTTGCCATTTGGTGCGATTTGCAGCTGCTGTGCGTCGTGCGGTTCGAAGGAGGGTTGTGTGGGGTGTGGAGCTGCAGTTTTTCCGCCTCTATGCGAGTAATAACCGTCATTTGCAACCAACAGCCAACTGTATCTGCGGAAGTGGAAATTGCAACTGTTGCAGTGCGAACTGTGCTATCTGCTGGTCGGGTGTGTGGTGCTCGCTCGCTTGCAACTGTTGCTAACTCGCCGCCGCCGTGCAGCTGTACGCCGTTAAACGGTCACAATGCGAATATATACATACTCAAAGGCAACTGATAAGCTATAAAGTGTAACAATGGGGTTTGACTTTTGCAATAAAATTCAAATGCTAACTACTTTATGGCTTGTAGAATTGCGGCGGGCAATTGGAAAAAAAAATTCGCAACACACACACATACAGGTACAGTTATATTGAAAATGAACAATTCATTTTCGAAAAGTCGTGGTTTTTATGGTAAAAACAACAAATACATATATGGATTGCTTTCAAGTGTGAGGCACAACGTACCGCAGGTAAGACGGAGATCTTAGAGATACTAGTACTGATCAATGATTGCGGTTTCTTAGATCAGCTTCGTTTATGATCAAAGCTCTATCTCTAACACTGAAACTCCTAAAATAAACTGCAAGAACGACAGATAAGATAAGATAACACACAATTTGATGCATATTTTCGACATCAAGTTCATTAGAATAACGAAAATTATCATATACTAGTGGCCGGGCCACGCTTTGCTGTGGATAGGGTATATGTATGTTAAATTCTATTCTGGTTAACTATTTGATAAAGTGAAATTATTTATGGAGTAACTATTAGGTCTACAATTTTGCTTCCGCCGTTTTTTGTAAATTTAAGTCTTTTTCCACTTAAGGCAGCCTCACCGTACGTATCCGAAAGCATACGATGAGCCTCAGCCGCACTTTTCTTTGAATTAAGAAAGAAAAACAAAATTTCCCGCAAGATTTGTCCAAGATCGATATAAAAACAAGTAAGGAAAGGCTAAGTTCGGGTGCAACCGGACATTTTATACTCTCGCAATTTATTGAAGAAATTTTATTAAGATAACACCCAAATTTACCTATAAATTCGGCACAAAGTTTAATAGAATAACGAAAATCGTCCTATATAGTGTATGAGGGCTGAGATAATTCCTGAACCGATTTTATTAATTTTCACCAGCTAGGTACACTATATCCAAAACTATACACGCACTTAATTTCGCAAAGATATATATCTCACATATTAACCAATACATATACATATGTAGATTAAAGCCCACCGTATTTTTGAAAAACCACGCCACGCCCATTTTCCATTTTGTAAAAAAATCTCAGTGCAGCTTCCTTCTGCCATTTCTTATGTAAAATTTGGTGTTTCTGACGTTTCTCGTTAGTTAGTTAACCCACTTTTAGTAATTTTCAACCTAACCTTTGTATGGGAGGTGGGCGTGGTTATTATCCGATTTCTTTCATTTTTGGAGTGTATAAGGAAACGGCTAAAAGAAACGACTGCAGAAAGTTTGGTTTATATAGCGTTATTGGTTTGCAAGATATATACAAAAAACCTATTTGGGGGCGGGGTCACAACCACTTTTACAAAAAAATTACATTCAAATGTGACCCTCCCTAATGCGATCTTATGTTCAAAATTTTATTTTCATAACTTTATTTATGGCTTAGTTATAGCTCTTTATGTGTTTTTGGATATCGCCATTTTGTGGGCGTGGCAGTGGTCCGATTCCGCCCATCTTCGAACTTAACCTTCTTATGGTGCCAAGGAACACGTGTTCCAAGTTTCATTAAGATATCTCATTTTTACTCAAGTTACAGCTAGCAAGGACGGACAGACGGACAGACGGACAGACAGACATCCGGATTTGAACTCTCTTAGCAACTTTTGTTGCGAGAGGATACATAAGGAAGTCCAAATAATATGCATCTAATTTGGATCAAAGCGGTCAAAGAGTAGTGTGTAGTATTACGTCCATTGTCTATTTTTAGCCTTTAGTGAAGCCTTTCTCAACAAGCTTGAGAAGACTCTACTACTTTCACTACTTTCCAAGTTTTCCGTCAGCTTTAGTAGTTTGTGATAAATACACGAAAACCCCATCCGTAACTAGATCATGTGTTCCGAATTTAATAGCTTAAATTGTATCCCAACCTTCTCATAATATCATGGTTTAAGTGTGAGCTAAGTTATATTAAAATATCCAGATCAAATTATCACTTGACCAAATGGCCGACCGGACAGACGGATGTTGAGCTGTGACTACGACCACTTACCTAAAAATGTGTTAGTCCTAATGTCCTTCCGTGCTGTGAATATCTGTTACAAGTCTTACTTTTTTCTTAACTTTTTTTTTATTTTTTGCATTTGTCCGGTTTGGCCTATCTACAATACAATCTCATATTGCTAATTGCAACATGTACAAAGTTTTATTAAGATATCTAGATTTTAATTCAAAATAGCGCTTGACCGAATAGCCGAATGGACAGACTGATAGTCATTGCAACTAAAATTTGAAATATAAACTATCCTATTTTTTAAGTTGGACTAAACTGCAGACGTGTGCAAAATTTCATTAAAATCGAATCAGTAATTTAGGCGACAATCCCGGACAAACAACGTGACATGAAATTTTTTTATACGAGTATATATAGGTAGGCGTAGGTAATTCCTATATGCTCACTTAATTTGGCTATTAATATTAAAATATCTGAGAGATTTACTGAAAATTAGCCTAAGGCACTGAGTTCTTCATGTTCGATATCCTGGGCCTTGAAAAGTTATAGTCCGATTTCGAAAATTTTTCCACAAGTTTATAAGATTTACAGTGTTTGTATAAAGTTTTATTCCGCTATCTTTCTTTGGCTCCTAGTGTATATATTATAAAGTGAAGGAATCAAATTTGTTTTATATGGGAAGTAGGCGTGGTTGTGAACGGAATCCGCCCATTTTTCCTCCATGTCATCAGTGTGTCATGAAAATAATGTGTATCGAATTTCATTGAAATCGGTCGAGTAGTTCTTGAGACATGCCAATTTACCTTTTTTTAATCTACATAAGTGCAGCTTTTTGTGCCATTTTTTTTTGTAAAATTTTGGGTTTTGGTGTTTTCCGTTTCGTTTGCTCTTTTAGTAATTTGTAGCCTAACCTTTCTAAGGGAGGTGGGCGTGGTTATTATCCGGTTTCACCCATTTTCATGGTCTGTGATGGGGTACGTAAGAGAAGTGGCTGCAGAAAGTTTGGTTCATATAGCTTGATTGGTAGCAAATGTTCCGATTTAGCCCTCCAACCCTCCCACTGTTCCAAGGAACACGTGTACCAAGTTTCCTTAAGATATCTTAATTTTTACTGAAGGAAAAAGAGGACAGACAAACGAACAGACATCCGGATTTCAACTCGTCTCGTCATCCTGATAATTTTGATACGTATAACCCTATATCCAACTCGTTTGGTTTTATGATATACATACAACCGTTATTTAAACAAAACCAGTATACTCTCTTAGCTGCTTGTTGCAATATGGCACCCAACTATTTGCGGCATAAGACCACAATAACCAACTCAATAGAACCAGAATATTTACAAATAATCCACCAACCAGAGTATTTCGACTATCTCCGAGGAGCCAAAGAAGTTTGTTTCAAACTATAAATTATTCCGCATGCCCTACTCTTTACTAGGTGGTAGATAGGCCTAGATTTCAAAGTTCAAGAAGAGTTTCTATAGCAGTATTGCAGTTAAAACTCAATTAAGGTCTGTCTGTTCGAGCTCCTTCCCTCTTTTTTGTAAAAATACATTTCTCCTTATTAACATATCCTTTTACCAACGGAACGAATGGATGTGAGTTGAAAATTGAAGCCAATATTATATATCTCCGTTCGAATGAAGACCTTAATCTATAGAAGTTAATCGTATATTCGGTGAGTTAATTGTAGTAGTGTTTTAACACCGACCAGAGTTTACTTTTCAGCGAAAGCTAGGGAAATAGCTGAAGACGTTGACTAGAAATTTCTAAGGAGTCAATTCTTTAAGGACACATTTTAGAGTAATATTTTATCAGAATTTCAAAAATGGATAGGTTGGACCCAGGCTGATTTTAATACAGAACAAAGAAAAATCGGCTCAGTGATCCGATTTGTGTATATGTAAAATGTAAAAGATCTTCAAAGAATGAAAGAAAAATTCATAAATACATATCTACGGCGAATTTACTATTGACTGGAACTGGTGGAAGCAATCCTAGGATTTCATGGGTAAAATCACACACAATAGTTAGTAGGTAAAATGATTAAAGGTTATAAAACTAGTGTAAAGTATAACTTATATGAACTCAGTATCTACCTAACTGAATCAATTTAAGTACATTTAAGTATGTTTATCACAGATAAACATTTTTTTTTTCAATTTGCAAAATTTATTTCAATTCCATTAGCAATTGAGAATTAACAAGCTTGTATTTTGAGGTTACGTGCTCTCTATATATGTATATGTATGTATCATATATAATACACTCCACTCAGTTCATGTACCGTGTTCAACGACCTCAGTGCCATTCGAAAGCATTGTTACTCCAACAAAATGCATTGCGTGGTAAAATGACCAACTCAAAAGTTAGGTTAGGCCGAAGGGAAACGGTAGCTTGTGTTGGTCAGTAGATTTGCGGCGCCGTAAAGTAGCAGCGTGACCGAATCAGATAAGAAATTTGACACATTTTCACCATATATTTTGACATTTGACATTCAGGATTAGATGTACAAATGCATAGGCGGGTGAGCGACATACACAGAAATATTGAGTGGTAAACCTATAGTGGCAATGCCCTCAGTTAGAAGGCAGCGATGACTGGCAGGGCGTGTTAGTGGAAATATTTAATGCAATTCTGCGCTTAAATGCGTGTCGCACGCAGACTTACTTATATACTATACACGTATTTACTGGGCAAGGTGCGATAAATGCCTACTAAAGTCGAGCAGATGTTGTGCGCTTACGCCTTGAATTGCATATTTACCTATCCGCGAAGGTATGTTTTCCAATGTGGGTATGTTTTCCAATGTGAAATAAATTTTTTTTATGAAAGCTGCTTCAGCATAGCTTAAAAGAACCTTGTCTAGAATATAAGAGTGTTCTTCTAATACAATAGAGACGAGATTAGCGCACTACGTTTTAATTTTTTGGAACTTTTATATGAAAGCTTTAAGTCTGCTGAACGTGTTAATTTTTTGGAACTTTTATATCAAAGCTTTAAGTCTGCTGAATGAAAGCTTTAGTTTTCTGGCCTGAACTTTGTATTGTTTTCTATGAAAGCTTAAATTCCTTTTTGTATAAAAGCTTTAAGTATTTTGTATGAAAGCTTTTAATTGTTAAGATGAAAGCTTTTTAATCTTTAGGTTGAAAGCTTTAACTTTATGTATAAGAGCTTTTAATCTTTTGGATGAAAGCTTTAATTTTTTTGGATGAAAGCTTTACATATTTTTATGAAAGCTTTAATTTCTTTGCATGATAATTTTAAATATTTTTTATGTATAAGAGCTTTTAATCTTTTGGATGAAAGCTTTACATATTTTTATGAAAGCTTTAATTTCTTTGTATGATAATTTTAAATATTTTGTTAATGAAAGAATTAAATTTTTTATACTCTCGCAACAAAGTTGCTAGCAACAAAGTTGCTAAGAGAGTATTATAGTTTTGTTCACATAACGGTTGTTTGTAACACCCAAAACTAAACGAGTTAGATATAGGGTTATATATACCAAAGTGATCAGGGTGAAGAGTGGAGTTCAAATCCGAATGTCTGTCTGTCCGTCCGTCCGTCCGTCCGTCCGTCTGTGCAAGCTGTAACTTGAGTAAAAATTAAGATATCTTAATGAAACTTGGAACACTTATTCCTTGGCACCATAGGAAGGTTGCTTTCGAAAATGAGCAAAATCGGACCACTGCCACGCCCACAAAATGGCGAAAACCGAAAACACACAAAGTGCCATAACTAAGCCATAAATAAAGCTATGGAAATAAAATTTGGTATGAAGGATCACACTATGAAGGGGCATATTTGGATGTAATTTTTTTGGGGAAGTGGGCGTGGCCCCGCCCCCTACTAAGTTTTTTGTACATATCTCGTAAACCAATAGAGCTATATAAACCAAGCTTTCTGCAGTCGTTTTTTTAGCCACTTCCTAATACAGTCCAAAAATGAAAGAAATCGGATGATAACCACGCCCACCTCCCATACAAAAGTTAGGTTGAAAATTACTAAAAGTGGGTTAACTCATTAACGAAAAACGTCAGAAACACTAAATTTCACATAAGAAATGGCAGATGAAAGCTGCACTCAGATCTTTTTACAAAATGGAAAATGGGCGTGGCGTCGCCCACTTATGGGTCAAAAACCATATCTCAGGAACTACTCGACCGATTTCAATGAAACTTGGTTTGTAATAGTTTCCTTACATCCCAATGATATGTTGTGAAAATAGGCCAAATCGCTTCACAACCACTCCTACTTCCTATACCAGAATTTTGAAGACGATCTGAATCGGTTACTTTACAATATATAAAGTAAGCACTAGTGAAGATATCGGTGCAGAACTTTGCACAAATACTATGTTTATAGTGTGGCAGCCCCATTCTAAAAATCACCGAAATCGGACCATAGGTTTTCAAGGCCCCATTAATCGAACATGAGGACCTCGGTGCTTCTAACCTAATATTATGGTTTCCAACTTTCGATGGACTTTATACCATATATATGACGAATATGTGGGTCAAATTGTGTATTATATAATATAAATAAAGTTAAATAAATAAATTGCGAGAGTATAAAATGTTCGGTTACACCCGAACTTAGCCCTTCCTTACTTGTTTTTATTTGAATTTGAATTTTGATTTGGCAAATGTCTCGTTTGAGTAGATCCTCTGCTTATAAGGTTCTTATGTTATTCGTATAGATCCAAATAATCCCTTTAATCAAACATATAGAAAGTAAAAATGAGAAAGATACAAAATTCCAATCATTGTTGTGACCAAATGACCAAAAATCATTAAACCCAAAATGTATTCCTCTCATTCATCATTCGAGTTCGAAATCAGTAGCCGAATTAACCATCATCACCGCCAAATTTCGGCAGCTTAATTTGGTAACCCCGAAGCAATACTGCCCAGGGACATCAATCAATTTATCATAATGATAACTAACTGCACTCTACTTCGAATTGCAGCTTACTTATTACGTGGCTATGTTATTGCTTTTGAAAATATTTCGAAATTGAAATAGATTTCCTCTAATGCTGACCTCTTGAGTCACAGCGAAAAAGCTTTAAGGCGCAAAAGAAAACATAAAAAAAATACGATTGATCTCAGTGGTGGCGGAATGCATGCATTATGACATTACAAAAAACTACAGGAGCCATATCGTAAGCCAACAACAACAAATACACCAACACAGATCACAGAAAATGCCTCAGAGTTGCAGGTGAAAATCGTATTTTGCTATTTCAGCCTTAATAGGCCATCACTGGCGCATTAATATGTACTCAAAGTGAAGTGAATTACTGTAATTTTTGGCTTCGATAATGTGGCCAACAACAGCAACTTGTTGTTGTTGTAGCAAGCATAAATGCAATTTTGATCCGAGCATACAGCAGCTGCAACACAAATTGTGACAACATATTGCACTAAACCAGTGATGGAGGTGGCCCTGACGCTTTTATGCAAGACTCTAATATGGTGTTCACATGGGAGATTTCAGTTAGGTTCATATTTTTATAAGAAATTTTGTTCTTCCAAATCCATTTTGCAGAAAATTGTCCGTGATATTACCATATCTAGGCGAAATCGGTCCAAATAGATTATAACCTTTCAAGCAAACAAAACATCTCTAAAATACTTTACTCTCATTACAAGTCCTGTCACTTTAAGCTTAGTACGCCCTTGAATAGTATAATCGTTTCTCTGACTTTTCTCTTTCTCCCTCGCACTCATCATGAATATTCACTTTAGCTCAATAAACACATGAATAGCGAGTACTCCCTCGTCTCATTCCTCTCTATCTCTCATCTTTCTCTCTCTCCCATATATTTATATCTCTATTTTTTCTCTGTTATTCCACTCTCTCTCACTCTTTCATCTTCATCCTTTTCCTACGTTAACCTATCTCTCTCTTTTCTCCCTAATTTCTCTCTATCTCTCCCTCTTTCTTCTTCCTCCTTTTCCCACTTTAAAAAGTCGTTGATATCAAAAGCACAGGAAAGAGCGATTCTAGACGAAATAAAAATCAAAAGTTTGGAATCGGAATTTGGAATATGAAGAGAGTCTTCTTGAGTATACATCGAAAACGAGAATATACCAAGCGAAATAAAAAAAATCGCGTCGGTGATTTAAAGTAAAAACACACAGAAAAGTTGGATATCTTATAAGACTCGGTAACGTTGTCAAGGCACCAGACCGGAATAGTTGATCTCTAACAAGCAACCGACTTAGTTGTTGTTGCTTCGAAGACTTAATATCAAATACTTCGATGGACTCCCTCTTGAATGAGCCCAGAAACTATCGTTTCCGAAGTTCCCGCCACATATTCATTCGTCTCCAATATCTTCCACATTTTATTTTCATTCTTCAGCAGATTAAAAAGAAACTTCAAGGCTTTAGAGAAGTATACCGACCGGCAATCTAACCTATCCCTTGGCTTATTACTGTTCCGAAAGAGATTCTACATATAACAACCTACTCAGCGATCTCGGATTTAAATCAAACCGAACTCAATATCTTTGAAACCTTCCAGTAAAGGGAACATTGACATAAGTGACACTTCGAAGCAAACCTTATTGATAAAAATTTCGTTTATTTCTCTCTCAAAACCTTTGCCCATTTCAGACAACCGTGTGAACACCTTATCAGTCAACTCTACTAAACTATATACCTCGTATGTATGTATGTAATATGCCAGTTAGACAAAATCGGTAGCAACCGTGAAGTCTCAAATCGACAGCAGCAACAACAACCACACTACTAAAGCACTATCCATCAACAAATAACCCTGATAAATGTGGCATTCAATATGCACGATTTTTCCATCATCGACGGCGATCTATCAAATTGGTGATGCTAGTGTGATGGTGGCGCCCGAGGGTGTACACCGCCCGCTTCGCCAAGCTGACCAACTCACCGTCGCCGTCGCCGTCGATACATTAGTTCGGCTCCATAACGGCTTTAGTTGCATGGAATGTCGTCTACAATTGCTGGTAAACGCCAAATCAACTCCTGGCTGGAGCTGAGGTTGAGGCTGAGTAGATAGCTGACTAGATGGCTGCTTAGTTGGTTGGTCGGTTAGCTGAAAAGTTGTCGGTGGTCGGTAGCAGTAGGCTACTTCGTTTATTTGACTACCTGACTACACTGATAGCGGCGGCAAAGGCCATGCATGAACGGGTGATTCAATAAAAATTCAGACACACAAACGAACATATGTGGACTTCATACTATATGGCTCTTTAATATGCATGGAGCTATACTTACTCGTACATATCCATGCGCTCTTAAACATGTCGGTTGCCGGCGGCACTTCATGTCGCCGATATGCAGAACTAATGAGTGCTATTGTTGTTGTTGTTGTTGCTGACCACTCTTCAATATGTGAAATAATATATAGCAGATTTGAAAGCAATCATGGTGCTACATCTCAAGTGAGTGAATTAGACATTATGTAGACTAATGTTTCACACATTAAAATCTGTATGGGTGTGTGTGTGTGTATGACTAGTAACCCTGCCAGCCAGGCCTAACCACTTTCCCCTCATGTTTCTTCAATTACTAACACCAACGCACACGGTTGGGTTGTTTTGTTTTTGTATTCGTACGTGTGAGGGGAATAGTGGTTAAAAAACTCACAAGCAGCTATGCTGGCCTATGGCAAACTCACCACTTTTGTGGGTTTAAAAAACTTCGGTTTAACCAGCTTTTTCACCACCTTTGGCTGGCAGGGAAATAATGGTCTTACATGGGTACTACATATGTATGTAGGTGCGGCTGGATACCTTTTGATGGTGGAGATGATAATGTTTTCAGTTCACACTCTACAACCTTCAGATAAGATGATGCCAAAGTGGTACCAATATTAATAAGGGAGCTAGTTTATGGAAAGAACTCTAGAATTGGGGTTCTGATGAACTGGAATGCTGAAAATCTTTAAATATTTACTTTTAATTAAAAAAAAGCGGTTGTCCTTTCAAAATATAATGAAAATTTACCTCTTGTGAACGCATAAAATGTAGACAAACCCACTTAACCTTTAAAACTATAAAAAAACCTCACTTTTCATAACCCTTCGGCCACAGATAAATATAAACAAATCCTGGCCTCTCACTATAAATACAACCCATAAAAATATTACTGACTTTAAATAAAATCTAAACATCAAAGCCCAAAGATCAATGACCACACCAAATATCAAAAAAAAGATTCCGAACCCCTGCGGAAGATCATTGACCTCGACCAAAATGTAGACAAGCCCGGTCAAAGGTCATTACTTCGACTAAAATTTAACAAGCCCCAGCCAAGGATCATTGACTCCGTGAAAAATGTAAATAAACCCCCGAGGATTGTCATTGGTCTCGACCAAAATCTTAACAAAACCCAGTCAAAAGTCAAAATAATATAAAGAAACCCCAGTCAAAGGTCAGTGACCTCGACCAAAATGTAAGAAACCCAATCAAAAGTCAAAAGTAAAAAAAAAAATGTAAAGAAACCCCAGCCAAAGGCCATTGACCTCGGCTTACATTCACGTGATGTCAGTTTTATATGTATGTATATTGATGAGTCTAGTAGTGTCAGGTTTGTATAAATTTTACGAGGTAATTTAACCTAATTAATCGTTAATATTTTGAGTAGTCATATTAGGTCGGTTTTATTTACCTCTACAGAAATCAAGTGAGTCCAAATATGTTTAAATTTCCATGGATTCCATCACATGTAAGGTTTGTTTATTTTCCGAAGGGTCACATGAGGTAAGAGAAGCTTATTATTTAAAGACTCACTTGCGATCAAGTTGGTACAAATTTCTTCGGTACATGTGCGGTCAGGCTTGTTACAATTGAAGGGGTCACGTGAGGTCAAGTCTGTTCCCAGCTTTCGGGGTCACATGAGATCAGATTTATTAACATTTTATGGACTCACATGAGGCCAGAGTCTGAGGGATCCCTTAAGGTCCGATTGATAAATACCAAATCAATAGTGTAATTCATCAGAACTTTTTTTCGACTTCGAAGTCGAATTCGGAGTTAGAGTTGTAGACGATATAATATAGTACGAGCTGATTTTTTAGACACATGTTTGTATTTATGTACATAATTCTGTGAAGAAGCTCTAATCCAAGCACTACAAAGTTGCGCACATCAGTACAACACTTAAAGCTAAGCCCTAACGCTATATTATAATGTATAGCGCAACAATGAGGCTTATTGATAACCACAGCTTAGAAACGCTTCTCTAAACATTACGCAGAATTCAACTGGCGAGCGCGCGCTGCTTGCATGCATTTCTTAGTATTTCCAATTTAGGCAATGGCATGGCTGCCTGAATATAATCACACGCGTATGGCAGCCATCTGAGCGTTGCCACTGGAAGATTTGCGATAGCACTTGACGAACCGCACAGATAAAGCGGAAAAAATAGTGGACACACCAACAACGTAAACACAAAGTAGGCACACAAAGCTTGGAACTGTTGTTGTTGTTGCGCGCTGATATTTGGACTGCAGCCGAGGCTGCTTGAGCCTGAGCCCAACGCTGCAGTTAGCTCATTCCGGGAATCGTACATTTCATCATCGTCATTTTAGACATGTGCTCCATTTTTCCGATTCTTAAATGTGTATATGTGTGTGTGTTTGTATGCTATGTGTGTGCCTCTGAACGCCGCCGTGACTTTAAATCAGCCGCTCGGCGAACTCGCGCGTCTTCTCATGGCTAACGGCTAATGTCTGTCTGTCTGATGGCTTGTCGTCAGCTGGTTGCGTTCGACTACTGTGAGATATCAATCATATTTGTGGCGCTGTGCACTTCCAGATGTTCATACATCACACACAGATGCACACTCTCATACTTGGGAAGTAAAAAAACTGCGCAACGGCAACTAAGTACCCAAGTAAAAATTCAATATTGAGCAAAAACAAAGCATTGCACAACTATTTCTAAGTTGTTGACACTAGGTCCATACAGACCCACACATCTATATGTACGTCTGCATGTATCTCCCGCAACCAATGAGTGCCAGCTACAGATGCCGCCACAGTCAACAGCAACGTCCAGTCCAGTTCATGGGGTGGCTTGAGGCACACTTATTGTATTTATGTGTTGTTGTTGTTGCTATTATTGTTTTTGTTATGGCTACTTACTCGCCATACACGCTACTAAGTTATACGCGCTTTCGTAATTACATTATGTGGCATGAATTATTAGACCATATTTGTAACGCAGCTAATGCGTTTCTGAGAAGTTTCGTCCGGTCTCCATTTTTGACATGAAACTGATATCGCTGCACCGACATTAATGATGGTAATGACTGCTGACTGGTGTTGAATGTTGAAATTTCTGTTTCAAATTATGAGCGAAGGCAGTCACACATATACACATACATATGTATGTATGAATCGGCTGGGGGGCTTAAGCTATCGACGCGGGCAAAACGGCATTTACAGACCATCCATTTTCATTTTCGCAAGGCTGACTGATGTTCATTGAGAACGGCTGATCAATACATACTAAGAAGCAGACATACATATATACTTAAATATATACAATTTATGTACAAAGCAATGTTGGAGATGTTCAAATATATATATAAGTAGATTATATATAAAGGAAGTTGACATAGGTTGAATTTGAATAAGAAAATCGGAAAATTTTCGAAGTCCAATGACAAAATAAGATTAGCTTATAGACATAGATACGTGTTTATAGTAGATCTACATATATAAATACATATATATTAACATACCTGGCTGTAGCGTAGAAAACTTGGTCGAGCGGCAGCAAAAATCTGAAAAGAAGAATAGGGAAATTTTCATTCAACTTTAGATCACAATATACAAACAAAGTAAGGAAGGGCTAAGTTCGGGTGTAACATAACATTTTATAGCAATTTATTTATTTAATTTTATTTAGGGGTTATATACAGTTAGGAGGTCGAAAAAAAGACATTTTTTCAAGAATTTTTTCTAAGCAAACTATTTGGTTTATTGATTTGAAACTTTGCAGATATATTATGACAACCTTAAACTATATTCACATATTTTTTATTGTCAAAAATAATTATGGGGAACGTTGATATTGCCCATTTTGCAGAGGTCCGCAAAAAAGACCTCTTGCGGTGAGCACGTTATCTCTGGACTGGATCATCTAAAATGCAAAAACCAAATAAATTTCAATGATATAATAAATATTCTAGTGATTGATCGAAGGAATTAGCAAAAAAAATTTTTTTGACAAAATGGCGGCTACTAAAAGCAAAATGTTAGATTTTCGACCAACATTCGGATCTTTAATTGTTTATAAAAATAAGAAATCGGATGGGAAATCCTTCGATTTATTACTAACAAATATAGTTAAGAAGCTTGTGTAAAAATTTCAGACCGATCGGTTCAGCCGTTTTTGAGAAATCTTGCTCACCGACTTTGAAAACACCGTTTCGAGAAAAACGAGTTTAAAGTTTTGGAAGCACTTTACATGTAGTCGGCACGTCTTCACTAATGTGTCTATAACTTCGAAAATATTCGTCGGATCGACTTGAAATTTTGTGTGTGTATACTTAAATCGCAAAAAAAATCGATTTTTTGAAAATCCTAACTGTATATAACCCCTTAATAACACACAATTTGACTCACATATTCGTCATATATATGACTATATATAGCTAGGTGATGTTGTGACCCGATTTCACCCATTTTTGACACGGAGTCATATGTATTATCAGAAGAAAAAGATTCCTAGAACAATCCTTTGTAAACAATTTCACTTTCATAACTTAATTTATAGCTTATTTATAGCTCTTTATGTGTTTTCGGTTATCGCCATTTTGTGGGCGTGGCAGTGGTCCGATTCCGCCCATCTTCGAAGTTAACCTTGTTATAGTGCCAAGGAACACGTGTACCAAGTTTAATTATAGATTGTTTGTAGAATTTCTTTTTATTGATTTGAGCTTTTACTGCTCGATCCCTATTTGCTCTATTAAAATTGTGTCCAAGTTGTCATAATTGAGTACTGAATCAAACTATCATGTCATCATTGGATACTATTTCAAAGTTTTTAAGTCTAGAAATCTTATACTTCAGAGAAACGTTGGACATTTCAATTGTGATTACAATATTGTCTTGTTAGTGACCCCAGGAACCGAGTAACGAGTTTCAAAATTTCCGGTAAATTAAAAACCATATTGGATCCGCCAAACCGACACCGAATTCGTAATCAGCGACCACGAAAACCCATGGGTAACGAGTTTCAAGCGAATGCGTTGAAGTTTTAAGAACGCTGTCCGCCATATTGGTTTTCTGGGGTTATATCAAAACCCCGATCTGATGGTTTTAAATGACCTCAACTCCAAAAACATGAGGCACACATTGTAAGACCACCAGGTCAAGACACTTTTTTTGTGTGGCTGTGTTTATAAAAGATTCATAGTGGATGCTGGTTTGTTCAACCCAGGGATCTGGAGGTTCACAAAGGCTTTTACTCCAAGTACACATTTCCAAACTATAGTCTGTTTGGCGAACGTTAGTAGTAGTTCTTAACTACTCATTGCATTGCAAATAAAAAATACTTAGAAGGCGATCCGCTTGGTCGACTACTACCGCCGCTAGCGGATCTGTACCGGGAACTCCGGAAGCAGAGACATAGTTGAAGCCTGACATTTCAAGAATTTAGAATTGGAAAATGCTGCAGGAGGTTAAAATACAGATCTTAGAGATTGTCTCTTTATAGACCTCATATCCTCATTCTTATTGATTCACATACTCATCGTGGAATGTTTTTGTCAAATGTTCACTTATGAAAGTAAAATACCTTAAAATGGTTCTGTGCTCTTTTGTATTAAAAGGCGGAAACCACTGTCTCTGGAGAAAAATGGCCTTCGTTCTAACGACAATCGAGGCTATGTAACTGGAACGGATCCGAATTTTTATCCGACCAAGGATACACAAATATTCTGAAAAATGTATGATTAACAAAACATTGAAGGCATTCGATCGCATAACAAGCTAGCCTCAAATTCATAAAAATTCACCGGATTTAAGCCCGACTTAATATAAATTAATATAATAAACAAATAACTGTACTCAACTTTATATGAATATTAATGAAATTCACAACTGTCTTTATGCTCTAATAACTGCCAGATTATCTCGGTTGAGCATGCGTTCTCACCTGCGCGGTAACATATCCCTGCAAGGTGAGCATTACAAGCCAATTGTTGTGGCATTCCGTCAACAAATTCCATCAACCCATTAATATGTAGCCAATTTTTTTTGTTTTTGCTTTTGTTAGTTTGAAACAGTTAAGTAAGGATCAGCATGTGTGTGTGGCAGGGTTAGCGACTTCCTGCACCGGACGTGCTACAATATTGAATTCATATTGCAAATAGATGCCCTTCAAGTGCAGCGATATGCCGTGCCAAAAAGGTGAGGTTATATATCATAATTACTTTGTAACTGCATGTGCAATAACGGTATTTTATAATCGATTTCAGTGATCGGTTTGGCTGAACGAAGTAGTTACGGGAGTAACGGTATTGCAAATTTACAATTTTAGTCAAACATCCCTCCAAAAATTTTTATAATATGGTTAATAAGTAAACTCATTCAACCTTGTAATGCTTGTGATAACCTATTAACATCAGCATAAATTAACCCAGTATTAGTTGAGAATACAAATAATATAACTAAATAATATTTTCTGGACTTGGATTCGTGTAAAATAGATGGAGCTCCAGGAAAGTAAAACATGAACCTATAAAGTAATTTAGACGAAAGAGAAGATACGAACTAAAACTAAAAAGATTGTAATTTGATGAACCATGTTTATTTATAAAATTAAAATCAGCAAAGAGAACTACATAATATCCATTCTGGAAGACAGGTATTGAATCATTCGTGGGTCCTATAACTACTCTGTTTTATCCGTCGTGATCCGATCCATTTGGTTTTGACGTCGACCGCCTGCCTTATTTGTATTGAACCTCCGATTTGCAATAATATAGAATAAATATTTCAGGATAGACATATTTAAGGACGGAGAACATTTTTTTTTTTTCATTTATATATTTACGGATTTGAGAATTAAAATCGATAAAAGAGCGCGTTAAAAACAGTACCAGGCGTGAAAATATCTAGGTCTTCCCGAAAGTCATAAAGAGTAAAAATAAATGATAAATTAACAAAGTGATAATGATATTGGTAGGATTAGGAAGATATATCGTGTGATCCAAGTGGAGGTACCTACTGTGCGTATTATTCGCAACACCATCACCCATCTTGAGACCCATCTAATAGATCACATCCTGAGCGTGAACACGAAAACCGTGGAGAGTCGATTCGGCGCCGTTCGCAGCAACTCGGACTGACGTATAGACTAACTCGGCGCATTTTACGTCGAGATCTTAAATTGAAAGCGTACAAAATAGAGCTTGTACAAAAACTGACCCCGTTCGACCTTCCCAAGCTGCATCGCTTCGCTCTTGAATGCTCTTGCAAAGTTCCAACGACGTTTTCATGCAAACTCTGTTCAGCAAAGAGGTCTATTTCTGACTCAATGGGTATGTAAGCAAACAAAATTGCCGCAATTGGGACGAAGAAGAGATTCATCCAGAAAAAACAACGGTTTGGTGTGGTATGTGGGCCGGTGGAATCATCGGTACATATTTCTTCCACAAATTATGCCAGTGAGAACGTAACTGTCAATGGCGACCCTTATCGCGTCATGATAACCGACTATTTCATGCCTGAAATTGAAGCTCGTGATCTCGGCGCCATTTAGTTTCAAAAAGACGACGCCACTTTCCACACATCGCATCAATCAATGGATTTATTGAGAGAACACTACGATGAGCTGATAATTTCCCAATTTGGGCCGGTCGATTGGCTACCAAGATAATGTGATATCAGACCGTTAGACTTTATCCCGTGGGGATTTGTAAAGTCTAAAGTCTATGCGGACAATACTGCTTCGATTCAGCAAGCAATGCAATGCGCGTGTCATTTGCCAGTTACCAGTCAAAATGCTCGAACGAGTCATCGAAAATTGGACTCAACAGATGGACCATCTGAGACATAGGCGATCGATAGAGACAATCTATATAAAATAAAGAAAGAATGGTCTGTCAAATGATAATAAATATTTGCTATTAAATTTAAATTTTCTGTGTTTTTCCTCTTCCTAAGAAGTCTTTTATGTACCACCCTCTACCGATATATATAGTATATGCCATATGCAACTCTGAATTTACTGCAATGCCAATAGCAACACAAAAAGCTTTGAATCCTTTCTGCACGAAAGTGTTGAGTGCTGTCGAGTGAACATAAACAAAAGCATTGTAGTGCAGAATTTCGCATTTTATTCATAATTTTAATTAACAATGGAAAGTTGCTGCGCCGAACAAAAGCGGCAAACAATTAAAAAATGCGCTCTAAGTATCCGGCTATTTTTGAATAGCAACGCCTACTTGAAAGGTTTCACACTGAATGACTCGATTACTCGGCTGATTGCAGTAATCCATTACCAGCAAACGGTAATGTAATGGTGGGCAGTGGTGGTGGTGTTGAGTATATTTATACACAGAGGTAGTTGTAAATGCGGTACTTGTGGGTTGGATTTGCGATGTGGGTAAAATATATAATTTTAGAAATATAAAAGTACAGTTTTAAATTTATTTTTTATATTTTTTGAAGTTCTTAAAGCCAATGCATTCACTACATGGTTGGGTATGCTGCAAGTGTACTAAAATACCATGAATTTTTCAGCTCTTTAAGCTAGAGAAATTCTACCGATTTTCACCTGCTGATAGCGCATAGTCTCGCTTACGGTAAATAAACTCTATTTCCCCACAACATCCATATATACAAGAGCATATATGCACCCCTCCACCCATACCTGTTACATATATAAATAATGCAAGCCGCAATTAAGTCACAGCCTCGTCAAAATCCGAAAGAACTGTTTACCTTAATGCAGACACTTAGCGGTGGCCACAAGCTGCACCGCCTGGGGTTGGTGGAAATTTCGCCAGCGTCATGGCTACTTACGCAGCGGCTCAAAAGAATTTTCATGAATTTTAAATTGCGTTCCAAATTGCGAAAAGATTGATATCCAATCACACGCAGACACATCACATTTACACAAAGCCACCAGGCAGTGTTGACTTGGGCGAGTCGGCAAGTGCAACGCTGCTAGGCACAGACACCCATTTACAACTTGCCGTCGGATTTTCTGCAAATATTGCGTGCGGCAACAAGGTGCACACTCTCTCGCCATATTGCCATTGATAAGTCGCTGCGACGGCGCTGACCGCATGCGACACATTAGGCCGTGTATATCTGGTTGGCCACTTTAGTCAATGCATTGATTGGATTGAGATTTATTTGAGTGAAAAGAAAGTGGGGTGGCTTGAAGGAGGTAAGTGTGCTTGAAATAACCCAGTAAGCAGATTGGATTTAGTTGAGAACAATAATAATCGGTTTCAATGATCGGAAAATACTGCTGGAAAAAGCTTTGGTTTGGTCCTAAACCTCAGACCACTCAAGATGGTCGAAGCCATGTTGGAGTAAGAAAGAGTTTGAAACAGATCAGATCGACAGATCTAATGGAAAAACAAGGCGCAAAATCTTCACTGAGCACTTGTCCAATACTATTACCAGAGATCAAACAGATGTTACAGAACGGAAATGCTAAATATTCAGATTTTCGAGTTCCACAAGATGAACTTGATATTCGGTTTCTCAACTTCAACTTCTAGTTGGTATTCCGGGATGTGATATTTATATGGATGTTACCTTCTAAGTTTGATAGAAAGTACTAACGAAAAAGTGCTTGATTAAACCATTGGAACAGGTTCAGCGGAAACAGCAGCGAACCTGTTTGATAGGGATAACCGGTGCTATGAAAACAACTTCAACAAAGGCTTTGGAGGTTATCCTAGATATCCGCCCAATATGTACATATCCAAGTGAAGTATGATGCAGCGCTTACAGAGTGTAGGCTAAAGATCTTGGGCTTCTGGACCCAAACATTGCACCAGTGGGGACATGGTATCTTACTAAATCTTGTCACTGAACTCGGTTTAGATTGGTCCTGTGACCGGGAAACTGAGACTGTTGGGGAGATAAAAGCAACGTTCTCCTTCCCCAGCAGAGAAGTGTGGACCAACGATACAATCATAGATAATACAAATGGTGAAATCTACATATTCACCGATAGATCGAATGGTGAAACAGGTACGGGAGCTGACTTCTTCTGTAAAAATCCAAATACAGAAAATAACTAAAAACTAAACAACTCGGTATTTCAAGCTGAGATTGTCGGATCAAGTGAAGGCGCTAAGTGGGCTTGTACCCCAACAAACAGGTCCATCAACTTTTTTGTGGATAGTCAAGCAGCTATTAAGACTATCCGCTGCACCAACACGAAGTCTCACTGTGTTAGATTACGCAAAGAGGCAATTAATGGACTAGCGGGAGAAAACTCATTCAAAATTATCTGGCTACCCGGTCATATAGGTATAGAAGGAAATGAAAACGCCGATGAATTGGCCCGCTCAGAGGCAGCTGGGAACGCAGTTTCCTTAAACTGTTCTAGAACTTTCAGTTTTCTCATGCGCTGCCTAAAGCAATGGATGCTAGGGGAAATCTCAGGTCCTGGAACATTTGCAATACGTTGTTGACACTGGACAGACCAAAAAACTTTTTATTTTGAGCAAAAGAAAACTAAGCTATGTCACAGGAGTTATCACGGGGCACCTACCTCTAAGAGGCCAATGCACGGAAGATGACAAGACACTAGAGCATTATCTTTGCGAATGCCCAGCCTTCTGTCGGTTAAGAAGAGACACCTTCCATGGCTCTCAATACTCAAATCTAAGAGAAATTGGGCAGCCGGGATGGAAAAAACTCAGAAGCTTCGTCAAATCGAGCGAGTTGTTCAGGTCATGTTTATCAGGGTACCCTCGGAGAGCACAATGGGCCTAATGATGGCCTAAGTGCGACCGCTTGCGGTCAGGCTCACTTCGCCTTCCTTTTCAACCAACACCTTCCCAATCATCTGTAAAGTAACCCAACTTCTGTAAAAATGTTCTAAATTCGTCCTTCCTATACAGATTTTAAAACTTAGAAGCCGTATTTTCTTCATTGAATTGTAATTATCTGAGGGATTCAAGATTGATCAGAACTTTTTGAGATCTGAGTTATAGAATGACGTTTTTTCGTTTTGACGAGATATTTTTGAGATGAACTCTCCAACTAGGCGACCACTATTGAGGCGATAGTACAGCCAAAGCTACATTTCAAACTTTAAAATCATTAATTTTCAGGTCTCTAAGAATTATTTTTAAGTTTACTGGGTAAATACTTAAGTGATGTTAGGCCGTTACCTTTGCCGCTTCCCACCTTCCGTCGAACGTCCAACAACTCATCTATCATAGTAGAGAGTAGTGCAAACGGTGCTATCGCTTCCATCCATGAATCTACACACAGCCAGCTTGACTTTGTGACCGTTGTAACGACAGTTGCTTTAATTTGTTATTGTTGTTGCTGCGTTTTTTCTGTGTAGTTTTTTTTTGTCATCTACCTACTGACTCTTCGATTCGCAAACTTGTTTGTGTTTACGAAGTCGGCTTGTCGTTTTCGTTTTTGTTGCCTTCATTCTGTTCATGTTGATTTAACAAACGGAAAATTGCGATTTGTGTGACTTGATGCTTCTGTGCGTTTTTTTTTCGCCAGCTTGTAGTATGCTCGTGTGCTCGCGTCTGTCGGTCGCTGTCCGATGTCCGTTGCCGACGCTGACCGTCGTTAGACATGATCAGCTCATACCCATACGAATTGATTGAACGTGAGTGGCAAATATTAACGAAATTTACTGGTTTCTATGAGTTTATTATGCACCACAAGAGCCACCGACGTATTATGTAATTTCAACAATTCAACATGACATTGGCACGATAGATCTGGCATTCTGAAATTTATGCGTTTGAGGAGAGGCTTACGTGCCTTTATATTTATATGAGTGCATTTAGATTGCAAATGGTATAAAGTGGATATTGATAGGAGCGTGAATGGCATTATATTGCGTTTGAAGATTTGTTTTTGTTTCTTTTTTTTTCAAACTAGATACTGAGTATGGAATGCCACGGCGTTGCCATTTATGGTTAACATGTTGCATAGAATATGAGTAGTTTTTTTCCACCTAACGGTTGTTTGTAGCACTTGGAACTAATAGAGATAGATATAGAGTTCTAAATATCGAAATGACCGGAGTGAAAAAGCTCATACTATGGACTTTGCATGATCTCCTACTTGAACGTTCTTGATCATTGACCTTTGACGTTTATAACATTTAAATCCACGCTTGGCCTCACTTAATCCCTAGTTTGACCCCTGGCTGAATCTAGTATGAACTATAGTTAGGTAAGGCGTCTGGTTGGTTAAAGATCAAAGGGTCTCAACCCAGATAGTCGAGAAACTAAACGGACACTCAAGAGCTCACTGACTGTTCACTCAAAGATAGTCAAGAAGTGCTTAGCCCCTCTATCAGTAGCTTCCAGCTACTTTACTATAATACTCGTTTGGGTACCAGGTCATAGCGGTATCGCTGGAAACTGCTTAGCCGATGAGCCTGCGCGAAAGGACACCCAAACTGCAATCTTATCAGGGATGAGTACAAGCTGGTGTCCCACTATCCACATGCCTCTCCGCATTATTAGTGGTCGTCGAATGAACACGGTAGGCGTTGGACATTGAGCCGCTTCTGTGCGACTGCGAGATCATTCTGGCCTAATGTGGATAGCAGGAGATCCATTGAGCTATTTGCTCTTAGTAAGATTCAGCTGGCCGTCATGATAGGACTCATTACTGGCCATTACCCGATGGGGTTACATGCCGTGAGGCTAAATGTCCTGACGGACGCAAATAGGCAAAGTTGCATGGTAGAAGGAGACATTGAGGCATCGAGATCTCTTGTGGCACAGAAGATCAGCCAATCTAACCTAACCTAACTTAAATGGACACACAAGTATTCGAAGGAAAACAGAGTTTATTTCAAATCCTCTGTCGAAGTGTCTTTTAAACTTATAAACTTTCAAGAAATCTAAGCAAATTTCAATTGATCTATCTAGTTTTGTCGATAAAGTGAAGAGCAGAGCTTTGAGTCGACACGCTTTCAAATAAATAATTTTTGAGTAATCCCTTCAAATTCAAATTCACCACATTTCAATCACTTTCTAATTAAAATCTAAAGAGACATATATGTATATTGAATAGCTAAGCTTTCTAAAACTACCGTTATACAAATAAAAATCCAAACTTTGATTAAATATTTGCAATAATTCATAATGAGAAATATGTGAATGTCGCAGCGGGGGCTTTATTCAAAAATAAATAGTGATATGAATTTAGTTATGGGTTCAGTAGCATTAATATGAGATTTATATATACATATATGTTTATAGAGGACCCATTGAAATCCTGAAGTGTAAACCATACATTTCATTTTCAAATAGGCATATACGTTTGCTTTTGAATGCGTTCCACGTTCTCACACATGAAAATACCTTTACAAATATTAAAATATTTACTTGTGAGGTGTTAATTAGTGCCAGCGCGCATAGAAATTTTATATTTAAGCCCCGTCCTTTTATGAAGTCAAATAAAGTTTACACATTCCTGCAGCTAATTTGAAATATTTCAATAGCTCGCGCTTGATATTATTACGCTCTTGTATGCGTGTAGGTGTGCGTTTCGCGAAACCCAGTGGGAAATGCTCCTTGCATTTGACATTTAAATTGTTATGAAAAAATGTGTCTTTACTCATACCGACCAATTTATAATAATTAAGGTAATCATACTGAGTTGGGCCATACAAAAGTAATAAAAGAAACAAGAATTAAGTATCATAAAGAAATTATCGATTAATCGGTATTTTCGATAATTTTCTTGTCACTTTTCGATTATATATTTCTTATGTTATAAAAAAGAGATTATTGAACAAAAGTGTATACTACAGATTATTTATTTTAAAAATATCCGTATGGACATAAATATAGAGTAATCCATTTCGAGATTCCCCACAATTTCAAAAAAAAAAAAACACAGAAAATTCAAATTTATTGGGGAATGTTTATTATCATTCGAAGGAACATTCTTTGGCATTTCCTTTTTATACTCTCGCAACAAATGTTGCTAAAGAGAGTATTATAGTTTTGTTCACATAACGGTTGTTTGTAACACCCAAAACTAAACGAGTTAGATATAGGGTTATATATACCAAAGTGAGGGTGAAGAGTGGAGTTCAAATCCGAATGTCTGTCTGTCCGTCCGCCCGTCCGTCCGTCCGTCTGTGCAAGCTGTACTCAAGTTACAAAAATTAAGATATCTTGATGAAACTAGGCACACCTATTTCTTGGCACAAAAGGAAGGTTACTTTCGAAAATGAGCAAAATCGGACCACTGCCACGCCCACAAAATGGCGAAAACCAAAAACACATAAAGTGCCATAACTAAGCCATAAATAAAGCTATGGAAATAAAATTTGGTATGAAGGATCGCACTATGATGGGGCATATTTGGATGTAATTTTTTTGGGGAGGTGGGCGTGGCCCCGCCCCCTACTAAGTTTTTTGTATATATCTCGCAAATCAATAGAGCTATATAAACTAAACTTTTTGCAGTCGTTTTTTTTAGCCACTTCCTAATACAGTCCAAAAATGAAAGAAATCGGATACTAACCACGCCCACCTCCCATACAAAAGTTAGGTTGAAAATTACTAAAAGTGGGTTAACTCACTGACGAAAAACGTCAGAAATACCAAATTTCACATAAGAAATGGCAGATGAAAGCTGCACTCAGATTTTTTTACAAAATGGAAAATGGGCGTGGCGTCGCCCACTTATGGGTCAAAAACCATATCTCAGGAACTACTCGTCCGATTTCAATGAAACTTGGTTTATAATAGTTTCCTTACATCCCCATGATATGTTGTGAAAATAGGCCAAATCGCTTCACAACTACGCCTACTTCCTATATACCAGAACTTTGAAGACGATCTGAATTGTTAACTTTAGAATATATAAAGTAAGCACTAGTGAAGATATCGATGCAGAACTTTGTACAAATACTGCATTTATAGTGTGGCAGCCCCATTCTAAAAATCGCCGAAATCGGATCATAGGTTTTCAAGGCCCCATATATCGAACATGAGGACCTCGGTGCTTCTAGTCTAATATTATGGTTTCCAACTTTCAATGGACTTTATGCACTATATATGACGAATATGTGGGTCAAATTGTGTATTATATAATAGAAATAAAGTTAAATAAATAAATTGCGAGAGTATAAAATGTTCGGTTACACCCGAACTTAGCCCTTCCTTACTTGTTAAAGAATATCTCTATTAAATATTAGTCGTGACTAAGTGTCAGATGGTCCATGGACCGTTGAGTCCAATTATCGATGATCCGTTCGAGCATTTCGACAGGTAACTGACGAATGACAAGCGTGATGTTTTGCTCTAAGGTCTGATTCCAAACGGGATTATCCGCATAGACTATAGACTTTACATATCCCCACAGGAAAAAGTCTTACGATGTGATATCACACAATCTTGGTGGCCAATCGGCCGACCCAAAAAGTGAAATTATCTGCTCACCGAAGTGTTCTCTCAATAAATTCATTGATTGATGCGATGTCTTGTTGAAACCAAATGTCGCCGAGATCACGAGCTTTAATTTCAGACATCAAATAGTCAGTTATCATAGCATGACTTCCTCGGAATGTTATAATTAATTTATTCTCAGAATTTTTAGAAGTTTGATTGTTTTAAGCGTCTCTCGGAGAGTCGAGAAAAATGTGGAAATAAAAGTGGAATGAAAAACTATGCTTGCTTGAAAACGCTTCAGCAACTCACAGATTTCTGTAGCAGAACTGGATGGCATCATCTTTTTTGCTACTACTGGGAGATACTTAGAATACGCTAACAATAAACATTTGTCTTTCGCTATGCAAATCCATATGAATGCACTTTCATATGACACATGAGTACTCTAAAGTCAAGTGCGGCTATTTGAATGAGTACGTTTTAATAAAGGCAAAGACAAATCTAAGTCGACCGTGGCTACTTGGATACTCTACTGTAATTAACATGCGAGTATCCATGTGACACTCATCAATACTTAATTATGTTTATTTTCACTTGAGAGTAGATGTGTGTTGCTTTTTAAAGAATAACCATTGAAATGCTAAAGAATGAAAGGTATATGACCGGCACTCGGCGAGAGTTGAAGGCCTTTCATTTGCATTAAGAGCCAACAACTCCCTCCAAAATGCAGCGCTATGATTCTAATATATGGACTTAAGTATACTGTTAAGCTGAGCGGAAAACTGTACTTAACAGTGTGAATCCAAGATTGTCACACTCACATTGGTGTGAGTCTTGGATAAAGTGAAAGGAGCACAGTACTTCTTAAGAAATTTTTTCTTGAAACTGTAAGATTGCTCTCCCTTATATACAAATAATTATCGCTTACGTGTCTTGGCATATTTTGACTTTCTCCATATATCTCGCTGCATATTAAAGTATGTGTGAAAAAGAAACCCTCTGATTGGCCGCGTAGCCCTTACACAATGTAATGTTAAGGATAAGTGTCTTTACGTGCTCGAAAGCCACATATGCTGCCAGCAGCTCCATCCTCAGTCCGAACATGGCCTAGTCAATGAGAGGCTCTTATTATTGCTGTGATAAAGAAGCGAGCTGGCTAATGAGTACTCGCATTCATTAAGTCCGTACAAAGATGTGTAAATAAGCGTGTAATTGTGCTGGGGTTATTGACTTTTTTATAAAGGATGCATTTCGACATACAAGTAAGAGTGGCAGAGCTAATCTCCAAACCTCTGTGTTTCCAGGAGTAATGAAAGTTGCGATTTGGATTTGTAGTATGTGCATATTTATTGTAGAGATTGAAAGGCTTGGAGATCTACAAACGCTAAACTCTTTATTTCGCGAACAGAAAATATATCCACACAAATGGTCATAGCTGCAATGTCGCGTGCTTGGAATGTTTGCAGCGAGTAAGAGTACTCAAAAAAATCACCAAAATTCGCTTTGAGGCTCGAAAGCCTTTAAAACTGCGCCTAGTAGCCATAAAAGGAGCAAGGAGACCTGTGACTGAGCGCAAGTTTAATTAAGATTGTGGAAGAACTTTTCAGATTTGTTGAATAAAGAAATTAGTAAAGAACATGGAGAAGAATCGAGCTCTTGATGGACAACTCGAGTTTCAGGTCTTCTATAAGTAGTAATAGCACTGTTAAAGAACTGAGCTTGATAACGGGATTCCGCTAGTAGTCATCTACGTTAAAATCTTCGCTCTTCCTGTCTTATTGTTTTGGGATTATCGTTCTTATTGTGCTTTTTTATACTCTCGCAACAAAAGTTGCTAAAGAGAGTATTATAGTTTTGTCCACATAACGGTTGTTTGTAAGTCCTAAAACTAAAGGAGTTAGATATAGGGTTATATATACCAAAGTGATCAGGGTGACGAGTAAAGTTCAAATCCGGATGTCTGTCTGTCCGTCCGTCTGTCCGTCCGTGCAAGCTGTAACTTGAGTAAAAATTGAGATATCTTAATGAAACTTGGAACACGTATTCCTTGGCACCATAAGAAGGTTAAGTTCGAAAATGGGCGGAATCGGACCACTGCCACGCCCACAAAATGGAGATAACCAAAAACACATAAAAGGCTATAACTAAGCCATAAATAAAGTTATGAAAATAAAATTTGGAACATAGGATCCTATTAGGGAGGGGCACATTTGGATGTAATTTTTTTGGAAAAGTGGGCGTGACCCCGCCCTCAAATAGGTTTTTTGTATATAACTCGCAAACCAATAAAGCTATATAAACCAAACTTTCTGCAGTCGTTTCTTTTAGCCGTTTCCTTATACAGTCCAAAAATGAAAGAAATCGGATAATAACCACGCCAACCTCCCATACAAAGGTTAGGTTGAAAATGACTAAAAGTGCGTTAACTCACTAACGAGAAGCGTCAGAAAGACCAAATTTTACATAAAAAATGGCAGAAGGAAGCTGCACTGAAATTTTTTTACAAAATGGAAAATGGGCGTGGCGTCGCCCACTTATGGGTCAAAAACCATATCTCAGGAACTACTCGACCGATTCGAATGAAATTCGGTATATAATATTTTCTAGGCACCCTGATGACACGTGTGGAAATTGGATGAAATCAATTCACAACTACGTCTACTTCCCATATAACTCAATTTTGAACTCCATCTTATTCCTTCACTTTATAATATATACATAAGGAACCAATGAAGATAGCGAAATAAAACTTTACACAAATACTGTATTTGAGCTGTGACATCACTTGTGGAAAAATTATCAAAATCGGACCATGACTTTTCAAGGCCCCTGATATCAAACATGAAGAACTCAGTGCCTAAGGGTAATTTTTCACCGAAAATATAGGTAAATCTCTAAATAAATTGCGAGAGTATAAAATGTTCGGTTGCACCCGAACTTAGCCTTTCCTTACTTGTTTTTCTTTGCTCTTACTATCATATTTAAGATTGATAAATCTTGGAGAAAATCTGACAAAGGTAACACAGCTTCAATAAGCTATTTGTGGGTCTCAACCCCCTATCGATAATACCTAAGGGTTTTAGCCAAATGTTGGGGTGATACCAGGCAGTGTGCAATTTTCTTTCGAAACAAGACTCTGTTATTTAAGGACAAGTCAAGGGAATACAACGACGAAGATAGAAAAACAGTTCTTTTGTATCTTACATATCGTTCGAAAACTAATAATTCTCCGGATCAACAGATTCTTTAATTAACCTGTTAAAATATGCACTAATGTATGGAGAAACATCTTTATTTCAATAATTTTGCTTTAAAGACGACTGTAATTTCAAAACGAGTAATCTCTCATTCATCATGAAGGCTTTTTCATAAGAATATCTTGTGTTGCAAGAGTTACAGGAGGGTTATAGACAGCTTATGGACTTGTGAAACGGTATCAGCATTGTTTTAGATCGACCAATCACTGGAGTGCTGAGATGTTTCTTTCTGCATTCTGGCTGTCTAATTCCCAGATCTTTATTAACCTAACTGTTAACTCAAATTAGTGGATAAATCTTTTTATACTCTCGCAACAACAAAGTTGCTAGAGAGTATTATAGTTTTGTTCACATAACGGTTGTTTGTAACACCTAAAACTAAATGAGTTTGATATAGGGTTATATATACCAAAGTGATCAGGGTGACGAGTAGATTTGAAATCCGGATGTCTGTCCGTCCGTCCGTCTGTCCGTCTGTCCGTCTGTGCAAGCTGTAACTTGAGTAAAAATTAAGATATCTTGACGAAACTTGGCACAAATATTCCTTGGCACCATTAGAAGATCAAGTTCGAAAATGGGCAGAATCGGACCATTGCCACGCCCACAAAATGGCGAAAACCAAAAACACATAAAGGGTCATAACTAAACCATAAATGAAGTTATAAAAGTAAAATTTGGAATAAAGGATCACACTAGGAGGGGGCATATTTGGATGTAATTTTTTTGGGGAAGTGGGCGTGGCCCCGCCTAAAAATCGGTTATTTGTATTTAACTCGCAAACCAATAAAGCTATATAAACCAAACTTTCTGCAGTCGGTTCTCTTATGTACCCCACCACACACCATGAAAATAGTTGAAATCGGATAATAACCACGCCCACCTCCCATACAAAGGTTAGGTTGAAAATTAGTAAAAGTGGGTTAACTAACTAACGAAAAACGTCAGAAACACTAAATTTTGCAGAAGAAATAGCAGAAGGGAGCTGTACTCAGATTTTTTTACAAAATGGAAAATGGGCGTGGCATCGCCCACTTATGGGTCAAAAACCATATCTCAGGAACTACTCGACCGATTTGAATGAAACTTGGTTTGTAATAGTTTCTTGACACCCTGATAACATGCACAAAAAATGGGCGAAATCGGTTCACAACCACTACTACTTTCCTTATAACTCAATTTTTAATTCCATCTTATTCCTTCACTTTATAATGCAAACATAAGGAACCAATGAAGATAGCGGAATAAAACTTTACACAAATAGTGCATATCATCTCTGGCTTCACTAGCGAAAAAATTGTCGAAAACGGATCATAACTTTTCAATGCCCCAGATATCGAACATGTTGAACTCAGCGCCTAAGGATAAATTTTAACCGAAAATATGGGTAAATCTCTCAGATATCTCAATTTAATTCACAGGAAATTGTTTTCTTCTAATAGTGTGTCTCTTTTCCAAAAATTATTAAAATCGGGTCATAACATCTCCATATACCTCATTGTAGGTTTTTCAAAAGTATCTTCTCCTAGCTCCCATATACCTAATTATAGGTTTTTCAAAAATACGGTGAGCTTTATTCCGTATATACATATGTATTGGTTAATATGTGAGCTATCTTAGCAAAATTAAGTGAGCGTATCGTCTTGGATATAGTGTACCTTGCTGATGGAAATGAACGAAATCGGTTCAGGAATTACCTCAGCCCTCATATCTATATATGACGATTTTCGTTATTCTATTAAACTTTATGCCGAATTTATGGGTTAATTTGTATGTTATCTTAATAAAATTTCTTCAACAAATTGCGAGAGTATAAAATGTTCGGTTGCACCCGAACTTAGCCTTTCCTTACTTGTTTTCTACTAAATTTGTCTAATGGTTATGGGTATGGGTGTATCCGTGTTTCTTTTAACTTCTACTTTTATTTATTAATTATTTTTTGCATATTTCATGAAATTGCCTCCAACACCAGCTACTTGAATGGGCGTTTGCTGCTGTTTTTTAATATAAGCAATTTCTGGCAAACGAAGTGCTAAATGTTCTCTTCCTTGCCGGCCGCACAGAAATGGGTGCATTAGCTACTTTGTTTTAGAGTCAACTTTTTCATTGTGCACACATGCAATTGCCAATATCATATGAATACATTAAAACCCATACAGCAAATGTGGCCAAGTCTTCGGCAATGCTTGGCTATGCCATGCCATGCTAACAATAATTTTAGCCAGCCCACATCTTTGGCGTGTTCACTGTTAAGCGCTCAATTTATACGCCATTAGAATGGAGGGTTTATGGCTAATAAATACCAAACGAACAGCTACTATTAAATACAATAGATAGAAATATTACATATGCGAGCGGGTGGGTGTATTACTTAGCATTAGCCGTTTAGCACACCCTTACACCTTCTTCACCACACACCACACACACCGCCACACCGTCACTGCGATAAGCCGCGCGCACACGAATCTTGTTGCATGTTTGTTGGGTATTCATGTCGGTTTTGTGCAACAAATTCCTTATCTCAATCCACTGTGGATCGCTTAAGAAAAGTCAAAAGTTTCGACTTTGCGGATTAATCTGATTAATTTGTTTGATAAAATTGCGGCGGATTAGTATGTGGTAACGGCCACATGGGCGGCACGGCACCGCACGATTGCTGAGTGAAAAGCGTATGTGAGTATGAAAAGTATGGGTTTCCTGTCTGGCCAATTGCGGCATTCACCTGGAGCTGGTGGTGAAAACTCCAAAAAGAAGCGATATATTGGCGCTGTCTGGGTAGTTTTGCTAATCGACAGACCCTTTTATGGATTTACCGTTGCTGTTTTTGTCTTTTTGAGTCGTCAATGTTTTTTTGTTCCAACTTTAATGAAACAAAATTAGAAGAGTGTGAAGCATGAAGCAAGTGAGTTGATGGAATCTGAAATACTATATATTTCCATTAAACATAATTTTGCATTTAAATTTTTTTTTGCATTGGCAACACTAAAAAATCATTATTTCCAAACCATTTCTTAACACACCCGATATTAATGTATAATTATTTTCATGTAATATATGCATTATATAGAATCAGGTGGCAAGCCCATAAAAATAACTTTCGTCTGACCTAAGTCTCTAAGCAAAGAAATTGCGGTCGAAGATTGTACCACTGTAGCCACTGACAATTTGTTTCTTTTAAGAATTTTAAATCGAGTATTATAAACCGCAATGCCGATAGGATGAACACCCCCTGAGTTTTTTAAAATTGTATCGGTTAACTATGCGATCAGATTGGTATAGTGGAAATTGTAAGGCTGATAAGCTTGCAGGGTCAGGAAAAGCCGTCTCACTATTAGTAGCATGGAAACATATAGCAGCACCGTTATCCTATTGCGGTTTACTAAAGGACAGATGGGCCTCAGCTGAGCTGAGTAAGTGCTGGTCAGTCACTATCACTTGCGCAGTCGACAAGCTCTTCTGGCCTAAGGTGAATCACAGGAGATCTACGCAGCTCTTCGCTCTTAGTGAAGTTTACTTCTTCTTAGTCGTAGGAGTTCTTACTTCCCATCGGGATCCACGCTGTAAGGTTAAAAATCTTACCGGACGCTAGCTGTAGAAGCTGCATGGAGGAGGATGAGGTGGAATCTCATATCATCACTTTCTTCTGGATTGTCCCGTCTTTGCGAGATCAAGGAAGAGATTTCTTGGATCTCACTTTTTCGAGCAGGCTCGCGAATAGCGATTATAGAAATTAAAAATCTCTGCAGATTTATAGTAGGTTCAGGGCGCTTTGTCGACTTCTAATAGCTAATCTAGGGGGGGATACTGGCTTCACATAGAACTGTCTTTTTATAGTCTACGTGTGTTTCACTATTGGGAATATCCTTACCCCCTGCCTACCTACTTAATTTGAAGCATTCCTTAGAATCAATGAGTGACCATTGTCAGGCCCAACTAACTAACAATGTATTGAGACGGAATTGTTTACCTTTTTCGGCAGCTGTTTCCTAAAATTAAATACTTTTTTTGCTGCGCAACAAAGTATTATTGCTTCATTTAACCAAAGAACGGTATAAATACGAAATTAATTTTATGAAAGAACTTTCGCCGCACTATCAAGTGCATTCGGGTCATTCGATATTTTAATACGCTGCATTACGATGATACAAGGGTAGGCGCAGATCAAAATGTATTGAATTTCTATGTGGTATTGTCAAAATTTTAACTACAATGTTGCAACGGATGCACTCAAAGGGTTGTCAACTGGTGTAAGATTAAATTTTCTCATGAAAGATATTCCTTTTAGAAAGTGTTGATTATGAACTCTGTTTTAGTTCCGGACTGACAAAATATATGTCACTCTATTCCAAATTTCTACTTGATTTCGATTTTCAGCTTGAAATATATTGACATTCCTTAGAGATCTTGAGCCTCGTGACTCCATTGCTTGCACTATTTACTGACTCCAATTGCACTGATTTCAAAGTTGTTTTCAGATCTTCCATGGTTTCCAGCCAAATGTGGTCGGCCGCTAGGAGCAGTGGAACTATTAGTCAATTTGGGAAGTGAGTATTCACTACTTTTGAAGAGCAATACTACTGGTATTGAACTCTTTGTCCAAGTACTTGAGACTAGTTAGCCTAACTATCAATTATGTATATTGAGATTTTTCCTTTATAGTTGTGGGAACCGGTGAGACTTCTGATTTCTTCTTGCGATTTACTTAACTGCACTTCTTGTGAGCTGTAAAACTGCAAGTAATGTGGTAATCGGAAGGTCATCTCTCTAGTCCTAGTGAGTCTACTAGTCCTAGTGAGTTCCGTGACCTTAGCGAGGTTCGTCTTTCTATGAATACACAGACCCTAGTTGTAGAGTTTTCGGATAGCAGGCATATGTAAAGTCTGATCTGATTCCATCCGACGGTTCGACGGTATATACGGGTTAATTCCATCAACATTAGCTTTTTTGTAGAGAACGGGTCTGCGTGGAATTCACTTTGGAACCGAACAGCCTCAACTCACTTGGCAACTCTGACCGAAAAAATGCAGTCGCACGGCATTGCTCTTCCAACCAGAGAAATTTAATACGCTTTCCATTTACACATAAACGAAAACGCAACCCGAACAACAACAGCAACAACAACACAAATAACATACAAGTCAGCAAAACATGTCATAAATGCATTTTAAAACAACAACAGCAGCAACAACGAAAACAGGAAAAACTTCAGAGTTGCTTGTAATATGAAGACATGAACATAATTTGCTGTTTACGCCAATCACCGGACCACGGACGGACGAAAATTGTATAAAGACAAACACACACACATACACACTGAGTGTGTCTTTGGGTATTGAGTCCCGCGGGCGGACAGGTAGTCGTGTGTTTTGTTACTTGCATTGGACCAAAACCGATTGACTGCTTGAGCTTTAACTAATAAACAAAGTTAATAAGTTGCAACCACAAAGATAGCCACAAAGCAACAACAACAACGTATAGTAGTAGCAAGCGAGTCTGCAAAGAGCCAGCAAGCGCAACGAAGATTGTAAAATGTGTTAAGTAAATACTTTAATGCATTTGCCACGATATGAAAATAAGACATCATGAGTTTGAGGTTAAAACCCAGACACACACACACACATACAGACACATATGCTCACCTGAATGAGTGCATCTCAAGGCAACGGCGACAGCGGAACACCGCAAGTTGCACGATTGCTTGCTCGCCTGTCAGCTGGCAACCAGTAGCCAGTAACGGCACTTGCAACAGCAGCGTCAACAGCGGTAACACCACTCGGGGCTAGGCGAAGTCACCAGCCACCTTCCTCAGAAGTGCTGTGTCTACAAGCCAACTCCGCTTGTAGCCGAGCTGCAATGGAGGCGCAACAATCTGACTGCCTACAAGTGAACAACATGCATGCGTTACATATTCAGCGCCACGCCCACTTATGCAAACCGCTCTACACAGACACACATGTACGAACGAAGGCAGTTCCACATGTGGTTGGAAGTGTAAGCTTTTGGAAAGGCGCGCATGCTCAGTCTCAGGCTTCCGCATTTGGTTAATTTCCTGCGCACTAGCTGCGCTGGCTCGACGGTGCTAGGCGATAACGCTGCGAAAGCGAGCCTCTCTAAATAGATAAGAGTTAGTAGCTAACTTATCATTTGTGGATATTTGATTTTAACAGGTTAACATTTTAACAGTTAATGCGTGGATGGATGGATGGAGTGGAGAGGTAAAAAAAGTTTCCAAGAAAGATAAAGATACTATAGTACAAGGATACCGGACGGGATTCCGGAATCAAGGATTCAGACAGAGCATGATACAGATACTATAAACCGAGATCATCAGGCATATGTACTTTCCAAATAACTAAGATATTGGCGAGAGGATAAGGCTCGTGAATGTGGACTTGGAGTACCGATATAAAGGGCGGTCATTTCACGAACATATGAGTGTTCAATCAGTTCAGTGAAAATTTGTCTACAACGAAGCCGTGTAAAGTAGTGAGATCTCACATAATACTGGTCGACATACGACCTTTAAAGCTTAGGGCTCTGTTAGTAGAAATTATAAGGCCTTGTTTATTTCGATCTCATGCTATGTGTCTTAATTCTTAGTTAGCTGGAGGCCTATACTCTAAATTATTGAATCTTAATATTTGTCTTTCAAAATATCAAAGTTCACTCTTCGAAATTCTTGGAACATATTCTGACAGAGCCATGAGACTCACCCTTCTAACCTAACTGCAGATGAAAAGAAAATAAAGGGTTTTTCAATAAGAGCGCTACAAGCGCGCACATTCGATGTCATTATGTATGGAACTAGATTTCATTTGCATGGCCACCATGGGCATTTTTGCAGGAGTCCAGACGATGAACCCAATTGCGCCGATTTTCAAGCATAAATCGGCCGATACTATTACAATTTCATGTTCGATATTCGTATGAAGTTCATCAATCGTCGCTGGCTTGATGGCATACATATTCTAATGGCGTCAAATCGCACGACCGAGACGGCGAATTGACTGTGCCATTTCGTGAGATAACACGTACTTTGTGGCTTGTGGCGCCGTCCTTTTGGAACCACATAATGTCCAAGTCCATATCATACAATTTGCGATTCCCATTTACAGTAACGTGCATTTGATGCAATGATGACTCATGGAGTACGTGTGGATAGCTGCCTGACCAATAACGCATATTTCGCTTATTGACGAAGCTATTCAGCCAGAAATGAGCCTCATCGCTGAAAATTATTTTTCGATGAAAATCCGGATCATTTTCAAGTTGTTGCCAATGTACGAACATACGACGATTCTGGTGGTAAGGCTTCAGTTCTTCCGTCAATTTGATCTTGTAAGGATGTCGGCCAAGATCTTTTCGCAAAAACGACGGCACAGAGATAACCAACGCTTGAGAACGAAGTGTGAGAGACTGATTTGGGTCTTCCTCATTTGATGCGGTAGCGGCAGCAATATTCTCGACACTACGTGCACTTCTTTGTCTCACTGGCATGGATACATTTTGTACTATGCCTATGGATTCAAATTTTTCGACTAGACGCTCAATTGTTGGACATAAATTGGACATATCACTCTTAACGTTGAGATCACTGACTCCGAATTAGGGTAGTAAATTTTAATAATTTTTCTTAAATTTACGATGAAATAGCAACCCTCACTGAAGTTACATAAATGTCAAAAGATCGCCAAAACAATACCTTCGTTTGCTGTCCCTATCAGTCTACTGTTGTAGCGTCCAATTGAAAGATAAGATCTGATTTACCTACATTTCGGTAAACCTCTCAGATGTCTCGACAAAATCTTGAAAGTTTTAGCTGAAAATAAATCATCTGCAATCCTGGGTACCCATCCCACCTATCAATTAACTTGAATTTCTCAGGCGAACCATATTACCCGGGCTCATGTGTCACATAAAAGGACCTTTTCGGTAAACTACTTAAAAATTGATCCCACTTAAGTGACGTTAAGAAAATTTGACTTGCCAGAACTTATTGACGAATGATTCTAGCTGTAAGACAACTACAATATACGATAACCTTACTTTAAGTTCCTTAATGATTTCATTATTTAAGAGACACGGCTGTAAATAAAAACACTTTTCGACTGTTTCGCTAAAACATGGACAAAACATCAAACAAAACTAAAAAAGATGACCATGGTCTCAATTCATTCGACTAGATTGTTTGATATGATTAGATGCATTCTTCAGAGGCTTCAAACGGCAGGTGATGGGTTTTTATGAAAGTAAGAGTATGGCTTCTGACAAAATATTTCTTGTGGGTTCTCTTTAATCTAAGATTTTTGTGGTTATATGAAGTTCAAAAACTGCAAAAATTGTTTTGTAGTATTATCTCAAAATGACAGTTGACTTGGCTTATTCTTCCAATGAAAACTATGCTCTTTCAATTGTCAATCTCTCGAACGTATTTCTAATTTTGAACCTCACAAAAACAAAAATTTTAATTAACAGTAAATTCCAACAGAAAGAATGCCGTTAATTTACACGAAAACACCCTAAAAACCTGACAAGTTGTGACTTTTTCTGCCAACAAATGTTGATTAACCTTTCAAAATTGAAATCATGATCTGATAACTGTTAATACAGTCTAACTGAATGGTATATTACAATTACATATAACTGAAGTAAATGTCATTTTAATAAGTATAAAGTACTAGTAGACAAAGCGAGAGGCATGCCACCGCTTTGCGATTGTCTGTTTGACAGTTGCGCATTGTGAGCTGTTGCTGGTGTTGTTATGATAATTGTTGTTGTAAAATTGTATTGTTGTTGTTGTTACTGTTATTGTTTTTGTTGTTATCTTTTTTTTGTTGTTTTCTGTTATTCAATTGTTATTGTTGTTGTTTTGCTAACACTGTCATTGTTGTTGTACTGGCAACAGTTGTAGGTTTGGTGATTGCTGATTGTTGCTCGCTGACAACCGCTGCGTCAACGATTAACAATGACAACTCTAAACTCTGTAATAAAATTAATTTGCTGGCTAAAATATGGCATTAGTTTTAAATGAAAATAATAGATAACTCTCATACACACACACACACATTCAAAAGAGTGTCTATGTGTGTGTGCGTTTGTGTTTGAATGTTTGTTTGCATTTCATGTTCAAATGACATTAATTCAATTCGTTAATTCAAGCCTGTCACGCTTACCAACAACGGTAGCTTGTTGGCGCCCGAAGCCGATCCATTTCGCTCCATGCCACATGGTCCGATCCGGCGGCGCTGGCGGCGTTGACTCTGGACTTGTGGGTTTAGACTAAGTATTATTCAAGTGACTGGTTTCTGGTCGAACGGACGGTGTTTGTTGTTGTGCCATTTTTTTTTGCTGTATATATTAATTTGTTGTTGTTGTTATAAAAATTGTTGTTGTTGCGTGTTTTCCTTTGTATTTGCTTTGGCGCGCAAAGGTATTGATTGTGCTAAGTATTAATCCAGTTCAGCGAATTGTCGCAGCTTAAGTCGCCTGTGCAAGGCAGCAATAACAACAACAACGAAATTAAAAATTAAAAAAAAATATTTGAAGTTAACGGTGTTCTAATGGTGTTGGTGTTGTTGTATAACAGTGTATTACGTGTCACAACAACAACAAAAACACATACAACCTCCCTCTGTTACCGCTACCGGTTACTGGCGCTAAGTCAATAAGACGTTAATTTAATTATGCGACTCCAACTTAATTAGTAGCCGGCATTTGGCGTTCTTTTTCGCTATTTCTTCCATTTTTTGTTTCATTTTGGCTTATTTATTTTATTATTTTATGCCATTTTGTTACAGTTTTCATGAAATTTTTTTCCGTTGCTTTAATTGCACGTGTGTAGCTACTAATTTATATGGTTACATATTTAATTTAATATAATTTTTTTCTTGTACTAGTTGTTGTTGTTGTAACTTCTTTATAACTCGTTTTCCATTATAATAAATACATGCGAAACTTGACTTTCGAATTTAAATGAAATATCTTTTTAAAAATATAGATATAATGACACGACATTTAACGGTACATAATAAGCAGTTATTAAGGAGTTGATTGGGTGGCATGTAAGTAGGGACAATCTAGTTTTAATTATAACTACATAATAGATTCATCAATATATATATATGTACATATGAGGGAACGGAACTTGTTCTTATATAAGTATACAGGGGGAACCCAAAGACTTGAAAATAATAACTGGTTAATTATGTTAAAAAAAAAAGATTTACTTCTTATGAAAGTATTGTACTTCGGTAATGCTGTATATTGGTCGCTGTTTTCCAATAGATATCTCTAGAGTAAATCGTTTTATATCGATCTTGAAAATTTGTGTCAACATTAACCCAAAAAATATTTGTAGAGATCTGTTTGCTTCCCAAACTTATTCTCAACCGAAAATGTTACTTTTTGAGCCGAATTCACGACATTTGCACGGAATACGTATGGTGCCAGAAAGATGGTCGTTTTTATATAAAAAACACCTTGAATTTACAAAAAAAAAAAAACGTCGGAAGCAAAGTCGTAGACCTATACCTGATCATTTTGTCATTGCAATATTCTATTTTGACTTTCTTAAGAGCAACCCGACTGCTTTGGGATACTCTTCTTAAACGAAATATAAAGGAAAAGGACCATTCACAATAATATTAAGCTAAGGAATGGACAGTTAATGTTATTCTTTTCACAAACTGCATCTAGAGACTGATAACGGATGAGTAACAGGCTGTCCCATCTGGCTAAAATCTCCATCTTATGATTAGTAAAAACCGATTATAACTCAGAACAATATTGTTTCCTTAATCTTCATAAAGGTACGGAGAATCATGACAAATGATCTTGATGAAGCTGCCATTTGAATTTATATTGACAGAGACCGTTCCCAATTTAAGATAATATTTATGCCACGAGAGAGAGTCCCGTCACATATTCCCAAACTAGTAGTGTCAGCGCTTGACGCGAATTTTAAGAGATGGCGAGGCCTAACCTAACAGAATTACAACAGATTAACAGATCCGTTGAACAGAGACAGATGGCAGAGGGTTACTTCCATGTCAAGATATTGTGCCTCAAGAGATCAAACTAAAACTTCTAAGAGCACAATATTGAGTATGTAATGCCTCTTCGTTTTGAGTTTCACAGCGACGTAAATGCTTTCTCGTATATCTCCAACTATTATATATCCTTTCATAATAAGAGGAATGGTTTCGCGAAGCCTTTGCTTATAGAGTCTGACCGATTGATTAGCCATGAAATCGGCAACCCTCTCATGGTCCCAAGGAACTTGTGTTCCAAGTTTCATTAAGATATCTCAATTTTTACTCAAGTTACAGCTTGCACGGACGGACGGACGGACAGACATCCGGATTTCAACTCCACTCGTCATCCTGATCATTTATATATATATAACCCCATATCTAACTCTTTTATTTCTTGGTGACACAAACAACCGTTATGTGAACAAAACTATAATACTCTGTGCAACAGAGCGAGAGTATAAAAAAGAACCTCCCAAATAAACTCTAGAAATTTATCAAATATCAAGCCACTATCAATATGTGTGGCGTCTATCGTAGCTCAAAGCAAATTATTCTCTAAATTATTCTTCTTATTCAAATTAACAAAACAGATTGAAAATTTCTGACCTCAACCCTGGATTGGACACAGTTTGCGCTGTTTCACCGCGAGTTTTCGTCAACAGTACCCATCCACTTAAACGATCGATTTTGTTGTGATTCAGCAGCGTTTCGCAGATGGAAATTCGGTTGATGAGGTTTTGCTTAAACTCGTGTGACAGCCATACTTGAAGCTTCATCATCACAAATACGAGATACAAATTACTAAAGTCATCTCTTTGAAAAATAACGGTTTTTACAACTACTATTTTTATACTCTCGCAACATGTTGCACAGAGTATAATAGTTTCGTTCACATGACGGTTGTTTGTGTCACCAAGAAATAAAAGAGCTAGATATGGGGTTATATATACAATAAGGATGACGAGTGGAGTTGAAATCCGGATGTCTGTCCGTCCGTCTGTCCGTCTGTCCGTGCAAGCGATAACTTGAGTAAAAATGAAGATATCTTAATGAAACTTGGAACACATATTCCTTTGCACCCTGAGGAGGTTGCTTTCGCAAAATCGATCCACTGCCACGCCCACAAAATGGCGGAAACCGAAAACCTATACAGTGTCATAACTAAGCCATAAATAAAGTTATGAAAATAAAATTTGGAACATAGGATCACATTAGGGAGGGGCATATTTGGATGTAATTGTTTTTGAAAAGTGGGCGTGACCCCGCCCCCAAATAGGTTTTTTGTATATAACTCGCAAACCAATAAAGCTATATAAACCAAACCAAACTTTCTGCAGTCGTTTCTTTTCGCCATTTCCTTATTCAGTCCAAACATGAAAGAAATCGGATAATAACCACGCCTACCTCCCATACGAAAGTTAGGTTGAAAATTACTAAAAGTGGGTTAACTCACTAACGAAAAACGTCAGATACACTAAATTTTACAGAAGAAATAGCAGAAGGAAGCTTCACTCAAATTTGTTTACAAAATTAAAAATGGGTGTGGCATCGCCCACTTATGGGTCAAAAACCACATATCAGGAACTACTCGACAGATTTCAATGAAAAATGGTATATAATATTTTATTTACGGCCTGACAACACGGTTAAAAAATTAACGAAATCGATTCACAACCACGACTACTTCCCATATAACTCAAATTTGAATTCCATCTGATTCCTTTACTTTATAATACATACATTAGGAACACATGAAGATAGCGAAATAAAACTTTACACAAATACTGTATATGATCTGTGACAACACTTGTGAAAAAATTGTCGAAAACGGACTATAACTTTTCAAGGCCCCAGATATCGAACATGTTGAACTCAGCGCTTAAGGATAAATTTTATCCGAAAATATGGGTAAATCTCTCAGATAATTTAATGTAATTCAGAGGAAATTGTTTTCTTCCAATATTGTGTCTCTGTTCCAAGAATTATTAAATTCGGGTCATAACATCTCCTTGCTCCCATATAGATAATTATAGGTTTTTCAAAAATATCATCCCCTAACTCCCACATACCTAATTATATGTTTTTCAAAAATTCGTTGGGCTTTATTACGCATATATGTATATTGGTTAATATGTGATATATCTTAGCAAAATTAAGTGAGCGTATAGTACTGGATATAGTGTACCTGCTGATGAAATTGAATGAAATCGATTCAGGAATTACCTCAGCCCTCATATCTTTATATGACGATTTTCGTTATTATATTAAGCTTTATGCCGTATTTACTTATGGGTAAATTTGTGTATTATCTTAATAAAAATTTCTTCAATAAATTGCGAGAGTATAAAATGTTCGGTTACACCCGAACTTAGCCTTTCCTTACTTGTTTACTCTACTATTTTAGAATATTGGTCTCAAAGCTTTTATTTGCCCTTAAATGGAAAAAAGCTGTAAAGCTGACATAGCAACTTGCTTTAAGATAATTAAGATAACTTCTTCTTTCTATCTATGTAAAGGGGTTTTCAATAAGAGCGCTAAAGAATAAGAGTGCTATTATGTATGAAACTCGATTTCTTTTGAATGACCACAACGGGCACGCTTGCAGAAATCCAGACGATGAACCCAATTTTCGACGGTTTTCATAAATAAGCATAAATTGGCCGCTACCGCTGCAATTTGACGTTCGATATTCGTACGAAGTTCTTCAATCGTCGCTGGCTTTGTTGGCATAGAACATAGACTTAGACGTAGCTCCACAGGAAACAGTCTAACGGCGTCAAATCGCACGACTGAGGGAATTGTAACATTCGATATGTGGCTTATGGTGCCGTCCTGTTGGAACCACATACTCTCCAAGTCCATATCATCCAATTCGGGCCAACAATATTCGGTTATCATTGAGCGGTAGCGATTCTTTACATTTACAGTAACGTGCCGGTCTTGATTATCAACCGTAACCGGTAGCTGATTTATTATGTGCAAAATTTAATGACCCATATGGGCCTGAAAATGATTTCAAAGAGTGGATCGAACACATTTAAACTTTTGAATATAATGTCACTTAACAGAAGATATAGGGGCGTAACAACAAGGATCGTGTTCCTTCAAAGTTTTCTGAAATCTCAGTAACTATACATGTGTTAGCTCGCACTTTTGAAACTCTCTCCGGACTACTCTGGTTCGTGGCACTGTCAGAATCTTTGACTATATCAAACGGTGTTAGCAACCGCAACCTCAGCATTACTGGTAAAACCAAACTACGTAAGAACTGTCAAACTATGGAACGATCTCCATAACGGAACCACATAAAAACTTCAAATTGCAGCAATGAATAAATATTTATTTGCCTTGGCATAACGCCGACACGAAATATGAATATACATACATATCGAATATACCGCATATGTAGTAGCAACAGCCAATCTTAACAGCTGACACTTTATTCCGCTTTTAAAATATTTATTGCTTTTCCACTATTATCGCATTTTATGCAAATGTTTTCGAATGAATAAGTACCGTGAAATTTAAATGAAATTTCATACAACAACAAAACAAGCAAAAAAAATCACAAAAAATAAAACTATTTAATTGATGCAATCTGGCACGACTCTGACTATTTTATACATTGCGCAGACTCTTTTGACCACTTCCAGCGCATACGAGTACACATAGCCTTTGTGGCACTTGAGCGCGTGTGAATAACAGAAGCAAATAATCGCAAGCGACCAGCGCTGGCCACAATAGTACAACAACAACAAATATATTGTATGTGGAAAAAAATATATGGAAAAATCGACAAGTGGCGATGGCGGCGGCGTGCAACGCTGGCTCAACGCTCGACGCTGGCTGATTTGCATTTTGCCGCCGCAGTGTTTACTAAAAAACATAAATTTATGATTTTGCCTACATTTTAATTCATGATATTTTGTTGCACGTATTTACGTATTCGCCTTTTATTCCATCTCAGATAAACTGGCAAGCGAACTAACAACTTAATTGCACTTTATCGCCAGAGCCACTCAGTGCACTTGAATGCAGCGAATTCGCGGACACAATCAGCATTCGGCTTAACAAGTGTGGATAGGGGAGCGCAGTGTGGCGGGAGGTCTGGCACAAAGCTTTAACTTCATATGAATACATTGTTTTCGGGCTGCTGCCCTTAAAATGTGTGCTTGATTAGCATAATTGTTGAGCTGCAGAGTCCAATCGTTGATTTTTGACAAGCAATCGAGCTATCAGGTGCTTTTACGTTAGAATTATTTCGGAAGTATTTGTCCAAATATATTTTTTTTAGATTCTTAAAATCAGGACATACTTTTAGCTCAGAGATCCGAGCTTTTGCTTTGACAGACTATTCGAAGATACTTTCAACTTAAATAAAATCTGAAGACCCCGTTCCAGACGACCGAACTTGTGTTCTAAATCTAAAAGACACTTAATTCTTTACTGCTGTGCTTCATGCTTCAACAATTGCTATGCGTGTTGCAATTACACTGAGAAATTTAAACTTTACAGTTGTCTTGGAACAGAGGATCTAGAGTAAATTACTGATTTCTGATTTCAGCTCGCATAGTATGACCCATTTATGTGAATATATAACTTGGAAGTGTAGCTTAAAACCGCGGACTCGTAAACTTTTTACACTGGGATTTCGAAATTAATCGAGTTGTAAAGAGTAATCTATTCTACAAAACCTTCCTTGAATCCAGAAATTAGTCTAATCGAATTATAGCACCTCTAAATTAGTCGGATAACGGATCAAAGAGAGTCCAAGGTCGAGTAACTTTTCCGGGTTCTCTATGGTTTCCGCTAATTTTTTGTCTAGTAGACAACTATGTGCTGCCGAGACACATTAGCTAAACGAGTTCATCTGTACTACACTCTTGGGTTTTATATATAGGTCCCAAAAAGGAATAATAACACTTCGAGGTTTTGACGGCTCTAAAATAGCTTTCCGAATAAAATTTAGCCTTCTCAGATATTCAAACTGAAGCCCCTCGAGCCGTTTGAGTGGTTTGTAAGTATAAATTCTGTCTGTTGAACCACTTTCTATATAAGTTTAAGAAGTTCGTAAGCTGCTTAGCAGGATAGCGGATCAAAGGAAGTCCAAAGTCGACTAACTTCCACGCTCTTTAAATTTTTCGGTGATTTCTTGTCTAGGAGACACGATGTTCTGCAGTTACACATTAGCTAAACGAGTCGTCAGTACTAGACTCTTGAGTTTCATAGGTAGGTCCCAAAAAGTAATGATGACACCACGAGGTCTGGACCGCTCCGCGAGAACCGCTCTCAAACCGAATAAAATTTGGGCTGCTTCGATACTCAAACTGAAGCCCGTCCATTGAACCTCTTTCTATATAGGTTTAAGAAGTCCATAAGGTGCTTCAATCAACAAACTCGTCTTCGATCGGAAGTTGAAGAATATCTGCGAGAAGTAGTTTGTTCCTAAAATGAGTTTTAGAACCTATTTTTTCTAAACTAACGTCTAATATGCTACGTATGAGCTGAATGGATTTAACCAGATCGACTTTTTCTGATAAAGGAATTAAGAAGAAGACGTGGTAACTCTAGTTAGTACTCTCTATCTATGAGAGGAACTTAATTATCTGTCAGATCTTACCTAATCCCGTTAAAATCAGTATTTCTGAGATCATAACATGAATTTTTGTCGATGAATCCAATATTGGATTCGAAATTTAGAGGTTAGAATCTAAGGAGACACCTATTGGATTCAAAATTTAGAGGTTAGAATCTAAGAAGACACCTATTGGATTCGAAATTTAGAGGTTAGAATCTAAGGAGACACCTATTGGATTCAAAATTTAGAGGTTAGAATCTAAGGAGACACCTATTGGATTCAAAATTTAGAGGTTAGAACATAAGAAGACAATTATTGGATTTCAAACTTAGGGGTTAGAATCTATTGAAACACCTGTTGGAATTAAAATTTAGGGGATAGAAAGAACCTCGAGGGATTAAAATAATGTCTTTGACAAATATTGTGAGTCTTTAAAGGCAAATTATAATATGAAACACTGGTTTAAAGGAAGATTACTGAGACTCCAGCTCATACGATCGATTGTCAATTTTGAGAAGCTTTTATAAACCAGAAGTTTGCTAGGAGGTTAATTTTTCAGGTGTTCTGATCCCCCAGGGTAAGTGAAGTGAAAAATATGTGTGATGTCAAAGGAAAGTTGCCGCTTTTCAGATATCGCAACCAAATATGATACTTAACTGGACTGCAACATCAGTGCTCGATTCTACTTCTTAAAATATCTCAAAGACTCTCCAATAAAATACTAGAATAACTCATGTCTAACTGATTGTCTACCTAATTATTCAAAAATGTTTTCCCATAAAATATTTATAGCCAAGCGCTTGACAACAACAACAAGAAGCGTAGCAGGTTTTATAATATTCAACTGCGCACGTCTGTTTACTTATTTCTTCATAAATATTTCTTATCAACTCGATCTCAACTTCCGCTTGGCAATGTTGGCGCGCTCGGCATAGACCCATAAGCAAGTGAATCCGTGTGATTACACATCGTCAGACGCATTACCATTAAATACAATCAAGCCGTGTGCCATTTGATGTGGTCTGGCTGGCAATTAGATTTTTATGCCTTTTTATATGGCACCTCCGCACCAATACAAACACGCCACGGCGGCACTGTGCGGCAAGAACACTGCGCTCACGCGGATAATGTGGCAATTACACGGCTTGTGGCCGTTGTCGCCGCGCGTTCATCCGCAGGAAGTCTACTTGCCGCTTTACGCCTAGTGACAACGTGAGCTGTGGCGGCATAGACGACGCTGTGGCGACGCGAGTGAAAGGATTACTGCGGCTGTCATCTGTTAGTTGGCTCAAGCACACATGTTCGGAGAATTGGAAATTAATAACGCCAATGTGAAAGGCATAGCGCTAACTGGTGGACTCAGTGAATGAATGTGCTGTTGTTGTCATTGTTCACAATGTTGTTGTTGTTATCTAGTTGTAGTCATTGTGAATGGGTATCGATTTAGGAAAATTATCACGTTCGAGCGATATGATCAGGTGACGCCAGCCGACGATAAGCATTGTCGTTCAACTCAGTTTAGAGAAACAGACAGATTTCTATGAAGTATATCATGTATATTATAACGGGTGGTTCATAAGAAAATTTCCTTATCTTTAAGCTAGAATTGTGTTTCTGGAAATTTCTGAAATACTATACTTGAGTATATCTTATATGCAGACAAGAGTATAGGTTAACGTAATCGAAACTCTTGGACCCCATCCGCAGGTCCACATTTCCGGCTCAAGATTCTTATTCTTACAAGAAAACCACATTGTTAACTTGAAGCAACTTGAAATTAACGAAAATTATCAAGTGCTTTATTTTCACTTCGCATTTTGGATCCAAAATCTAGAAATTTACAATGACTATCTTCTAAAAACCACAACTCTAGGGGATGGAGCCATGTGTAGACGTTCACGCAAGTGAAGAAAGTGTTTGATTGTCATTCACTTGGGAGTGGTCAGGAACGATTATTCTCCACTTAGTTCAAGTAGCTCCCGACTTCCGGTTTCAGATCAAGATACTGGGGTTACCAACAACTAGCCGTTCGGAGGCGAGTTAAAGTGAGAGAGATTTGTTACCCACCACATAGAAAAGAATCACCCAATGAATTAAATAATCTGGTTACTGATGTCCGGGGCTTACTGGGTTTAAAGAGGGAACACATCTCCAACCTGCTTAATGGCAGTGAAAGCATAACACCAGGAGATGGCGAAGCCGATTCTCCAATCGTTGACAATAGAACCGATGTTCGACTGCCTGACAACAAAGAAATTCGAATAGCAATTACCCGCTTGAAGAACAACAAAACGACGGGTTGACGGTCGAGCTATTTAAATACGGCGTTGAAGAATTGATAAGGTGCATGCATCAGCTTCTTTGCAGAATATGGTCGGACGAAAGCAAGCCCTACGATTGGAATCTCAGAGGAACTCCACAATCTGCCCCAATTACAGTCGGATAAGTCCCCTCAATATCGGATATAAGATCCTGTCGAGCGTACTGGGTGAAAGACTAAAGCCCACCATCAACGAACTGATTGCACCTTATCATTGCTCGACTCGTTAAGTTATCAGTTTGCCCGCTCGGAGCTTGGATGTAACGTTATTAGAAGTTTTTTATTGAATAGAAGAACCGATGCTAAGCATTGGTGGACTAGAGTCCTAAGATTGAGCGATACATTCACTAGATAATACCAGAACCTGTGACTAAGATCTTGGAAAACGAGGGTATTGTGAATTATCTGGGACGAAAGTCACGGGAATGAAGTCGTAACTTAAAAAGTATGGATTAAAACAAATAGTCTCGAAAAAATCCTTAATACTACCTAGGAAACTTCATCAAACTGAATTTTTAAAATGTAACCATTATATGGACCACCCTATATATGAATATAAAATGATAGTACAAGCAATAAGGAAGTGCCGCGGTTGCATGCAGGAATTTAAATTGGCTGAAATTGATTTTAGAAAAGTCAGTAAAGGCACAGGTCCACATATAAGGGCGTATATATATAACTATCTATAAGCAAATGGTTTATAAATAGAATTCATTTAAAATCACTAACAAAGAATTAGTTGTATTTTTAAACCCGTAGACAACACCCACAGAGTTAGTAGCTGCCACTCTGTCCCGTCTAAAACCAAGAGCTCCTGGCTACCTGCCAGGCCGGCACGTCTCACATGCATATTCTCACAAGTGAAATTGAAAGTTTCACTTTCCGTTCCAGGAACTTGCATTAGTCAGCACAGCGGGCGGCCTCATTTGCACGGGCTTCCATTTCGTATGTTTGGCGTCGCTGTTGGTCAGTCTCACTCACCCTCGCCGCAGAGACGGCAGAACGTTGGCTTTGCGCTAAATAAAAACGTTTTGTTGTTGTCTTTACGATGACTGCCTTGTGACATTTTCGCTTTTCTTTGGCTTCCAGCAGGCCCCAACTCTCTTCCAGCGACCCTGCCATCGCCGTATTGCTTTAATTTTGTCCTGTTTATTACTGTTTTATTTTGTTTTCTTTATTTATTCGTGCAGTTTTTGCTTTGAAATCTAAACTGACTTGCGCTTTTTTCGACATTTTGCTGACTTTGTTGTAAACAATGGAAATTAAAAGAATATAATCCACCCTCTTCCCGCCGAGTTCTTGGTGACTTTCTTCACTTTCTTTCATACCTCATTCCTTTGCCTAAGCACTGTCCGACTTGAGGTCTGCCCTGTGCTTATCTGTGGAGCGGTTGGGCGTTGCTTTGGGCGCAATCTGGTGTGATTATTTGTCCAAATGGCGCACTTGGCATTTGTCGCGACAATTTTTGTTAACGACATTTTCAAGTGAAAGGTTTTTGGCGTTCGTTCGCGTGTGATTTTGACATTAACGTGTGTTGACATATCGTCCTTCATAAGTTTTCCTGCTTTTGTCGACAGGATTAATACGTATTAAGTCCATGTTTTACTTTCACTACCACAGCATAATGATTTATGTTAATTCAGATAAGACTACGGTCACATTCCACGAAAAGTGACACAAATTTTGTTAAGTTGTATGTTTACAGAGTTTTTGGTGATGTTAATACCGAAATGGATCTTCGTATAAGGTAGTTCGTTCTTAGTGTAACAGTAATAAAAAATATGGCGAAAAAAACTCGAGAATAAGGATGGAGTGTTTAGAAAATTCGGTTTTTAGTTTGACATTTTTACTGTGTTTGAAGCAAGAACTTTTCAAGCAATCCGTTTTTAGAACTACAGTTTACATCTAAACACTAATAAACTCGAGTTTATGCCCCAGAAATAACGCTCTTTAAGAGTTTTGTCATCCAGAAAATGATGTTTTTAATTGACAGAAGCATTAGGTAGGGAGTGTTACAAGTAGTGGTTGGGTTATGGTAATGGATGGTCTCTCGAACAGTTGTACGTTGTAAGTTGTAAGTAATCAAAGATTATCATCTATTCTAGAAAAATTAGCCTTTTATACCTTAAAAATGGACTGGTCACTATGCCATGTATGAATTTAAAATCAAGTCTTTTAACACAACGTTTTTTACAAACATTTCAGTTTTTCAGAGTACAAATTTCCATCGATCATGTATGATCATTACTGTCCCAAGTTGGATAGTCTATCAAGATAAGTAAGAAATATTCGGTTGTCAAATATCTCCCTTCCGCTTTTTTGCTCTTTATCCAATGCTTTATAAAAAGTGTTACAGTGATCGGATTTAGTTCAAATATGCGCCATTTCGTTCGATAATCTGTTTCCATCTAGACGGTAACTTCATAATACCCCCCTCGTAGAAACCCCCGTCCTTATTGGCAAAGAACTCGGACAGCCATTTTTCACAAGCCTTCTTTTGAGTTCTCCCATCCTTGCTCTCGTAGCTTCTGACGAGTCATTAACGAAGTCTGTGGTCTGGCGTTGTCCTGGTGGAACACTACACCCTTCCTGTTGGCCAATTCTGGACGCTTCTGGTCGATCACCTGCTTCAAGCGGTTCAGTTGTTCGCAGTAGATGGTAGAATTCAGGGTCTGGCCATATGGGAGCAGCTCATAGTGGATGATTCTCTTCCAATCCCACCAAACACAAAGCAAAACCTTCCTGGCCGTCAATCCCAACTTGACCACTGTTTGGGACGATTCACCGGCCTTTGACCACGACTGTTTTCTCTTGATATTGTCATAGGTGATCCATTTTTCGTCGCCAGTCCCCATCCACTTCAAAAATGGGTCGAGTTCGTGCCGTTTCAGCAGCATGTCGCAAGCGTTGATTCGGTCCAGAAGGTTTTTTGCGTCGAATCATGCGTCATCCAAACATCAAGCTTTTTTGTGTATCCAGATTTCTGCAGACTAACTCCCATCACCTGGGCGATGTCACGCGATGCCACATGCCGGTCTAACTGGATGTTCTCCATGATTTGATCGGTATTCGTCGTCACAGGTCTTCCGCCGGCTGGCTTATCCTTGATGTCGTTTTCATTTCGACGTTAGTGAACTCCATGTTTCCACGTCTATAACTGTTGAACGCAATTTTTGTAGGTTATGTCAAGACTTTTCGAAGATGTATAGTACTGCCAGATACGAGCTCTGTAGTTCTTTATACATATTCAAAAAGCAAAAAGACGAAAGGGAGATATTTGACAATCTTATACATATAACTATCAAAGTATCCACATCCAACGAAAGCTCAGACTAGATTATGCAGGCCGAATACATGTTCTAGGCCTGTAGAAAGATAGTGGATTAGCTCTATATTTAACCGGGACCAGAAAGACTTTATTGACATCGTCTAATGGTCGAACGCTTTATATGAATATGGTTCGTTTTCCTTAAGCCGATAAAAGCCCTTATATGATACCGGTCAAATAAGAATAAGAAAGTTCGAACTACAGAATTATGATATTCTTTCCTTTTTATTTTTGCTGTGAGTATCGTGGTTTCGAATTAAACAATACCAAATCCAAAATTATAGAAAAAGCTATCAACCCCCAACAATTAAATGCCATTCTCTGGAACTTCTCAGAATATACTCTACAGTTTGAAGGATTTTAAAGCATACGGAAACCACCAACTGTTGGTTAATATTAAAATAGTCAGAGGTTGGGCCAAACTTGCAGTAAAGTTGGAAATGTTAACTGTTTATTATTTTATTTTTGGAATTCTCAAAATTAAAATTTCAAAACCTTGGTATATTCCCTCATCAATGAACAATGTACAATTATACACTTGAAAAGCCCGCTTTTCACAACGCACATGTCGCATTTTTAAGGTTATACTATGTAGAATGAGCGCATCTGATATGCACTTTGTAAACTTGCGAGGGATTTATGCGTTCTCTTTGGCGCAAGTGCGACTGAATCTACGTATGTAAGTATGTACCTCTGTGCAGGAGGCTCAAGAGCACGCTGGCATGTTAAGATTAAAAGTACATAAGTATGTTTATGGAATTGGACACTTACACGTAACATCGTGTGTAGAACGCACTTACATTCTACCAAACATACCATTCTTACATGGCTATGTTCTTGCTTTCATACCCATATTAGTAGCGAGGCATGTATGTACGGCGAGAGTATCAAAGCATTTTGCCGCGCTAGTGTGAAGGGTTTTATGAAATGTTTTCGCTATTTCCTTCATGGTTTCCTTTGAAGTCGCGCTGCTTACGAAAAGTGTTCGTATCAAGTGTCGCGCCGCCAAGAAATAAGAAATACGCTCATACTCATAATATAAAATACAAAAAAGAATGCAAAAAATAAAAAAAAAATAAAAAAAGTAAAAAAAAGTAAAAACTTCAAAAGAAAGAAAAGAACTTGGAAAGTAGCTTTTGTGCTCGGTCGCTTTTCACTTGTAATCAAAACTTTGCACACAAAAATACTTACATACATACATGAGTATATATTTAAGTACTTGTACTAAGTATTTATGGTGTTATAAGTGCCAGCAAGTGGGCCAATAAGCGTATGCTAAAGCTTTTAAATATTTATTCAGCAAGCATTGCGGTTTCAAGTACTTGATAGTGTTGTTGTCTTAACACTTAAGTATAAATATTTTGATTGTGACAACAACAAGTTGACATATTTGTTGTGCATAAATCGGAGTTAGTCAAATACATAGATGGTATGAGAAGTGTTGCCAAAATTATTCTTTAGTAAAAAAAGGAGACATAACAGATTTCATGTTCTACACACAAACGTTAAAATATATAAGTTCAACTAAAACATAACCTCAAATTTAATCCACATTGAAACAGAAAAAAATTAAACATCTCATACTCGGATTATTATACGATTTATGGGAACGAAGAAAGCTCAGAGCAGGCCAACACTGATTAATCATATGGCTGACCTATAATTTTGTTTCAAGTTAGGTCTCATTAAAATATATCTCAGGACTCTACCATATCGTAACAATAAACCAAATGCTATCAGTCAACAAATCCGACTGTTTTCAATGAACTTCAAGTAGAAATTTATATATGGATTTTTAACTCCCCAAATACCTACATATAGACCTCCGTCAACAAACTGATTGGACCTTATCAGTGTTGACTTTAGGCCTTTAAAATCTACAACTGACCAGATCTGCACCATGCACCAAATCTTGGAAAAGACCCGTGAAAACAGGATCGACACACACCATCTCTTTGTCGATTTTAAATCGCGAAAAGGCGTTGCGTCTACGCCGCTAAGTCTGAATTTGGTTCGTTCGTTCGTTCGATACCAAACGAGGTTTCAAACAGGGTGACTCACTATCGTGTAATTTCTTTAACTTGATGCTGGAAAAAAATACAAGTCGCAGAGCTAAACAGAGAAGGTACAATCTTCTAAAATAATGTACAGCTGCTGGCGTATGCCGATGATATTGATATCATCGGAAGAAAGAACCGCGCCGTTAGTTCTGCTTTTACCGGACTGAATAAGAAAGCGAAGTGTATGGCGGTGGGCGAGGAACGAGAATGAAATATCTCGGCTATAACCGCGTAAGCGTTGTCTACGCCAGTCAAGAAGAAGAAGAAATACCTATATATACTCGATAGTAGACTCTTGAGATGTCTAGGAATTTTGTTCTAGTTTTAGTAATTTTTGGGCACTGGTGTTTGGTGGTGTTGTAGAAACACTTGTAAATAAATGATAAGCCTAAGGCTTTCGGCGGACACTGTCTGATAGGTACAAATGCACTGAGATTAGGGATCCCGGCAGATGCAAATATCCAAAGTTGTTTCGATGAAGGCGAGGTGGAATTATCTAAGCATATCATCCTCGAATTATCAGCATTTGGCAGACTGAGGTTGTAACACCTTGGTAGGCTCACCTTCGGCGAACCTAGCGAATTGTCTAAATTGACATTAGCCGACTCCAGAATTTTGTAACAGATTTCCATCGCTTTGCTCAATCGTGAGGGTCTTTCTGACCGCTAGGAGTTTTTTGGTATTAGAAAAGACAATTGTCAAAGCGTGATCTTACTGCATATGCAGAGATCTGCCTTCTAACCTAATTATTTTGGCAGAGCATCGCTAGAAAGAAGTACCTTAACCTTAGGGTTCCACTATTTGAAAGTATAGCGATCTCTCTAGACAATGTTGAGCAACCGTAGATGTCGAAAGCTTGAGTAGCTAATGGGAGAGAAAGCCAACAGATATATAATTCAGAAGATTTTACAGACAAATTTGTAAACTTCCTAGAATATATACTAATAGCACCTTTGAGAATTTTTGTATTCTTTCAAGTTATCAATAATCCGACAGTTTAGGGAAGTCTGCGAAAGTTATACCCTTTGGTCTCGTTTTTTTCAATAAGAGCGCTACAAAAGTAAATAAAACAGGAATGAAATTTTTTATTCCTGTGAAATTACAAACTATGTCATTATGTATGGAACTCTTCTTTTGCATAGCCACTACGGTCACGGTTGCAGAAGTCCAGACGTTGAACACAATTTTCGACGGTTTTCAAGCATAAAGCGGCCGATACTGCTGCAGTTTCACGTTCGATATTCGTACGAAGTTCATTAATCGTCGCTTGTTGGCATAGACCATAGACTTGACGTAGCCCCACAGGAAATAACGGCGTCAAATCGCACGACCGAAAAGGCCAATTTCGTGAGATAACACGTTTACCAAACTTGGTTTTCAATAAGATGATTTTTCGATGAATATTTGGATAAACTTATCAATCAGCCCAATTCTCTAACATACGACGATTCTGGTGGTCAAGCGGCTTCAGTACTAGCGTCAATTTGATCTTGTAAGGATGTAGGCCAAGATCTTTCGCAAAAATCGCAACAACGACGTCACAGAGATGCCCAACGCTTGAGAATGACGTGTGAGTGACTGATTCGAGTCTTCCTCTAATTTTCTAACGTCCTATTAAAAACGCCTTTACATGACTATTCCGATTTCGAATACCGGAATGACAAGGAATCAAGTCGGCAGTCCGTCCTAGTTTAATCTTCTGAGGCTGGATCTACTCGAGTTCAACCTATCTGCGGTTTTCGATGTCTGCAATGTTCTATAAAGGAGATGCTGTAGGTAATTGGATATAATACATATATAATTTCTAAGACACATAGAAGTCTCATTGGTCCTTTCCACTGCAATCAAATACTAAATAATGCCATCGGCCTGCTTCTCTCTCGCCGTCAAACAAAAAGATTTCTTTCTTACTAAAGAGATAAAATTTCGAAATTTTGATTGAGCTCAACAGAAAACATTTAACATATGGCAGATAACGAAAGCTTCTTGTTTTTTGTTTTCAATTAAAATCTTGTTTGCTTATGCCGCCGGCGTTGTTGTACGAGTGCCAACTGCCAACACAACAGCCGAAACAACCTAGAGGGAAATTACAAAGTGCGATTTTTGCGAGCAGCAGCCGCTGAATAGAGACACACCAGTGAGAGAGCGGGGGAGGCGGCGAGATAGGGAGAGGTGTAAAACACAAGTGACGAGATTTTTAATCTTACTTAAGCCTTTAGACGACTAACGAGGCGTTTGTTTTGTATGCGGCGCAACACAACAACAACAACAATAGCAACAACAATAGCAACAAATAAAACACAAAACTGAAATCCTTTTGACTAAATCCAAACGAACGCAGCAGGCCTAAAGAGACAGTGCTAGAGTGGGAGGAAGGAAGAGAGATGGAGGGGGAAGAGTGAGTGAGAGAGTGAGAGAGTGCGAGCGTTGAATGGCATGAACGCCAGCGGTGAATTGTGAGTGTGAGCATGAATGCCTGTGCCAAGGACATGCGAATAATTGTGCTGAAATATGAAGCTGCGAATCATAAACCAAAACCCGCGCGGGAGAGAGTGAGTGAGAGAGGGGGTGTGGCATGATGAGTTGGGCGCGAAAGTTGCACTGCAATTAATTTTACACTTGAAGTAGAAACAAAAAGCTAACAACAACAAAAACAACACAAAAAAACGAATGTAAAATACGAAATGAATAAATACATAAAACACAAAAGCAACAACAACAACAACAACAACATAACATATCCCTAGTTGGGCGCATACAACTCACTAGGCTTTTGTTGTTGCATACATTTTATTTGTTTGTTTGGCAATGGAAGTCAAGCGGCAAACGTTCAAAATCACTTTTTGATAAATTTTAATAAACTCTCAGCAATCCTTTTTGCCATTCATGTTGAAAATGCCAACTTTACTGCACACTGGCAGGAGTCGGAGTGTTGCATGAGAAATTGCGGTAAACGCGTCAGCAATGCAACATATTGAGCCTCGGGAACTGCGAACCTCGCTAACCAAAACCAGCGTTTGCTTGCTGCATGCAGCTGCCGGCGTTGCAATGCCATAAAGCAATAAAACAAAGGAACGTCTCAAGTGGAATGCACACACAAACAGACACACACACACGCATACACTGAGCGCTCTGGTGTGAGCCTGCGAATAAAATGGCCGCTGCAATGACTTTATGCTGCGCTCTGACGGGAAAAAATTGAAGGTCGTGCGGGCGGACGACGGACGGCGTGTAATGACTGCATGCTGTATGGATTACAAAAGTGCTGGCGAAAGGGTACCAGTGCAGCTGTAGGCTTTATAATGGTAGGCGAGGCGGGCGGTAGGGAGGGGACGTTGCTGCCGCAGGATGCATGCTTAAGGCTCAATGGCGTGGAACTCTCTACATACACTGCCGCTTTGTTGTAGAAATGGCTGCTAAAATTAAAACAAAAAATGTTTCGGATGTTAGGAGTACAAAGCTCGGTTGGTGTTGAATATTAATTACTCTCATATTTGAAAAAAAAAGAAATGAAAAATGTCGAAACGGTTTTTCAATTCGCATGTCTATATCAAGTTGAACCAATAGTAAAATAAGTTTCAGCCGATCTACCAATCGCTATTGTCATAATTTCTGCAAAATTATTGGAGCCTCCTGGTTTCCATACAAATGTGAACTCGGCACCATTTCTGTACAAGTATGAACTCTCCATCTACCCTTACAACAACAACAGCGAGTGTTTTCAAACATACCCTTCCGACAGTCGAGCCTGAGGAACCAACACGAACCCGGGCTTCTATACGACCGAGGACTTTCAACTCGCTAGCGTCACTCGAAAATTGTTTCCAGAATACTTTGCAGCTGTAACAACAAAAGATTGAACATTTTTTCATAATAGTCCGGTCCGCGGAACCACAATGGACCCGGTTTTTTATCCGACCAAAAACTATCAACTCGCTAGCGCCCCTAAAAATTATTTAAGAAGGCTTTCTAGCGCTATAACAACAAACACAATAAAATTTTGCAAAATTTCCACCACAGTAGGGTCTGCGGAACGCGAACGGACCCTCAGATTTGAACCTCATTCCTAAAAAATTTTAGGGAATATTTTTTGCCGCTACAACAAAATTAAAAGATCTTATAATAAGACAGTACTACCGAAACTTCTTCAGAATTAACATAAAATCTGTAAACTTTGTAAGGTATAACCTAAAATTCCCGAAAGAATGGCTCGCTGTAGGAAAAGTATCTGATATAGTTTTGAAAACACTTCAGTACACGGATAACCTAAAAAGTAGACCTCAGCTCAGCCAAACGATCAAAGATAACGCGGACTTGAGAAGAGTAATCTTGAACGGGGCGGAAGAAACTCCTAAAGTGCCTCTAACTAGGAAGGACCTTCAAATCAAAACAGAAAACATGAGAACTGGAAAGAATGAGTGAGCTTATTGATCAAGCTCGCTAACTACGATATATAGCGGTAATATTTGATGGAATGGTAGTAAGGTTAACTATGGTTCAGATTGATGGATCAAAATTTACGATGCCCAAGAAAAGAGTAACCTCGAATTATTCATACCACAGTCAAAAGAATGATTTCACCATATAACGGATGAACGGGGGAGCGGACAGATTATCGAGGAAATTCTCAACATTAGCCTAAAAGATCTCAACTATTCGAACGCACTACAAAAACAATTAGGCGAAGAAGTCCATTACAATCTGAGGAATACGTTACAAGACTATGAAACCGTTGTCGCTTGAAAGCAAAGCTCCACAAAATGCCAACTAAAACAAAGAAGTTGAAAAGAGATTTTGAATATATAAAAAAAAAATCCTTGTGATGAGCTTTAAACACAAATCACCGAAGGAAACTGTATGAGTACAGCAAAGATTGTCGGCACACAAAACCGAAGTCTATATGAACCGTTGAATTGCAGTGACGCATAAATGCAGGCAGGCAGTAAAAGCCCAAAAAATATTCGCATTTTATTTTTATTTTTACTCGATTTTTTCTTGTTGTTGTTTGTTTGTTTCCTGCCAGCGCTTTGCCATGCTGCTGATGATGATGATGATGTTTCGCTAAATTACAAGAAATCCTTTCGGTGCGCATGAATGCTTTAGCTCTCAGTCGACGTGGCAGGAACAATAAGAAATGCATAGGCGCACAGACATAACTACATACATTTGAGGTTGTATGTGCGTTTGAGTTGGCATAAAAGCGAAGGGTAGCACACGGCAAATGATACGAAGCTTGAGCTTGAATGGAAAGTGCAGTCTAAGTTCGGAAAAGGAAATAATTTGACCATTTGTTGTATACGGAGAAAAAGATGGCGTACATTTTGCATTGTATGTATGTGCTCACAGACATATACATATATATATTTATGTATGTGAATGTAACATGAACAATACGTATAGCAGGCTTTAAACTGACTATTTGCAATATTGACTCAGAAAATTTTTGTCCTAATCTACAGTCATAGACGTGTAAACATGGAGTTCACTAACTTCGAAATTCGCCTCATTTTAAAGTTTTCCTTCGTTAAAGGCAATTCGGCTAGAGAAACGTTCCGAGAGATTAGTGGTGTTTTGGGGGATGGTACTCTATCACTTCGAACTGCGGAGGTATGGTTTCGACCATTCAGAGCGGGTGAAAACGACGCCATGGATAAGCCAGCCGGCGGAAGACCTGTGACGACGAATACCGATCAAATCAAGGAAAACATCGAGTTAGACCGGCATGTGGCATCTCGTGACATCGCCCAGGAGATGGGAGTTAGTCACCAAACCAATTTAAATCATCTGCAGAAGGCTGGATACACAAACAAGCTTGATATTTGGGTGCCGCATGATTTGACACAAAAAACCTTCTGAACGGGATCAACGCCTGCGATATGCTGCTGAAACGGAACGAACTCGACCCTCTTTTGAAGCGGATGGTGACTGGCGACGAAAAATGGATAACATACGACAATATCAAGCGAAAACGGTCGTGGTCGAAGGCCGGTGAATCGTCCCAAACAGTGGCCAAGCCGGGATTGACGGTCAGGACGTTTTTGCTGTGTGTTTGGTGTGTGAAGGGAATCATACACTATGAGCTGCTCCTATATGGTCAGACGCTTAATTCTACCATCTACTGCGAACAACTGGACCGTTTGAAGCAGGCGATCGACCAGAAGCGTCCAGAATTGGCCAACAGGAAGGGTGTAGAGTTCCACCAGGACAACGCCAGATCACACACTTCGTTGATGACTCGTCAGAAGCTACGAGAGCCCGGATGGGAGGCATTCACCATATAGCCCGAACATAGCGCCAAGTGATTGCCACCTGTTCCTGCCAATGGCGAACGCCCTTGATGGTGTAAAGTTGAACTCAAAAGATGCTTGTAAAAAGTGGCTGTCCGTGTTCTTCGCAAATAAGCAGGGAGACTTCTACGAGGAGGGTATTGTGAAGATGCCGTCCAGATGGAAACAGATTATTGAACGAAACGGCGCATATTTGAACTAAATCCAATCCACTTTAACACTTTTTTATAAAGCATTGAATATAGTGCAAAAAAGGGGAAGGGAGATATTTGCCAATCAATCTTTCGGAGATTCTTTTAAATGGTTTAAGTCATAGGTCTCTAACCAAGTGTATCATAGCAAGGATCCACAATTTTAAACTTACAAACATTTCTGTTACCTTCCTTTCTCACGAACAGAAGGAAAGTTTGGTGTTATTTCTTCCCCTTTAGTCTACTTTGGATATCCCACCTCCTTTTGTTGGACAAGATTTTACATATCATCCATTATCAGTATAGTACTCTTTATACCCTCTCGCTTGAAAGAAAGTACATTATACTAGATTAGATTCCCCAGACTTCATTTCTAGAAGGTATGCACATTGAAGAAGTTGATAGAAAACTAGGTAAACATAAATTATTGAAAGATTACAAGATCTCTCTGGTCTGAACTTGACGAGAAGACGTCACGAGAACTTGAGGACTTGACAAGGAAACAGTTCTGGACGCTGTAGCAATATATATAGACACAAGACATGTCCAATTCGTAAAGTTAAGGTTCTACTACCTTGAGACTTATGGCTCTGGTTCACTAAGACCTCTTATATAAATTGACTGATCTTAATCTCATGTAACACCTATAGCTAAAGGTGATTTTGTTTATCTGTTGCGGAAAGCTGGATGGAACAACCGCTAGTTCAAGATTTTATTTCATTACAATTTGCCATTTGTTTTAAAGACTTTGAAATAAATAAAATTTGTTTTGGTACCCAGCAATATCTGAATCTGTGGTATGTTTTATGATTAAAATCTGTTATGATTTTTAAATGTCCCTTCATAAAAGAGTCTGCTAGATATCCTATATATTTTATTGTTACTATCTGAACTAAACTGATGGCCTAGGGTGTATCTAGTTCCTGAGCTCGATTAGTTTTACCACTTTTAGAGCATCTGTTAGAAGTGTAATGGAACAAGCAGTTGTTATGAAGATGCGGCACCCCTTAAGAAACTCCAGTAACCTTAGACACTTGTATCAACCTAATATAAAATCGAACTTTATATGTTGTCCGGTCAAGTTTTCACATTTGAAGCCCAAATACTGAACTTGTAACACTATGTGAGTCTAAAACGTCATCCAATTTCCATATGCTTCTAGATTGAAATTAATATCATACCAGTTCCACCTGGTCCTACTTAGCATAATTTCAAGATGACCGACCCATCATTTAAAAATCTCGACATTAACTCCTGATGACTTCACTAATTTATGCGGATCTACTAAGCTTTCGCAACAAAAACAATATTTTACGCAATCTCTGCTGTCCATATGCCATGTTATTTACAGTTGTTATTGCAAATGGAAAATACGAGTGTCTAACTTATTACTTAGCACTTAACACATGCTCACTCTCCTCACCACGGACGACGACATCCATTACGGCGACGTCCAGCGAGTGCCGTGTGTGTGGCCCGTTTAGTGGACACGCAATTCATGGATAACGGTACATGAGCAATGACAAAATCTTCGTCACGCCCAATAACATGTCTGCATACACGGCTATATTCATGTTGCTGTAAAACATTTTTGCGTTGGCGTTGACCAACGAAGAAGCACACCTGCTGCTGTACATCTTCGCCAAGTTCGGACTTGTTTTTGCCATGTCATACCTGTTGTGGCATGTGGTCATAACTGTGGACACTTCATTCATGCAAACACGCATGAATATGGTGGTCTGCATTAATGCGTTTATACAGGGTGGTTCATAGTGTAGTTTCTAGGAAGTAGAGAAACATCATTTCAATACAGTTTTCCGAGATCTTGATAACGATTTATCGTTACTCGACCATGGTTTTGGAATCCTTATTGCTTCTTCATTTAGCATCGGTTCCATCGGTTGTGTCCAACGACATAAGGTCCGAACTATTGTATGGTCATATTGTAGTTTCTAGGAAGAAGAGAAACATCCTTTCAAGACAGTTTTCCGAGATCTTGATAATGATTTATCGTTACTCGACCATGGTTTTGGAATGCTTATTGGTTCTTCATATAGCATCGGTTCCATCGGTGGAGTCCAACGACATAAGGTCCGAACTCTTGTATGCCCATTGGAACCACCGACAAACTATCAAGCTTGTTGCGTAAACTAAAGATGGAGAAATAGCTTGTTTGAGGTCGTCCAAATCTTAAATCCATGTTTTTGCTAACTTGTATTCGGACCTTAGAACCTTGGGTTCAAATGGGGTTTTTGAAAAAAAAAAGTCGACCAATTAGTTCGGGACCACTAAGGACAGATTGAGACTGACGAGGAAAGCTTTGACGGCGTCCATATTCCGTGCCATTGATCTTACTATCCAATCCTATTGGAGACGGAAACCGTCCCACTCCTTATTATTTCTAAATATTATTTACAGATTGCCAAAAGAGGTCAATGATTTAGAAACTCTGAGATATTTTGACGATCTCGTGTGATTAGTTTACCGATCCTCAGAATGTAGTAGTTTGGCTTCCAGAAACCGTTCCACTCTTTATTTTCGGTCATTTTGGTCCTCTACACTGGCCTAAATATTATTTACAGATTCCCAAAAGAAGCCAATGATCTCCAACCTCTGAACTCTGAAACAAACTGTAACCCTCTGAAGATGTACGAAGCTCTCAACGATCTCATATAGTGAGTTTTCCGATCATCCGAGGTTGGGGCTTGGCTCCCTAACTAAAACCACAGCATGAACCACCCTGTTTAGGCGCACTTTTTGTTCGTACCTTCCATTTGCCTAATACGCTTGTCATTATTTTCCACTATGCTAGAGTATTTCCGCGCCAACTTTTCCGAAGACTCCGCTAAATAGGCAAACGAACTTCGTAGTAAGCCATACAGTTATCAAAACAAAAGCAACAACAACAAAAGCAGTTTATAATATATGTAACTACTTAACGTTTGCTGTTGATGTTGACGCCGATGACCATATGACCATTGCGTGGCCCCAAAAACGGACGAGACAACATTTTTCCCTAAAATTAAGAATCACCAGGGGAGCTAATGCAGTTGGCGTTGCAAGTACTTAACTGCACATACGGCAAGCGTGTGGCAAGCGCTCATAAAATATTCTCACATGCATTTTGTAGCAAGGCGCAGCATCTTTGCCACAAATAAACAAATATATATGGTTAGTTCGTAGATACCGATTTACGTTGCGCTGATATGGCGAAATGATACGCATCCATGCTATGCTATGCGCTGCTATGCTATGCCGTGTTAAGCGCTAAGCGGCACATTGGCCTAGCCCGAAGCCACCAAGACGGCCTCAAGATCGCCACAGTCTAGACAGCCACTTTGGCTCCAATAGAAAATTTTCTCTTTCTTTAGCACCAACTATGGACGCTTGAGGCCTTTGGTCGCGCTCGTACTATTTACTACACATAACAGTTTCGAGAATTTCCGCATGCTTCTTGTGAAAACAATAAATTCTTTTCACTGCATTTGTTAGCGTTGCAAAGCGCCAAAGTTGTTAGTTGTGCGAATCGAACAGACCACATTGTGTGTTTGTGCTTTCTGGGAAGCTTCTTCTATATACGTCTTTATATTTATATATGTACATATGTCTGTGTTTGAGAAATATCAATTAAATGAGCGCGGCTTGCTTGGGAAACCACAAGAACTTAACCTAATTACCGCGCCTTAGAAGACTCCGTTGGTCAATAGGGGGCTAGCTGGCTGATAAATAGTAAACTAACGATTCAGTAAATCTAGCTGATAATAAGGATATGAACGCAGTATGAGACAAAGTTCCAAGAAACCCGGCTAGAACAGGTGTCTTAGTCCTTAACCTCTAAATTTCTAATCCCATAGGTGTCTTCTTAGATTCTAACCTCTAAATTTATAATCCAATAGATGTCTTCTTAGATTCTAACCCCTATAGGTCTCTTCTTAGATTCTAACCTCTAAATGTATAATCCAATAGGTGTCTTCTTAGATTCTAACTCCTATAGGTCTCTTCTTAGATTCTAACCTCTAAATTTATAATTCAATAGGTGTCTTCTTAGATTCTAACCTCTAACTTTATAATCCAATAGGTGTCTTCTTAGATTCTAACCTCTAAATTTATAATTCAATAGGTGTCTTCTTAGATTCTAACCCCTATAGGTCTCTTCTTATTTATAATCCAATAGGTGTCTTCTTAGATTCTAACCCCTATAGGTCTCTTCTTATTTATAATCCCATATGTGTCTTCTTAGATTCTAACCCCTATAGGTCTCTTCTTATTTATAATCCCATAGGTGTCTTCTTAGATTCTAACCCCTATAGGTCTCTTCTTATATTCTAATCTCTATTTTTATAATCCAATAGGTGTCTTCTTAGATTCTAACATCTAAATTTAAAATTCATCGACAAAGATTAAGGTTATGAAAAAAAAGGATTTGGTAAAACCTGGAAGAAAATTAAGTTCCTTTCATTGATAGAGAGTAGTAACTAGAGTTACCAAGTGATCCTCTTAATTCGTTTAACAAAAAAAGCCGAACTTATTAACATATTATACGTTCGTTTAGAAAAAAGACGACCTAAAAATCATAATAACTAATTTTTCAACTGCCGAACGGAGACGAGTTTGTTTATTGGAGCATCGAGTTTTCTAAAACTTATATAGAGAGCGAACATGATCGGAATCTTGGAAAAACTTGAGATACATGTATAATATAATGATGTATCATAGGACTGTCATCATTACAAAATATAGCACTCAAAAGTACCCGAAGACTATAAGTGAGAATTTCAAGAGACAAATTGTGCGAAAGTTTCAGAGACCTTCACAATTTTTAGTTATTGAATCGCATAAGAAAGAGACGAAGAATGGAGCGAGTTTGATATTCATATTTGACTTTGAGAATATATGATAACCGAGTTTCTTCGTTACATTCATATCGTTTGAAGTCCACTTGCGGATATTCTGTCGTCTCTAACCGGTATTTCTAACCAATCTATGACTTTACCATATCATTACTGAACTCATAGTCTAATGGAACTTGAAGGCATCGGTCTCATAGTCCAATGGAACTTGATTCTAAAAATTATTAGTCGGGAAGAGAAATTGACTCCAACTGACTTTGTTTCAAGGATCGGCCTTCGAAGTCCGTCGCCTGGTTTGGTATTCATATTTAAATTCGAGTTACGTGATAACCGAGAGTTATTTCGATAAGATATCGCTTGCGGATGGATATTCTGCCGTCTCTATGAGTTTACCATATCATTACAGAACTCATAGTCCAATGGAACTTGAAGACATCGGTCTTCGAAGTCCGTTGTCTTCTAACACTGTCAATAAAAAAAAGAACATCGCATCCGAAACGTTGATCTCTAGAGCTCGCATATTACATCCGCCTGTCTACATCCTTAAGCGTTAAGATCACCGTATATTTTCGCAAGTTAAATTCTACATGAGCAAAATCATGGTTTGAAAATGTAGTTACCGACGTCTGATCGACGTAATTTCAACGTAACATGCAACAGTGGCTGCCACTGATCTGATTAGAGCTCATCAGCGCCGTACCGTACACAGACAGACAGCGAACAAGAAGTGATTACGTTGCATTGTAAATCAAGCAAAGTTTATGATGTGCAAGTTTGGTAGACAAAATCAGGCAACCGAAGCAATGAGCGCTTGGACTTTTCACAATTTTAATGGCAATGAAAATGAGCACACAACGTCTGGCCGTACGGCCGTAGCCAGTGCAAATATCAGAATAACTGCTTACATAAGTGCTTAGTGAAATCTACCGTGAGGCAAGATGCTGGAGCTCCGCTACGCAGTACGAGCTTGCGCAATCCACGGCCACGTTTGTCGCCGACGCGCAGTCAAGCAATTATGGAACGTCGGTATCGGGATTTGCACGACGTGACAACGAGAGTTGCGACCAACTCGGACGAAATGAAGTGAGTACATAAGTAGCGCCAAAATCCACCAAACCACTTGGGGAAATGAATCACAGGTGTGCAGCGTCTGCCACCATAACCACAACGGACGTTGCAATAGCGGGCGGACGTGGTGGCCGAGTGGCGAGTGGTAAGCGCTCAACTGAATGGCTATATTTTATATCAGAAACACTTGATCTGTCCGTCCGCACATGTTGAGCGGAGCTGCCGGCCAGCAGCCGCGACAGTGGCTGGGACAGTCTTCTCTACTGCGCGGGCTATGAATTTGCCAATTTGGCGATTCTGAATCCCATGTTGCAATGCAACACACGAGTGACTCCACGCCGGAAGGTAACCACGCGGCCGGCCAGAGCTCTGGAGACGTGCAGGCAGGCGGGTGAGCGGCGCACAGTTAAGTGTGAATTTTCGCACCCGTGATGAAGTTTCCAATTAAATTTTATTAGCCTTTGAAATTGAGTAGTGCACGCGTGCGCCGCTGCTGTCGTTGCAACAACGACAACAAGCAGCAACAAAAAAAACCACTGAGAAAAACCTGGTACACCAAGTTACCGTTGCGGCGGCGGTGGCGGGCGTTAATATCTGCAACGGTGCTCACCACTGCATTTGTTGTGGCATGTTGCAAGCCGTAGTTGTCAAGATGATCTTGTTGTAAATATTTGCGCACTCCGGCTGGTTGGCCAGTGCGGCACGTTGCGCCAGCGCACGAATCGCATCGTTCACCACTCGTAGCACCTAAGTACACACATACAAACATACAGATTGCAACATGTGTACATTACTATGTTGCACGTTGCACCAATACGCTGGGTGGCAGGCAATCCGTTACTGCTTGCAAGTTGCTGGTAAGTGCTAAGTGTTGAAAGAAGGCGTGTTCGCACGTTCATGCCATTGTTTGTTTGTTGTTATTGTTGTTGTCCTACAGTTGCGAGCGAGTTACAGCAATTGCATACGCGGCGCTCGCGCAAGTGTATGGCTGGCTATTGGGGGTCAAATTGGATATTGTTCAAGGGTCACGGAGTGCGCCTTCGGGCAAATGATAGATTCGCATTAATCAGTTGGCAAATTGGCTGTTCGCCGCTGACAGCCCACTGACTACTCATAGAGTTATTCACAAAGCACCCGGGTATGCGGGTGTCTGACGGCGCAATTCCTTTGTTTATTTTCGCGGTAAGGAGAAATCAATTTCGCCACCTTTTCAATTAGGTGGGAAATATTTTGCAAGTGTCTAACTGTTTTTTGGTGTTTTGTTTCATTGACAGGCGTCGAGATAAGTGTGGCGTATAAACTGTTCAGTGAATTCGAAAAAAGGTTCATCAAAAGTCATCTAACCTACTGGGAAAGTGCTCGTCGTTGGGCGGCTTAGTCTTGGTGTTCAAAAGAGACGTGGGAAAGCCAAGTGCCATTTTGGGGCTAATAAATATATAATATTTATATTATTATTGGTGTTTCTCCGACCATTTTGTGCATACAGATATTCGTCCTTGGGTCAAAGGTTGACTCTAAAAGACATATAAATTGTTGAGCGGCACTTATTGATGTCACATATATGCAAGTAAATATGGTTTGGAGAAGTTTGTGAAGCATTAAAACTCATGGCCTAGCATTTATACAATAGTTGAGAGGTTCCTTAGAGATCCTTAAAGTACATAGACCGGTGTATATTCCTTAACCCAAGCAAAGAAGTGAAATAACTGACCAGAGGTTCAGATGCGGCTTATCCTTTTCATTCTTCTTCTTGACTGGCGTAGACACCGCTAACGTGGTTATAGCCGACTCCACAACAGCGTGCCATTCTTCCTCCTCTTGGCAGTTTGGCGCCAATTGGTGATACTAAGTGAAGCCAGGTCATTCTCCACCTGGTCCCTCCAACGGAGTGGAAGTCTTCCACTTCCTCGGTTTCCATCGGCGGGTACTATATCGAACACTTTCAGAGCTGGAGCACTTTCATCCATTCGGACAACATGACCTAGCCAGCGTAGGCGCTGTCTTTTTATGCGCTGAACTATGTCAATGTCGTCGAATAACACATACAGCTCATCATTCTATCGTCTCGATATAAGTTATTCAATTAAAAAAGAATATATTATTCGAATGGCACACATTTATTTCCTGACTCGCCTCAACAGTTAGATCTCTCTTCGCAACTACGTACTTCATGATAGTTAAGCCTCTTACCTTTTTAAGAAGAAGAAGATACAGAAAGTCTCAGAATCAACTGAGCTTTCAGAATTAGTACGAGCATTATAATACAAATTTTAACAATTGAGTCATAGCAGACGAGAGAATCTCAAAGAAACGAATCAAAATCTTAATTTCACTAAATACATCCACTTTATTTGGATATCGTTGCCACTTTGATTAATTTGTAAGGAGGAATACAGTTTCTATATAATATCCTGTCATCTCTATCGCTGGTTTCATCACTTCAAGTCTCTTAATAACATTTTATATTCCGCCCTCTCGTTCCATTTCTTTTCTTTCTACGACTTCTACATATTTTATATCTCCATAATTTTTATTTAACCTCTCTCATTACATCTCGAGGTATAGTGTCCATCTAAAATATTGCGACATTCAAAAACTAAAAAACATCATGCGGAACCGGGTCTTGAGGCTCCACAGTTGAATATCTATGGCTTGAATGTTGTCAGACGAGATTAATATCAAAGTAAAGATCCTTTTAATGCTGGGACTGAGGACGAAGACAACTCCTAACGCTCTTATCTGTCCTAATAATCCTATTTCTTCATAGCTACTTTAAATATACGCAGAGTTATCCGATTGAAATACTTTACTCTCATTGATACCAACAAAAATTTGGTTCATATGTTCTTAGCTTCAAATGATCAGTGGAGAGTTAAGAGAATCCTCGCTCCTCAAACTCGCTCTGAGAGTTGTGAGTTGTTTTTAACTGAGAACCGGAAAAGTAATTTGTTATGAGAGAGTTCACAATCTAACAATAACCGTTTTAATCTGATTAATAAGAAGAAGAGATGCTTTCGAGAACATCATTATACTCGGTTGAACACATATTAGAACGATATTTATAGCATTCAATATCAGAAAACTTAAACTCTTAGCATATAGTATGGAGTTGAACGGACTGATTCGAAGTTACAGGAGTGAGAATAGGGGCTAGTTCTGCCGGAAAATCGTTAATTTTATGATTCCAACTCAGTTTGTTGAGAAAAAGAGAGAGGATAGGTCAGACAATATCAAAATGAGGAGTGAATCAGTATGGACATGTTAGTCATATAATACAACAATCATTTGAAGCTGGAATGGGAGCCATATTTATCGGACTACATAAAATCATACCTACAACTGAAATGACAGAAGAGCGAAGTTTGGATACATTTTTTACTGAATATTTCGTTTTCCTACTTTTTTGATGAAAAAAAAAAACACAGAAAGTTTAATTTTTTAAAGATTATCTATTTCAAATGTTGACCGCGGCTCCGTCTCAGATTATTTTATCTTATCCATTGAGTCCAATTTTCGATTAGAGGTAGAGCCCGAAACGAATTGAGATAGTCCGCATAGATTTTAGACTTAACACATTCCCACAGGGAAAAGTCTAACGGTGTGATATCACACGATCTTGGAGGCCAATAATCGCTGAACAGAATTTGGCTCGAAAACGTCGGAACTTCTTGGAACTTTTCAAGAGCCCACAGAGTGAAGCTATGTTTCTTGGGAAGATCGAGCAGTTTCAGTTCTTGCACAATCGACAATCGACAAGATGTTTCATATGGCGCCGACTCGATTATCCAGAGTCTTCGTGTACACTACGGCTACTATGTTTTCTGGTGCTGTACCAGGTCTATTCGGTCGAATATTATCCAATAATGAATGCTAGGCATCAATATTGGTGATGGTTGATTATGTTGACCATAAGTTGAGAGAGGCGCACGAAACACATTCTTTACAGAACGTGAATTTTCGCAGTAAAGTTGAGCAATTTGTATCCGTTCTTCAAGTCTTTCCATGATGAAATGCCAAAGAATCTATGTACTTGGCGTTCAACCGTTTAGCCGGTTATAGCCGAATCGATGAGAGCGCGCCACTCCTCTCTTTCCTTCACAGTTCGGCGCCAGTTGGAGTGTAACCAGGTCGCTCTCCACCTGGTCCCTCCAACGGAGTGGAGGCCTTCCCCTTCCTCGGCTTCCTCTGGCGGGTACTGCATCGAACACTTTCATAGCTGGAGTGTTTTCGTCCATTCGGACAACATGACCTAGCCAGCGTAGCAGCTGTCTTCTTATTAGCTGAACTATGTCAATGTCGTCGTATAACTCGTACAGCTCATCGTTCCATCGTCTGCGTTATTCGCCGTTGCCAATGTTCTGAGGACCATAAAAATTGCGCACAATTTTCCTATCGAAAACTCCTAGTGTCGTCTCATCTGAATGCCAAAGAATACTGAACAAAAATAGCAGTAAAGCTTGACACGACTCAAGCGTGATCTGTCAAAAAAAAAGGCTATTGAAAAATGTACCTCTAGATCACTCGATAATTAGCTTTTTTATTAATTTCGGTGAAATAGATTAGACCCAAGAGTCCATAAACTATTCACATCACTTCTTATACTCTTCTAAGTACACTATCACATCCAGCAATCTCCAGGAAACAATATTCGCGTAACTGTACAATTCTAATAAAACCATGTACGACCGGCGCATATTTATTGAAGCGATAAAAGTCTGTCCAACTACCCATAAACTGAACTACCAGCTTACGAGTTGAGTTGAATACAGTGTAGAGTTCACAGGTCCATTACAATTGGCAACATGTGACTATGAGTTCAACAGTTTGCCACCGAAAATATTTCACACCGCAGATAACCCATTTTCATTACAATAACAAACATGAGAGCGCGCGTTGAGCTGGCAACTTTAGCAGCATTTAATTATTACATGTACCTGTTGCGGCGCGTTTAGTGATTTGCGATTATTACATGCGGCCACCGCTGACCAATATTTCACTTGCAGCCGGCCAAGGAGCCACAGAGCGGCGGAATGCCGCGAGATATGTAAACACACACGTCACTCCACTTATATGCAGATGCCTGTGAGTTGGTTGGTGTGTGTTTGTGGCAACCAAACAAGTGGCTGGATGGCCAACTCCGGTTGGTTGGCTAGCTTACTGGTTGAGCATCAGCGGTGGAGACCTTTTGACACGCTGTGTGTAATTTTGAAAGTACAACGGCAGAAATCACAATAACAAATGCCAAAATAAACGAGCTTAAGTAATGCTGTGTGTGTGTGTGGTGTGGTATGGAGCGCAGTGGTGAAGGCGATGTTTACGACGATGGCGGTGATGCTGATTTCAATCGTATAATACTACAGCGGTTGCACGCTCACTGCGGTTAATTCGTTGGAATCCCAAGTATGTGCAGCTGCGGCGACCAATGCTGTACATTTGACTAACTCTGAAGGCTTCGTACACACATACATACAGACCGACAGTCAGACATATATCTATGAAGGTGGACGGACAGTTTTGTATGCAGTGGCCGAGCATGCCATAATCCTACTAAACTCTATAAATATTTGTGGTAATTTAGGGGTATCACAGATGGTTTTTAAAAGGTGTAAAATTTTATGAAAATTTAAAAATAATTACTATTAAAAATTGAGAAAAAAATCGATAAATTTTTTCGATGATTTTTGCATTAACCAGAAAGTACGTTTCGTATTTTAAGCCAACCTACCTTAGAAACAGAATTTAGGTCGTTATATTTTCAGTACTAATAATTATATAAAAATATCGATAAATAGAAATATATATCGATAATTATAGAAATGTATCGATAATTCGATAACTGTTAATAAACAATAATTTGATAAACAATGGTATAAATTCATCGAAATAAGTTGATTTGTAAAAACGACAAGAATTGCTCAGAGTAAAAGTATCGATCAATTTGTGAAAAATATCGATTCATAACAATACAATAATTTGCATGCAGAAAATTCCTTGAGAATAAATTAATTTATAAAGAGAAACATATTTGCACAGTAGTTATATGGTAGATATATTGGTAAAAATATATATATATTTATTACAACCAATACTCTTAAGTTAAAAATATATCGATATTTAAAAGTCGATATATAAGTGTCACAAAGTAGCACTGATTTAACAATAGTAGTCATTTTGTAGCATTAGTAAGAAAATATTGCTTTAAATTGTTGTGAAGTAGATATCGAACTTCATATAAAATCAAAAATTTAATAATAATTTATTAATTTTGTGGTTGAAATCGATAAATTTCAATAAATACTCGTTATTTTACAACTTCTCCAGTACATAATAAATATTATACTAATTTGATACCAACTTTTTTTTTATTAGTAATCGATAAATTTTTGATATCGATATCTCAAAAATAAAAATGTTAAGTTATCGATTTATTTTCAAATAATAACGATTTAAAATAAATAAATTACAAGTACGATGATAGATTTCGATTGCAGATGTATGAAAATATCGATTTATCAGTATTAAAATTTTTCGGTTAGATATTTGTATAATAATAGCATAAATAAATTTGTGACAATATAATGATTTGTGACGATTAAGTTTTTATGTATGTCAATTTTCACAAAAATCGATAATTCGATAACTCGAAATACCGATTAATATTATTTTATTTTTTGGTTATTGAAAACTTGGACTACCCTTCTAAGAATAGCGATTTATCGATATTAAAAACCACATATATAGAATAATACATACTAATTATTGATTTATCGATTTCAAATTTTATGAAAATAACGGTTTATCAGAATTAAAAAAAAATTATTAGATATAGATAAATAAGAAAATACAATGATTTGTGGATGTCGATTTTCAAAAATAGCGATAAGAATATACATATATATCGATTCCATGATTATTATATCGATATATAAATTACATCATTATTATTTTTGTGTTATTAAAAACTACCCACTATTTGGTAGGTGTCAAAATTTTATAAATTTATTTTGAACGAGAAATATCGATATATTTGTGTAAAATTATCAATTTATCGATAATTGAACTTATTTCAATTACTTTTGGTTACTATGTAAAGCTTAAATGTTGTCAAAATTTCACGTTATCAAAAATCCTAAGAGCAAATATCGATTAATCGATAACAAAATATAGCCTTTTTTCTAATCCACTTCTAAAATTTCATATTTTAAATAATAATTTCTTTGAAATAACTGACAATAGGTCGTAATCTTTGCTGGTATAAGCTCTAATACATAGATAGATAAGAATTTGGTACTGATGGACTTACCTTGAAATTCATATTATAACGCTTGATGACGCGGAATATGGCACTGTAAAAAGAAAAAAGTAAAGTCAAAATTATTAATAATAATAATATTATTATAAATATTTTACACAAAAAAAAAATATTTTTTTTTCCACATCCAAATCAAACTTTTTTTAAACCAAAAACAAACTGAATCAAAAGTCATACCCTCAAAAAGTGACATGAATATCTTCTAACAACTATTCCAAATATAAATGTGTTGTTGTTGTTGTTGTCATTGCAAATCAAAATGACTTAAAAATGCAAAAAAGGTGCGGTCGCGGTCTTTGAGGTTGAGGATGGCCATCAGCGCTTCATATAGAGTTTTATTATTATTGCAGCGGCAACAACATTTGCAGCTGCAAGTACGCGCTACTGACATAATGCACCGCACAAAAACATAGAGGAGACACACACATACACACATGGATACATAAGTGAGCAAGAGAAAAAAGCACAAACACCAAAAACAAGGCGTGTCTGAGAAGCGTTTGTCGCGCAATTAAATTCAATTGAGTTGAGTTGAGTTGAGCGCAAGAAGCGCATTGGCATTTGACAGCTGGCAGCTGGCAGCCAGTGGCTCGCGGCCGACATGCAATCGCTGCGAATAGCGAAGCGCTACGCAGTTAACGCCCGCGCGTTAATTTACTTGTGCCTGCGGCGTTACAAGACGGCATTGCTGTTGCTTGTTGCTGCTGTTGTTATTGACTACTGTCGCGCAGCGTAATTGTTGTCGCCGCCGCATTCCGAAGTATCGCAACTATGATCGCCACAGCGCGCAAACAACACGCGCCGGCAGTCCCGCAAATTCATTTAAAGTATTTAAAATTGCCACTACAACAACCACAACAACAACGACGACGACATATTTGACGCTTTGGCGAAGTGCAACGAAATGCTGCAGGCATGCGAGCTTGGTTGGGCTGCCACAAAGCGCACGCAAGAGACTGTATGAACAAATATTTATTTATTAATTTAATTGATATACGTGTGTGTGTGTGTGCGTGGGAGGCCTTCGGCGTATGGCGTCTGCATTCCCAAAGCAATCAGCCGACAACAATTGTTTTCCACGCGCTGCTGGCTGTGGCGCCTTGGAAGCCCATCGAGCGCGCTTCATGAAGGCGAGAGCGTCTGAAGCGTTGAACTTATGAACCGCCACTTCGCGTCGCGTTAGCTAGCGAAGTGCTATGAGCGCTTTTTGCGAGGCGCTACACTTGCCGTCGGCGCAGCCACTTTGCAATCAAGTGCGCTCAGCATAGCGATCATGCGCGGCCGATCCACACGCGCGCTCGCATAGCTTCTATTTAGTGGTAAACAACGCTAGCGACTTTGATTGACATAGTCACAGTGACCGAGATCTAAGTGTCATCAGCTGATGTTTATACTTTTTTTATAAAAACAGACGTGTTGATGGGCCGGTATGCGGGTGAAGTATAATCAGATGATCAAGGGAGATCTAATAACGACTTCAGCGTTTTGTTAGCTGACAGTTGCGTCATCTTACAATGCATAGCATATATTATATCTGATATGCAAGGACGGTTTTAGGGCAGTGCAACTAATTTTGAGGGCGCCAAATCTCGGAGTCCGTCAATTCTGGGAGATTGTTGGAAATATTATTTATTTTAAAGATTTCAAATTATTTTGTTCGAACTCCGTCTCCTACTTCCCCGTAGCTTTTTAAGTTTCATATTGACTCGGTAGAGGGTGCTTTGTGCCATGGATATGTAGTGGACATACTCTTCGACCACACACTAACTTATCATCCACTACAGGCATGATAGTTCAGGATCATTGAAATTGTCACAATTTACCTAATCAAAGAAACTTGAAGAACGTTAGAAAAATTATAACTGTCCTCCAAATGTGTTTAATTTCTTGCCGGCATATTAAATTAGAAATTGGTAAGTCTTGGGACTAATGAAATATTCACATCACGTTTCACTCACAAAACTAAAAAAGGACTCGGACATTAATGGATTGGTGACTGTATGAAGAGTTAAAATAATTACGGTGTATCAAATCTGCAATCATCAAAAGACCATAGGAAGTTCTCCAATATATCGTGAAGTAAAATGTGACTGCTACCAGTGGAGACCGAAGACGTACTTCAGATCTAATATATCTCAAGAAAAATCAAACTATTTAGATAAGATATATCGAAAACGAGATTGCTAATCAGTTCAATTCCCAAAGAAAAAATATAACAATTATTATTACATATCATTTCATCTAAAGCTGACAAATGGTGATTCATTTCAAGTTTCCCAACTTTTTTATAGAAAAAACACAGAAAATTCAAATTTAATGGGAAATGTTTATTATCATTCTAAAGAACATTCTTAGAGTCCAATTTCCGATGACTTGTTCTTCTTCTTCTTGATCTTGGTAACCAATTGACCGGTTTAAAACGTGGCATTAACTTCTCACCAAAGTGTTCTATCAATAAATCCATTAATTGATGCGATGTGTGGGAAGTAGCGCCGTCTTCTTGAAACCAAATGTCGCCGAGATCACGAGCTCAATTTCAGGCATCAAATAGTCGGCTGCCATGGCGCGATACCGGTAGCATTTCCGGTTACGTTCTCAGCGGCATAATTTTTGAAGAAATATGGACCAATGATTCCACCGGCCCACAAACTGCACCAAACCGTTTTCTCTGGATGAAATGACAGCTCTTGAATCTCTTCAGGTCTTCGTCAAAAATGCGGACATTTTGCTTGTTTACATACCCATTGAACCCACCACCCATTGAGAAATGGGTCTCATCGCAGTACATAATTTGGTTCGAAAACGTCGGATCTACTTGGAACTTGTCAAGTACCCATAGAGCGGAGCCTTGTCGCTTGGGAAGGTCGAGCGGCTTCAGTTCTTGCACAAGCTGCATTTTGTACGCTTTCAATTTAAGATCTCGTCGTAAAATGCGCTAAGTCGTTTCATACGTCATTCCAAGTTGGTGCGAACGGCACCAAAACGACACTCCACGGTCTTCATGTACACTCTCAGCTACGGCTGCTATATTTTCTTTACTATCAAAAAAAGGCTATTGTAAAAAATATCTCTATTTGGATTAACCCATAGGATCTGAGAATAACAGGAGATGTTCTAGACAGGAGGAACAATTCAGTAGAGGTGAGGTGATAAAATCTTATTTACTCCAACGGATATAGTTTTACATGAATCTCCTGGTAGTGAAATTATATGGGTTCCCTGGATAATGCTGATATGCCATAGGACCTTTACAACGGCGTCCAAATAATACGAAGAATTGCAATTTCATAACTACTGTGCCGACATAAGGTGTTTAAACCTTCATCTCAAGATGTTCTGCTCAGTATTACCGAAGATGACATACTATATTACTAGACTTAATTGAGTGCTTTTAGTGGTGACCAAAGAGCGGCTCATGCAGATGATACCAAAAATGGGCAAATGGGGTTGGTGAAGCGAAAACATGGCCTATCCCTCCCAAACGTCAACCTTACCTATATGAACGAGACTCTGACGACTGAGTAAAGACAGCATAACATTAGCCCCAGCGAGGAGGAAATCATACGCCACATCCCGCCTAGAAGCAAAATCTGCAGCCGTGGAACTAGGCTCGTATGCAGAATCCTAATCACCTACTCATCTTATACCCTGAGATTACCGAAATCAAATGAGGATCCATATTCTATCTAGGAACTATGAGAAAATATTTATATAAAAGGAGGCCAAAGACATTTATTAATATATTCAGAAAGTGTCTCCTAAACATATTGTGTTCAAGAGTGTAGAATTCATTATAATATCCATAATATCAAAATATTCTGCTTGACTTAATCAAAGTTCGGAGTATTAAGAATACTTCGAAAATAAAAATTTAAATCTACCGAGCTCCCATTACTTGAGAGCTTACCAACAACAGCAGCCTTTCACTTTTTATGACCAGAGACTTTCACATGAGCTTTCCGGTGTCAAAACATTTAGAAATATTGTACTGTTATTTATTAAAAAATATATGTATTGTGTATATTTCCACTAACCAATTGGTCTAATGCTTGTCGATATTTAGGTATGTATTTGCGTCGCATTTACATTAATCTTGGCACAGCCAAAGGCGCTAAAAATTTGTAAATTTCATTGAGTCGAAAAGATTTTTTCACTTCGACACAAAAATAACAAATAACATTTGAACACGACATTGCAATTAATCATTTCCATCGCTTCGAACGATTTGCTCAACTCAACAAACAAGCACCGAGACCAGGCAGCCAATCGACCGACCGGCTCGTTCGTCCGCCGAGCCAACCAGCTGATCAGCGAACCCAGCTAAAGCGGTGGACTAGTCAAAATAAATGGACACAAACCCAAAAACATTGGAGACTTGGTCACTGATAGATTATGAAATGTACGACTGCAGCGGTGTAATCATGGCCGGGGGGCTAACGGTGATACGGAGATGAATGAATGTTTGACTGAGCGACAGTAAAAGGCCGCCAGAATCACGAGCCAAATGACAGTTAAGTGTGGCAATTTGCTAAAGCGTCACAGCGAAATCGCAGCAAATAAATTAGGAAGGCCACAAGCAACAGCAATAACAACAAGCGATACAGAATAATAGGTATTTGAAAAACACCCAAAGTCCTAAAATTCAGCCAATTTATGGAAAACTCTCAGCCAATTTCAGTCAGGCGCCCGCAGTCGAACTCATTATGAGCGATTACCATCTGCCCCATTGCCATCACGAAGCGAAGCGGCAGGCAGGCAGTGGCAAATCGAAATTGCCAATTGCCAATGCTATGCGAATAACTATTCGGCTGCGGCAACAACAATAACAGTGGCGGCAGCGTAAATAGCAATGTGACAATATAAAGAGGTGGCGTTCAAGGCAATAAAACGAAATGCAAACGGAAAGTCCTCGAGGTAATGCAAATAATCAACGTACCTGCTGCAGTGAGTGATTGTTGTTGCTGTTGTTCGTGTTGCCACCGCTGCTTTGTGTCATTGGCGCCTGCGCGGTGGCTTGCCTCAACAATACATATGTATATTCGTGGCATTGCGACACGGCAGCTCCGCAATGTGCGACTCCAATTGATTTGATTCGTTCTGCTTGTTTCACTAAGCGTTATTTGAGGTTAGTTGTTGTCGCTTGGTTATTTTTATACCCCTGTGCAGCACTCTTGCGAAGCTTACGGTATAATCGTTTTGTGAAATTGGTCTCTCAAAGACCTCGCCTTCAACACTCCTAAAGTGATGAGCTATTGATTTCATAACCTCTAACTACTAAATATATTCACCAACTATTCGAGATGTATCTATGTGATGTGATTGGCGTTCAACCGTTTAGCCGGTTATAGCCGAATCGATGAGAGCGCGCCACTCCTCTCTTTCCTTCGCAGTTCGGCGCCAGTTGGAGATTCCAAGTGTAACCCGGTCGCTCTCCACCTGGTCCCTCCAACGGAGTGGAGGCCTTCCCCTTCCTCGGCTCCCTCCGGCGGGTACTGCATCGAACACTTTCAGAGCTTGAGTGTTTTCATCCATTTGGCAACATGACCTAGCCAGCGTAGCCGCTGTCTTTTTATTCGCTGAACTATGTCAATGTCGTCGTATAACTCGTACAGCTCGTCGTTCCATGTGCGGTATTCGCCGTTGCCAATGTTCTGAGGTCCATAAATCTTGCGCAAAATTTTCCTCTCGAAAACTCCTAGTGTCGTCTCATCTGATGTTGACATTGCCCAAGCTTCTGCACCATAAAGCAGGACGGGAATGATAAGCGACTTGTAGAGTTTGATTTTGGTTCGTCGAGAGAGGACTTTACTGTTCAATTGCCTACTCAGTCCATAGTAGCACCTGTTGGCAAGAGTGATTCTGCGCTGGATTTCGAGGCTGACATTATTGGTGTTGTTGATATTGGTTCCCAGGTATACGAAATTATCTACAACTTCGAAGTTATGACTGTCAACAGTGACGTGGGAGCCAAGACGCGAGTGCGCCGACTGTTTGCTTGATGACAGGAGATATTTCGTCTTGTCCTCATTCACCTCCAGAACAAACAACGCGGTTGTTGCTTCCGATGATATCAATATCTAGTCGAGATAGTCGCAGAAATTATAGAAACAAGTCACCGGGCTTAGTGATGTTGACCAGGGAATTCTGGTTTTTCCAATAGTTGGTCTAAAAACACCCCTATTTTTAGCTAGATAGATAGGTCTAAGGAATCCAAATTAGTTGTTATTGTTTAGTTAAGAGATTTCAAGACTAGTTTTAGAAATATTGTTTAAGCGACGGTCCTTGGACGGGAACCACCCAGCAACTCCCTTAATTCCGTTCTAAACTGAAACCGTGGATATTTATGTGGTAAATGAGATAACCTCAGGTGGACTTAGCTGAAATATCCCTATTAGGTAGGTAGGTATAGTGGATGTCGTACGATACACTTAGGAGTTTGGCAGACCAATTGTGACTCAATCGAGACTAGAATTTCCTCACACTAACATGTCCTCTCCGAACCATCCTATGATCTTGATAAAGCTGTTCAATTCAACAAGTTTTATAAAAGCAAATTAGGAGACATCGTGACCAATCGTTGTCTTTCCTTTCCTGCACAAACCCTTGCAACGACATATAAGTTGTTCATCCTCTTCGACTTCTTGGCAGCTTCTGCATAGTCATTGTATGGTGTCTCCAATCTACTGGCATGTCTACCAATCAAACAATGACCTGTTAACACTCCTACTAGAGTTCTTAAGTAAGTCGTTTCTTTTAAATCTCAATGAACTGCATGTGCCTGTCTTATTCCATTCAGGCTACCTTGGTCTGCTTGTTGAGCAAGTCCACCGGGACTCGACTATTTGTCGATTAAATGTATACAAGTGGCCAGAGGCATGTATATTCTCTCGGAATGTATTGGTATGGTCAGGACCCTACGCTTCACAGTTTCCTGGAATGTCACTGTGTCCTGGAACGAATTACAGGTTTGTCGAGAAATAGTCAGATAGTTCCATTAATAGCGCATTCTTTCATTGCGTTCGAGGAGACTCAAAAAGACTTTAGTGATTTCACGATATACAATATCCCTATTAACCCGAGTTAAATGATTACTCAAGATACATGTAGATCCAAAATCACGTCCAGCTGACTCTTTTATAATGCAAATATTGATCTTCGGGAATGCCAAAACAGTCTCTGGCACTAAGTGAGTTACAGCAATGTTCTTTACCTGTCTATAGGGCGCAATTATCATAGTTATCGGCAGACATTCATACCTTAGCTCTCTTACTATGTATGATAACAGTTTTTATCTGCCCATATATGTATATTATATCCAGATCCAGGGATCTCCCCAAGGAACTTAATGAGAGGTAGGTTTAAAAAGTCGACCAGAATGACCTGCTTCGAATGTGAAGATGTCCTACCAACAGTCTAAAGAATTTTATGTATCATTAAAAGCTAAGACAACTCAAAAAACCACATCGCAAACACCACTTCGTTTCCACCCGTACTTAAGTCCACCCTACTTGCCATTTCGATTGTACTATTGCGGGTTGTGCAGTTGCAATGTTCGCACGAAAAGTGACACTTTGACTTGAAATGTGACGACGCAGCAAGCACTGCGAGGCCACTCGAACGCGCGTCATGCCACCCACCTCCGTGCATGCAGCAACACCGCCAACCGACAACCGCCCGCTGCCATAGCGCGCTCGCTTGCATTAGAGCCTACATGTTTTTTGGCCAAATTGGCTTTTTCAGTTTGAAGAATGCTTTGTTGTTTCTATTTTACCGCTTTGTTGGCGAGTATTAGCCAATTGTTGCCGATTTCGGTGCCGATTGTTGGTTGGCCCTGTCGCTATTTGAGATTGCCCGCAGTGTTGTCATTGTTGTTGTTGGCGTTGCTGTCATTTTTTTTCCGCCGCCGCTATTGGCGTCGCAGCGACCCCGCAGTGATTTAGCGGCGATCACGTTTTTAGAGGAAATCGTTACACAGCCGACGCCAAGCAATCTGTGGCACCGGAGCACAGTCACCGGCACCGTCCACACAAAAACTCTGTAAGGTATCTCCGAAAATCTTCGTCGCTGTGCAAAAAGGTTTGGCTCGGATCACTAGTACAGAGCTAGCGACTAAGCGCGCCGCCAATATTGTCGCTGATTTTGATTGATCTGCTGCTGTTGCTGCTGCTGCCAGTGTTGTATGCCGCCATAATCGAAATTTGTACTTGCAACACGTACCGGAACGCGCACGCGGCGCACTTATACGCTTGCGAAAGCGATTTCATGTTGCAACATTTACAACAACAACAATTGTAACTACAACTAAATAGCTTTTGCGGAATGTTGTTAGGAAGCCGGTTAAAGGCTGCATTTAGGTAGAGGCGGGTGTAGTGGGTTGCGCGGAGGCGTTCGCTAGTTCAAAAGGTGCCACTGATGTCGATGTAATTTGGCACTAATGAACGATGCCCGCCGATCGATATACAGTTCACGTGCACAAGCTGACGTATAGTCTTACAAGTTCTGGCAAAATAATTACAAAGTAATCGCTATTGTGTAAGAAATACTTATTTAGTAGGGCAGTGGACCTTGATAACGACAACTCAATTTGTGTTTTTGTTGTCGGTTTGCTTAGTTCTTTTTCTCTTCCAAGTATTTTTCCTTTGTTTTTCTTTATTTAAGTCGTTTGCTTCCAATAGCTAATTACAGAGCCCCTGCAGCACAGAGTTAAGCTTAATTTCAAATATAAATTTCTCTCTTTTCCTTCTTTTGTACTGTTGATTTGAGGTACCTCAGATTTTAGGACTTGAGTTCTTTCTCTGACACCGCTGACAGTCGTGTGAGCAGTTAGTCCAAGGAGACCGGCCTGCCGCTGAGTATACAATACATTATTGACCAAGGAATCCTACTGGGAGATAAAGTCAGTTTCTTCATCATGAAACAGCTGCGATTTCGAACCCCAGCCGACCACGTAGCTAACCACATCATTCTCCAGGTGGTCGATCATCAATCTTAAAACACCTCAGTATCAAAACCTCCTCTAGGAGATCGATTGCCAATATGAGTAAATCCAGATCTTATTCTTGAAGCAACTCTATCTCAAGACGTCATTAATATAAGGTGAGATCAACCGTTCATCTATTTACCTATGTAAAATCAAGGCAGTTTCCTTGAGGACCCAACTACTTTCGTTTTCGAGATCCTCAACCTCCTTTGTTCCTTATAACAAACGAACCTCCCCTACGAGATCAATGGTCAGTATGAGTAAATCCATATGTCAATCTTGAAGCAGCTCAGTCTCAAAACGTCATTAATATAAGGTGAGATTACTCGCTCATCCATTTGCCTCTGTAAGAAGGATGACGATTTCCATTGGGACCCGATTACGATTATTTTCGAGATCCTCAATATTCTTATTTCCGTATAACGAACGAAAATCCTCCATAGATCCATTGTCAGTAAATTAATCTTGAAGCAACTCAGTCCCGAAATGTCATTAATATTAGGTGGGATCACCAGTACATCTATTTACCTCTGTAAGATCGGAGGGAGTTTCCTTAAGGATCTAACTACGTTTTTTCAAGATCCTCAACCTGCTTTGTTCCTTATAACGAACGAACCTCCTCTAGGAGATCCATTGTCAGTATGAGTAAATCCATATATTAATCTTAAAGCAACTCAATCTCATGACGACATTAATATTATGTGGGATCACCCTATTTACCTCTATGAGATCGAAGGCAGTTTCCTTGAGGACCAAACTACGTTTGTTTCGAGATCCTTAATCTTCTTGGTTCCGTATAACAAACAGAACAGCGCACAGTCTTAAATCCTATACTCTCAGAAATTGAACTTCGGAAGTAACTACAAAGTTCTTGAGATAATCCAATAGGTTAGGCAATAGGAGGGATCCTGGGGATCAGCAATAGAACATAATCAAAATTAATCTCGATATAAGAATATCGTTGTTCTACGAGCCCTGACAAGAAGTGAGAATGAATAAGAAAGGGAAGATTCTATCGTCCAGGAAATGAGACCACGTTAAGAGAAATCGTGTTCTGTTTGCATTTTTCTTGACTCTTAACCCTTATATTACTTAAGTTATACGTTTAGAGCAAAAGATCTATTGGACTTAAATTTAGACTACAAAGAAAGCTTCACGAATCCAATAAAGACTTCTTTATTTATATATATATATCCATACGCCACCCTGTATCCTTTGAGAGATGCTTGCTTAGGCCCTCTCTCCTACTGCATGCAGTTAGTATACACAGCTTTAAGAATATACAATTTTATGTAATCTATATATTTATATGCCGTTCTGCAGTGCATTTACCCGCAAATATTTCAAGGTAGCGCCGCCTTACTTGTGCATTAAACTAAAAATGGATGTGTGAGCGAGTGAGTGAGTGGAACGCATTTGAGCTCCTCAGCGAACATCAGCAAATTGGTATGTATGCACTTCCTGGCACTCGGTTTTTCTATGCCCCATGTATGCGAAATCGTATTTTTGCATGAAGCTTGCAACATTGCCAACCATGTTTTTGCATACTTCAGCATACGCGTCATATTCTCTAGTGGTTTCGCTAACATGTAAAGGACACTTGTGAACGGGCTTAAGTGGATCCTTGAAAAGCATTTTCGTTGAGTGTCTCAGCTTTCGGGGTATACTGTTTTTCCGTCCGTTATTGCTGAGATTGTTGCCATGATATGAAATTTAAGTGTATTTATACATGTGCATGGGTATTGAATATGGACATTAGGGGTGTGCAGTATTGAAGAAAAATTTTATGATGTTTATATTAAAGATGGGGTAAAATTATAGGAAATATATAAGGTATTAAATAATAATGAATTTAATATGTTTAACAAGTTTTAGAAAGCTTTAAATGTATACTTGAAAGGTTGTATTAAGTATTGGTAAGCTTTAAAGCATTTATTCTACATTGAAGCTATAAGGAAGTCAAAATTGTATATTATTTCAATAGAATTTAAAAGCTTCATAAAGCTATAGTAAGCTTTAAAGCTTTTTTTCTGAAATGGCTGTTAAAAGGTCAACATTTTATATTTTTTCAATAAAACTGAATACTTTCATTAACCTGTCGAAAGCTTTAAAGCTTTTTTTTCCTAGAGTGAAACTAAAAGGCGTGATTTCAGAAGATATGTGAAAATTATATACTATTTTAATAAAATTTAAAAGTTTCATTAAGCTTTGGTAAGCCGTTTTCCTATGTTAAGGCTATAAGTAAGTAAGTCGACTTTTCATATTCCTTCAATAAAATATAAAAGCTACATTAAGCTGTCGAAAGCTTTAAAGTTTTATTAGGACATTAAAACTAAAAGAAAGTAAATTTTTCATATTATTTCCATGAAAATCTTCAATTTGTTTATATTTTATTATCCTCGAACCTTTTGATGTCGGATTCAATTTAATCCAGCCGTGAGATATAACTTATTCATTATAGAAAATGGATGTATTTTATACAAATAGTATTTAATACAATTACTACTGGATACACCCCTAATGTATTGACTATGTGCATCTGTATGTGGAATTAAATATAAGACTATCACAATAGCACGAGATGTATATTCCTTTCAGTTTTCAATCATTTTAGAAACTTTATGACACGCTGAAAATTTATATAAGAGTTTCGATGAAAATCATGTCTTTAAACAAATGGTTTTTAATATAAAAATTTAATAGTTTTTTAGAGAATAATTCAAAAATGTCTATATAACAATTACCGGGTTTCCAAAGTCTTTAATCTACAAGATATTTGGAACGTGAATATTAGTTTGTCTCATTTAAAACGTACCTGATAAAAAAACTAGTAAACTGAGAGACATAGCTAGAGAACTTTTCCGAGAGTAAAGAGAGAGTCGTATACATCGGAAAAATGGACCTAATCTGAAGGCTAATTTAAGATAAAAGACAGTTAAAAGACAGGGTCTTTTATTGTCAACCGAGAACAGACGCATTCCATCTCAGAAGGTGACAGGACATAGTATACATATTCGGAAAATAGATAGTAACATTGTGTCCTACAAACAAGGAGTAACCTAAAGTTCTTTCTTTAATAACATTTATTTAGTCTTGTCTTAGTATGTTTCGAGTTCTTCCTCGTCGTTCCTCATGGATACTCTTATGACCCACTTGGCTTCCTTATTTGGCGATACTCTGGTCTCAAAACTGAAGTTTATTTAGCAATTTGAAAGATAAACTTAAATAATGAAAAACTTACTACCATTTGAAAATAATATGGATAAAGCTAGACGTCAGACACGTATACTCGTAAATATTTTCGGCTTTAACAAATAACAATGTTAGTATGACGGTTAAAGCTTAAATAAAGAAATTAATATTTCTAAATGAGCAATATGTAACAGTTGCATAAGAAGAAAATATAACCCTACCATTTTTAAGATTCAAATTAGAAGTAAGAGATTTGAGAGAGAGATAGAAGTAAAGCCGTTATTAGGAATCCTTAAAATATATGGGGATATTCTGTTCTAAAAGGTTTATGAGACTGATATCACAATTTTAAACTAAATTCCAGTTTTCTGATAGGATTACATTCGAGTCCTTTAAAAAACTAAAAATCTTCCCGAATTTCATCCAACTATTTGGTATTTTTGCCTGCAAATTTAAGTATTTGAGACAGTGTCACTCCTATTTTTCGAAGGAATTTATTGGATGACTATTTCGACGACATATAACTCCAGTTTCATCCCGACTGATTGATTGTCACTTCGTTTGTGAAAAAATGTGTGGCTTCGAAGGTCAAATAATCATTCTTGAAAGTAAAATTATCGTTAGATCCTTAAATTTTATCTGATTCTCAAATAAAAGCTATCGGTCCTTTGGTAAATGATTTCCAACATGCCAAAGAATCAACTTTATTAGAAAATATAAAGACTTCTTGCAAACAGTAGTCTAAGTTCACTGATAGCAAATTAATGGTCGGACATCTCAAATATTTATGACTTTTCTAACGAACGCTAACGCTAGATGGACCCTGGCTCAAATTTTCACACAAAGCCAAATATGATAATAAATAGAAATTGCTGACAGCCCCCAGTTGCAAGTAAAAGAAGCCAATAGGATATATAGAGCAGTTCGAAGTCTAGCAAAGATGGGAAAGCTACCTAAGACAACGAATCTGTACCTCAGGAACTGAAAAACTTAACACACCAAATAACTACAGTTTGAGCGAAAGTACCGGAGATTAGAAGGTGTAATAAGTGCGTTGAAAAGCTGACTGAAGCCCCTAGTCTAACATTTTGAATTCAAGGTTGGATCACTACGTCTTTTTTTGGAATAATTAAGAAAGACTAAGAGAGAAGCTGAAATTAAAACAGAATCAGAAGTAATATTTATACCCTGAACAGGGAATATTAAGTTTGTCACGAAGTTTGTAACACCCAGAAGGAAGCGTCGGAGGCCCTATAAAGTATATATATGAATGATCAGTATGTTGAACTGAGTCGATTTAGCCATGTCCGTCTGTCTGTCTGTCTGTATATATACGAACTAGTCCTTCAGTTTTTAAGACATCGTTTTGAAATTTTGCCGATTTTATTTTCTCTCCAAGAAGCTGCTCATTTGTCGGAACTGCCGATATCGGACCACTATATCATATAGCTGTCATACAAACTGAACAATCGGAATCAAGGGCTTGTATGGAAAACTTCCGCATTTTACTATATATCTTCACCAAATTTGTTGCGAATTATTGCTCATAGAAATAATTTAATCTTCGAAAAAATTGTTCAGATCGGTTCACTATAGCATATAGCTGCCATACAAACCGAACGATCGGAATCAATGGCTTGTATGGAAAATTCTCGCATTTGACGTGGTATCTTCACGAAATTTGACATGGATTACTGCTTAAGGTAATAATATAATCTCCGAAGAAATTGTTCAGATCGGTTAACTTAAGGTTATATTAATGTTTCTAGCACACAACACGGCTAAAAAGAATTAGTAAAATGTTTTCTTTTTTTTTACTTACTTTTGCTTACGTCTTTAGATTTGCTGAAACACATAGTTACTAAAAGAAATGCACCTGTGAAGGGTATATTAGCTTCGGTACAGCCGAAGTTAACGTTTTTTCTTGTTTTCAAAATCTTTGGCCTTCAGCAGTCAATATCTTGGATACACTTGGAAGTGTTGGGACAACTGTTAACCAGGTTCAAAGTCCACTGATTCTCCCAACTTATGTGCCGAATTTTCGACTTACACCATCCTGCAGAGACCAAAAATCATCGAAGTCTTTATCAACAATCCGCGAACACATTAAATATCCAGTCTATCCTGTATTTTGAGTAATTCTATCCTTCTTCGATGTCATTTCAGCGCCAATAAATTGCCATTGTCTTAATTAATGCGTTCGTTACATATTTAGCATAATGCAATACAATGTAACAGCGAGCCCCGAACCTCAACCACAGACAGCCAACATCCGTATCCGTTTCCACATCCGATTTTGTTTGTTTGCGCTGTTTGCGCGCATCCGTCGGTCAGCCGCACAAACGGTACTCAGCAATGGACCGCTACTTTTAAATCACATTGCAATTATCATACACTCCATCATACACGCGTACACTCGTGTGCATAATTTCAAAATTACCAACGCCAATAATCGCTTTGCGGTCCACATTTACTCGCCATCAATTCGGCAACGCGGCAGCTCATCAACGCGCCTTCAATATCGTAGCATTCACGGCGCCACGCACTTCATTGCACCACCCTCTTTGGTCTCCGCTGCGCTTGGTTGGATGCAATCGCGAGCCCTGTCCCAGCTCTCTGGCTCTCCGGCTTACTTTGCGGTCATTTTAATAAAATAATTAATTCATACATAAATATTTATTGAATGTTGGTAAGCAGTTATGTATGTATTTACATATGCCCATGCAATTGTTGTGCAATGTCTGCCTCTGAATGTGTACGTGTGTGTGTGTGCAAAATAATTGAATTGTATCAAAATATTTATTAAAATAATGAATGAAATAAATGCGATAATTGAATTCATGTTATTGGGTCGTCGTAGCGTTGGCAGTGAAATACATACATATTACGCATGCCAATGGACGGCAATTGAAATCGAACACTCAATAAGCGGGTTTACCAGCAAATGCGTAATGGATCTGTGGTCGCCGCTGACGAACTGGCAGTCAATGCGTGAAATTATGCGGTTGCCTTCGATATTTAATTTGATTATTACACATATACATATATGTATGTGTGTGGTTGCATGTGCATTTGCCTGTTTATGGTTGCTAATTGAAGTCAAAAATTAAAACGCGCTTGTCAAGCAGCTTGTATATTCACATCTGTTTTGGTTAAATTGTTTGTTAAACAAAATTGTTCAATTAAATTGTTGATTTAATTTAGGCTAACTAAGCGATGTTTATTATTCCCAATTGCAGCAGATGAATATCATTGAACTTTGACACGTACGCTTTTTAAATGAGTTTATGGACATCCTTTTATACTAAATTCCATTTGTAGCGACAGTTCATCCTTCAAAGTGACACTTTTTCTCTTTGTCAAACATGTTTCTTGGTGTTTACTCTGAATTTCCAACATCGATCAATGCACTGAGAGCATTAAAGGTTCTATCCGAGCTGATTGAAGATTCGACTATCTGGATCAACCTGAACTTAGTAACATTGAGACCCCGATAAACACTCTAAGACAGCTGACGGGTCTATTTGAATTGTTTGGATATTACCAGATCTCGTCTTGTCTACGTCTTTTGAGTATTCCTTTATTAATCTAACGAGCACTTGAGCTCTAGCTTGGAGATTACCGAATCCGCGTAATTAGATCTATCTAATATTCCTTCATTGAAATCAAGAATAATAACGACGCCGACCTTTACTCTAAGGCAACTAATGAATCCAATCGAGCTATTTGGAAATGACCGAATCCGGCTATCTATGCCTTCCGAGTATTTCTTCATCAAGCTCCGGAATAATTACGATCTTTACTCTAAGATAACTAACGGATCTTCTCGCACTATTAGCCAGTTCCGGCTATCTATGTTTTCCGAATATTTCAGCTTTAGATCATAATACTCTTCCCTATATTGCTAAATTGGAAGTTTCTTTATGGGGTTAGGGGTAGTCAGAGACACGAAAAATGAGAATTTGCAGTAATGTTTTTATGATATTAAATCATGTTATTTTACATAAGTAATAATATGGCACTATTTACAATATTTTGACTTGAAGTCACGAAAATTTGAAAAAAAAATATAATTTCCAAGTTATAACTGTTTATATTGACCCAGTTCCAAAAATAGGTCCGTGCGGTGACAATCATAAGTCCTTGTAGATTCATCTCATATCATTCGGATAAGATAAATTAGTTTTATAAATAGATAATCCTGGGCCGGATCGAAGCTTTTTTATCAAAATTAATAAAAAGGTGGCCTCAGGATTTTATTTTTCTAGATTTTCGGGAAAAAAGTCGACAGTTTATTGGTCTTAAAAAATCTAAATTAAAAAAAGCTTAAAAAGGGTAATTATGTATTCTAAAAGCTGTAAAAATTTCGTTAAAATCTACTGAGCGGTTTTCGAGTTACAGTTGTCACCAGTTCAAAAAACATAGTTTTGAGAAAAACACATTTAAAGTTTCACACTAGCGTGTTGGATGTCGAAACTCGAAAAGTAATTATCGGATCAACTTCAAATTTTCAGAGAATATTTTTAAGATATTACACTCAACGAAAATGCAAAACACAAAAAAATTATTCTTGCCTACGTTGTTCGGAGCCGGCACCGTATTTTGGCGTCTAACTCGACACGCTTCGTGCAGATAAAATGATCTAAACTGTATATAAATAGCACCAGTTGTTGACATTACCATTTCCAATTAAAATTCGGGTTTTTGATTACAGTTTTTGAAAAACTAAGAATTTTTCCAAATTTCGTCGAACTCTTTGAAACTATAGTCTTTACATTAATGTAAGAATTTATTGGATGACTATTTCAACGACACTTAACTCCATTTTTGTCGCGATTGATTGATCGTCACTTCGTTTGTGAAGAAAAGGCATGACTTCGAAGGTCAAACAACCATTTCTTAAGGTATATTCAACTGTAAAATATGGTTAGATACTTAAATTTTAAATCTGATTCTCAAATAAAACAATAAAACCTATTGGCCCCATAGTAAGTGATTTCCAACATCGACTTTCAAGGAATCGACTTTATCTATAAATACAAAGCATTCTTGGAGGCAGTATTCTAAGTTCAGAGTTTTAAGCTCACCAATAGCAAATTAATGGTCTGACATCACGTTATATTTATGACCTTTCTAACGAACGAATAATGCAAAAACGAGAATAGAAACACATTTAAGACTCGTCTACTGCAACTAAGAGTATACTACAAATGTTGTACAAAAAATTTATAATTTTTTATAGAGAATCAACTGAGTTCACAAAAATTCCATGATTTTTCAAAGATGATAGAAAACATGTTACTTCCGCGAAACCCTGGTACCCAAAGTAGTTTTACTAGATCACAATTTCTTGAAGAGCTGAAGGCTTACAAAGCGTGCTTGGAACAAAATGTCTAAAGTCTTGGTTCTGAGCTAATATCGAAAGGTCTTCGTCAAAGAAATACTTATATTGACAACATCAACTTATTTTCTGATTTTTTTGGTAAACTTCTGAGATTATGGTAGCTGTAGATGCTAGATGGATCCTGGGATCAAATTTCCCACAAAGCCAAATATGATAATATATAGAAATTGAAGACAGTCTTCATATATTATATAGAAATATATTTTAGTTGAAAATTGAAGTCTCTCAAAAATTCTCAAAATTACAAATTTCTTAACTTTCTAAGCACATCTTGAAACTTTCCAAGAATTCACATATATGAACCGCCATATCAAATAAATTGCCCTACACGAAAGTGGTGCAAACCCCAAACCATCATTGTCAACTCAACACCACTTTCGCACACACAACTACACATAGCCCACTCAACGTCACTCTTAATTAACACCAACATAAGCGGAGAAATCTCTCAACATGATGCCGTTATTATATAAAAATGAAAGTTAAACACGTCGCCATAATTTTAATAGTGTTGTGACACAGGTGACATTCGCCCACCGCAGCGCAAGTGGCTGCAAACCCCGTACATCCAAACACAAACACACTTGGAGGAGTTTGTGAGCTCGCGCTGGAAGAAATAAGAAAGCAAGAGCAGCCCCACCAACAAAGCAATGCTTCATTGTAGAGACGCTGCAGCAGCAATAAAAGTAAGAAGAAAAAACGTGTGTTTGCGAATCTTGTTATTTGAAGAGTTCGTTTATCCTTATTCATTAGGAAGTGACATGACATGACACCGGCTGTTTGCAACACCAACTGCACCAATTTGTGCGCAACGGTTAACGGGTGTTGGTTGTGTGTAAACAGTGGGTTCGAATTGGTATTTGGAGAGCCCAAATATATTTACATAAGGTTCTTAAAAGAATTCAGAGGAATAGTTGGAGAATATGATCGGCTTTGAAGGCTGAAAAAGGATCCGTTGTCTTTGAGTCAATATTTGTTGTTTTAGAGGCTGCAGCATTCAAAAAACGCCCAGAATGGCGTAAGAGATCCTTGTGGAATCTTTTTGGAGCTTCTATGGAACATTCGGACAGACACAGACAGCGCAAGAGTTCCTTGTGAAAACTTTTTGGAGCTTCTATGGAACTCCCAGGCAGAACCCAACAAAAAAGCTTCGAAGAAACCAATCAGATATTTCAATAAACCACTCGCGAAGAGCTCAGAGATGAGATACGCTTAATGGATGATCTTTGAAAATATAGTATAAGCCAAGAATACGCTTCGAAAGGTCCACTGAAAGGGCCTTCTGCATGACAGTGCCGTCACCATTCAAATGAAATATAGATTCTTAAGGGTTATTTTATAAGATCCTATAAATTCTAAAGACGATATGTCTTAATATTCATGAGCACATAGACCAAAGAAATCTATTGGAAGAAATCCAGATTGCAAATTTTACTTAAAATCTTTACTATGAAATACGTCACAATAGAAACAATAGTTGTTCCCTGACTTCAACGCATAGTATAGACCTTATAGAACTTCCCGGAATCACTCATTACAAAGAGTCATAATCGAGGAAAGCTTTAAAGGCTTTCTTACATTAGATAGGTTAGGTTATGCCGCATGTCTACTCTCTCGAGAAAACTTTCGAATTAACAACCTAAGAGATCTCATTGAAAGAATTTTTTCGTAAATCCTGTCCTAGCTCGAAATGATGTCTAAATCTTTGATCTCAGAACCCGGTGTTTCGATTCCTAAACACTGAAACTCCCTTTGACAAAGGCCTTTAAAGGACGACCCGAACTTTTCGCATAAGTTTCCAGCTTTAGAAAACCTTTAGATCTTTAAGACCAGAAAATATCGGTAGAATCAAAATATTGACTAACGAAAAGCTGGAGAAGTCTGTTAGAGCTGTTGATAATCTTATAATTGTTGGGGTCAGAAATAGGCTCAAGGTTTTAAAATTATCTGATAAGCAAACGTAACCAAGAAGAGGACGAGAAGACAGTCTAAGATCCATCAAAGGTAGATTTTTCACTCTGACTTGAGTTTATTTCGCCTTTGATCATCTCATTCAAATCAGAATGAACCACTGTGCCAACCGAGTGCACAAATTGTTAAATTTTTGCACCAGCACGCAGGAGGCTGGCTTGGTTATGCTGCCTTACAAGAGAACGGTACCAGCATGGTGGCGCGCTTTGTAGACGCTTTGAAAGAAAATCAATGACAGCTAAGTAGTAAGGGCAGAGTGATTTGGGAATAAAAGCTGGAGTATTGTGTGGCAGCAGTGAGCTGGAAATTCATGCACTTCACATGTTCACAACAACAACAGCAGCAGCAAACACGCCAACTTTTACGCGCATTTTGAAAGTAATGCCGAAAAATTACAAATGACATCAACAACAACAGCAACAGCAACACCTGCAGCAATGACAACAACTGATAGATATAACAGCAACAATTACAGCACATCTGTTATGTGGAGCTGCTTGAGACGCCAGCACATACTTACACACGCAACTTATTCCACATGGCGCGCGCGCCCCTTTGAACCCACCCACCAGCGCCACAACACCCGCCAACAGCCAACCACCAAAGCATTCACGCGTCATGCGCGCTCTCCTTTCCTTTCCTTTCCCCAACGCAAACGCAAATCTCACAATCGAGCAATTCAAGCAAACCCGCCAACCTACTCCAGCAAACAGCCGCGTTCTCCGTTGGCTTGAAGGCATTCGCCGCCGCCGTCGCATTAAGCAGGCCGGTAAGCGGCTCATAGGCGCGCAAGCAGACGTGCCCACATGGGAAGTGTCACGTTCACAACAACTTGCAATCGCGTTAATTAACAAGGTGCAAATGTAAACGCGTCATAAGTGCTCACGTTGACAGCGTAATGAATGCGACGCGATGCGATTAGATGAGCTCGAACGCGCCGTAACGCGGGTATCTAGCTTGCGGCAGGGGTGTGGCGGCGGCGTCGTCATTGCTGTTGTTGCTGTGTGCTGCTATCTGCGTGTAATGCGGTCGCGTCAATCGAACGCCACACCATCTCAATGATCCGCTGATCTCGGCAAAAGCCGTCCGCCTTCAGTCGCGCGGCGTCAGCGGGGTCTGCACGCGCTTTTAAGCGTTTAAATGCTATTTTGACTTTGTCACAATTGTTATGGAAATTGTCTTGTTTTATTTTATAAAATTTATTTATGTTATTTCTATGCTCAATCGGCTTTTAGTTGTTACAAAAATACTAAGCTTGTCGAATTAATGATCGCCTTTGTATTGCCAACCAGTTAAAGTGTTGCCAGTAGAGAGAGATAAAAAATATATTAAATATGCATTTAAAATTATCTAACGAGATTTATTATCATATAAATAAAGCGTTCGATTGTCGTTTTACATGTGTGCCTTGTGTGTAGATTAGCGTTTATGCTTGCTTGTTAGCGGTGATTAAAGCTTATAAAGTAGCTTGGAAAATAATAATAAAAATAAAAATTAATGATTTCATAGTCTCATGATGAGATAATATTTGATTGAGTATTAATTGCATGTCATATTTTCTTCTCAAATTAACAACAACAAAGTCGTTTGTATAGATTAGAGGAACCTAACATCACAATAATGCTGCCAGAAAGCCTTCTAGCCTGTTAAATCTATTTAAAAAGAAGAACGTAACGATGAATTTATTCTTTGGCGAGTATAGTAAAAGCACTTACTACTTTCGACTTGAACACTTGAAGAAACAAACACCAGAACACCACCAAATTACACTTTTATTCCAAAGCTTTGTTCCTGCGAAGAGGAACGATACAGATCTCTTACAAGAACTACGATTTTTGACCTCATAAATATCTATATTCACTGATTCTCAAAGTCTTTTGCCGTTACATGAGTTCGTATTAACCAAACATTGGCTCATTGTTCATGACTCTCAATAAAGCCTTTCAATTTTGAGGTATCACATATCGGATTACATAACTACGTAAGAGTAAAACGCTACGAAAACATAGTCTTTGATGCTAAATATGACTTTGATGAAATATAATCTTTGATATTAAATAAATATGCTAAATATCTGTTAACATCTATGTATATAATCCCAGTATTAACAATACCAACAATGTCAGCCTAGAAATCGACAGGATCCGCAGAATCACTCTTGCCAACAGTTGCTACTTTAGACTGAATAGACAACTGAAAAGACTGAGTAGGCGACAAACAAAAACCAAACTCTATAAGTCCCTCGTCATTCCCGTCCTGCTTTATCGTGTAAAAGTGTGGACAATGGCAACATCCGATGAGACGGCACTAGGAGTTTTCGAAAGAAAGGTTTTGACCAAGATTGGCGTTCCCTTAAACATTGGCGAATACCGCAGACGATGGAACGATGAGATGTAAAAGTTATTCGAAGCCGCCGACATAGTTCAGTGAATAAAAAGACAGCGTCTACGCTGGCTAGGTCATGTTGTTCTAATGAAGGAATAACCGAGGAAGAGGAAGACCTCTACTCCGTTTGAAAGACCAGGTGGAGAAGGACCTGGCAGCACTTGGGATTTCAAATTGGCATCAAACTGCCAAAATGTGGCCACGTAAGCGGTTCCTACGCCAATTAAGAAGAAGATATTAAAAGCCATTGAAGAAGGAAACTTATAGCTAAAATTTCCACTCCAGAGTTTAACATCAAACCATTTTAACGTAGAACGATGATCCCTGCTTCTATATCTCATGCTTGGCCTACTACTCCCTTTATGGGATAGCTACCCGAGCTCATCCAGCATCCCAATTAAAGAACTTCATGGATGCACAATGGACCGAAGAGTCTGTTATGGGGGTATTCTGGTCTAGGATTTTGAAAAAATCTATTTTTTTGCATATTTTGAAAGTTTAGACTTTCAAAAATATGACCTTGGAAGGATTTTTCAAAAATCGACTTATTTTCGGAGATATAGCCGATTTTTTGACTTGGCGTCGTGCCGGCCGAGCGGTCTCCTAAAAGCGTGTCGTATAAGTGCCCCACCAGAGTAACAGAGACCCCCATTTTATTCAAATCTGCCATAATATATGTACACCCCTTTTATATAAGAGAATTAGCATGGCGATAACTACGTGTAGATCAACTGTTAACATTGTCTGCCACGACCGACATACAAATACATTATATGGCAATGCGTTTGGTCCACGGTAGAACACACAACGCATGGTCTATAATTAACATTTCATAAATTTTCAATCAGATAAAGTGTATTTCCATTAAAAATCAATTAAAATGCAAACGTATGTACAAAGGCGAGCAGGCACTTGTTGACCCAGTCGTTACGGCGCAACAATTTACAGTGGCACAGTGGCTGCCACTATGGCACGGAGGCCCCCAAGATGAAGTTATCGCGATTCAGCCACTTTTGCCGGGCCGATAACGTCAAGTGGCAATAAAAGAAAAATGAATTCACATTCAAATCACATAATTTACATAAAAATACTAATAAATTTGCCAGACGAGTAGACCGGCGACCGAGAAACACACACAGCTCGGCAGCGGCAGCGACGGCATTGCAGCTTGGTCCTTCATTCTTGCTGCTCTCCAGCTTTGCCGCATTTAAATCACCGTTGCAGCATATCGGATTGCAAATGCACCAAAGTGACTTTCGCTGCCTGGGCGCTCATCGATCGATCGACATTAAAATCTGTGAAATATGAGCGGCAATACGTTGGCGAATTGACAGCACAGCCTGTAAAATCAGCAGGTGTTATCCTTGAGAACGATTCGCTGCGGAACTTGTGCGACCGTCCACAATTATTTTTTTAATTATCTTATCTAACGCGGTGTTCAGAAAGACAGTCTCTCAGTGAGTGTGTGTTTGTGGATAAAATCAGTGTTTGCATTCAAATTTAGTCCAAAAGCGCTTTGGTCAAAAGCTGTGTGGCCTTAATGCGTGGCTAATGGAAACTTTAGCATTTGGACCACCCAGTCGATGTTCTGTATTGAGATTGATTCAAATTACAAAGCGGCGTAATTTGAGTTGTATGGGTAATCATTTTCATTTAAGCATATAATATATGTAGAATAGTAGATTGAGATTGTCAAAAGGTTTGACTGCTGTTATTGGACTCATGGCTGCTGATGCAAGAGCTATAGACTTGACTGTTATACCGAACTGTATTCGGATAGTTCAGAAATACTCAATGAAAGCTATCAATAGTAACTGCATAAGTGTTATTGTACTTTGAGATCGTGACACCATATACATATAAAGCCAAGCTAACGAATATCTCAAAAGTCCAGGCAAACTTTAAGGAGCCTAATCTAAGCAATCCTACATAATGATCAATATATTATTTCAATAAGTAATCCAAAAAACCCTTTTTAAACCTTTTGCCTGGTTGACAGATATTAAAGGATGTCTACTGAGTATTATCTATCGATAACCTCATAGTTAGGATCTTACCTTTTTGTGAATTATGGCAACTCTTAATGAGGTTTCCGAAGTAAGAGATATTTTAATGAAATGTTTGTCTACATATTTGGCTTCCCATAGGTCCGAGTATTAATTTTTGTGGTTCGTCTTTTGACACTTGTTCATAGTGAACCATATCTCCAGTATTCAAGGAGACCCACGATCATCGCTTTGAGAATATAAGCTGCATTTATAATGGGTTCAAAAACATTTTCTTTGATTTCTTTTATTTAAATATCTTCGACGTCGCAGACAAACCTCTGTCAGGTGTCCGGATCCTTGATATGGATTTTGTTTAGTTTTTATCGTATATTATATATATCATTCAGTGGAATATAATTAATCGCTTTAACAGTAATGTGTCCAGAGGTGATATCTTAGACGACTCTACTGATGAAAAAAAATATACTTCAGAGAGTAATTTCGACTAGACAACAAAACGAATTGAATAAAAACATCAACTCTGATTGAACATCATTAAATTTATTTTTATTTAGAGATATAAAATATTTATGGTTCTGCAGTGAATACTATTCTTCTGGAACTGTCAAAACATGAACTTTCTATTGTGCTTTACATTGGGAGTAGGTGTATCTGCTATTCGATTTAATACATTTTCAAATCGTGTTTAGACTTAAGGGGATTCATCTAGTTAGATATTTCAAAAAATCTTTTTTTTTTCTTAGTTTTCTTATGAAAAATATTTGAAAAACCTTATTTTTTAGGGCTCCCAACTAGATGTAATCCCTTAAATATTTTATTGGATATTCTCTTTACTAAATGACTCTAAAATGGATGATGGAGTTGGTGCAGGGATATATTGTTTGGAGTTAGGCATAAAACAATCGTTCAAATTGCTGAACCACTGCAGTATATTTCAGGAAGAGGTGTTTGCCATTGGGAAAGCTGGCCTCCAACGCACCAACCCGATTCTCTAAAGTTAACGTCTAAGTAGACAGCCAAGCAGCAATTATCGTTTCGCATATCAGCCAAAAATGTTTTGAATAGCACGGCAGCAGTAGAGAGTGTCGCCATGATCGACATCGGTAAACCCATGCACTGTCTGTATGACGACATAGACAGGTGCATGATAAGAAAAATCAAAGCTCGCTGGAAGGATCTACCGGGTTGTAAAACCGCAAAGGTCATGTGCAAAGCGGTAGATCGGATATATACAAAGTTCTTACTGGCACTCGATAGAAAAGGCTGTAGGTTGGCATTCTTACTGGCCACAACCTAGTAGTGGCACACGCCTTTAAAATCGGGCTGTCGGATCGGGAGGAATGCCGGAAGTGTCAAGAGCGGGGCACCAAGCGAACAGTGAAGCATCTCTTGTGCGTTTGTCCTGCGTTAGCGAAACAACGCTTCAGGTATTTAGGAGCCCCACAATACGATAAGTTGGAGGAGATATCGCTCGTGAGACCTCAGAAACTCTAAAAATTTACGTCAAACGCAGGCATCCTATACGACGACTACTACTCAGAGAATACGTGAAGGCACTCCATCTGGTATCGCTAAGGATCATAACTGGTCGGTGTGTGCCCTGTAGGCCTACCAGACCAGCATAACTTAACCTAATATCTTTAATAAAAAATCTTATTTAGAAGCAAAGCTTTCAAGAAAAAAATCTGAAAAATCCAATTGTTTCATCCCTCTGAACACTAATCTGTGGATTAGGCTATAGAATTCTCGATTTTTCATACATATTTTCTTCAGTTAACTTTTTGTATTAAAACTCTGCTGTGTATTTTTTTGGTTGCTGTCCTTAATAAGTTCAATTACTCACTACAACAACCAAATATGAAGCCTATCCTTGAAAAAATTCCTAAATATTTTTCATATGTAATCAAAGGGGTTGATTCAACTGAATTTAGTACTTCAACAGGACAACAACCCTTACTTTATTCACCACATTGACAACAGGGAGCAACCTGGGTGTTGTAATTGGCTAGGGTAATCTATGTTTCCTTCATATATGAAATACATCCACAGAAGGTTGGTGAATTCAACCATTAAAATTCACCTCTTTTAGTAAGAAATTGAGAAAACAACCCTTAAATTATTTCCGCACATTGAGAACTAAATTAGCATTCCGGTTGTTGTCTTCGTTGAAATCCTTTTAAACGCTGAGGTGAAAGGTGAAATTTAAAACGACATTAGGAGTGGTGGATTCAATTACAAGTAAAACGGAAAAGAAAACATCGACTCTCAAATATTATATCTCACCATACTAAAATTGCACACGAAAACACATTCATCTACGAAATTCTCACACCACACTTATCTCAGTTCCCCATCATAAATTCCCCACATACCAGTGTTGCCATTAAATTTTGATCGACAACCGCAATAAAGTTCACACGACTCTCTTGTGGCCGAAATATCGCGCGGCGCAAACGATTAATTAATTTATGACAAAATGTGCGTTCACGGAGCGCCGTGATCGCCTGGCAGCCCGCCGGCAACGCGGTTTGACGCGCCAAAAAGAAAAATGCTGCCGTTAATGCAGGTAAATTAACCTTTTGCCATTTCGGCCACATGAAGCTACAACGGCGAACCGTTGCAATTTCGTTGGGCGCGAAGGCTTTTGCACTCAGCACTCAGCGCGCATGCGCAATCAAATCAGCTGTGCGCATATTGCCATAGAGTTCCACGGTAGGCGGTCGCCATAAATGCAATCGACCCACCGAAAACGCCATCCGTAATGGAGGGCGTTGCATGACGTCGCCGGCGCCGACGCCGTTATGCGAAAGGTGTCCGTTGCTGAGTGTGCCAAGCGATTGCCTTTGTCTTCAGCCGAAAAGGCGCCGCTCAAAATGGCCATAGCGTTTAATCGCCGATGGCGTCACCCGCCGATGAGTTTGGCAACAATATTTGTTGATATTTACTATTTGTCTGGCGGGTAAATGGTCAGGTCGGCACTTTGGTAATGCATTTTTTAATTGAATCAATATTTATTGTGCAATCGATACTATTACTTGATACTGTGTAGTAGCGATTCTCTTTATTTACTTTAATGGCTCTGACTTGTGGAATTTCAGCGGAGGAAAATATGTGTAGGCGAGCTATCCAAAATTTATTACTTATTAACTTTGTTGTCTTCATGCGAAAGATGTTCGATGAAATCTAGTGGGAATTTACAGAGTCAACGCCTACGCTCGCACTTAATTTAGTGTTTAAAGGTTCAGTGAAAGATTAGAGGTTAGTGTAGATAGAATTTTGACGTTCGTAAACCGGCGCACAGACCGTTCACATCGTTAAGAATAAGCGTTGATACATTGAATCAAATTTTAATGGTCGGAGACTCATGGATACCAAGCTAGTTTGTCAAATTTTTGGAAATCAGAATCATCAAAAGCTCTATGAAACACCATTGTATAATCTAAAAGTGAGCCTAAAAGTTCGTAACCTACAAATAAGAGTTAGAGAGACTCCCGAGAAGATAATTTGTATGAAATTTTACTACTATTGCCAATTCAAGAGTTCGATTTATGGAGAACATCGAGTTATGGAAGTTGAACTGTATAATACCGGATATAAATTTATATAGAATTACATTTGCATTTAGAAAGGCGTTGCCACATAAATCTACTATATTAATTGATTTTTTTTTTATTAAGTACAATTTATGTTATGATATGAATATTCAAGTAATGGTCTTTATTTGAAATATTCGACCAGAAAGTTTCTATAGAGTTGCCACCTGATATCGATAAAAATATTTTTAAATGAAATATAAGTTTTAAGACTGGCAAAATGATGTCTATAATACAAGGAAAATAAAAAAATATTTGAAAAATTCCAAAATCAGATAGTGTTGCCATATATTTTTTAATTAAGAAAATTGTTGAAATTTGTAAACAAATTTATAATATGGATGTGAATAAGAATAAAGAATAGTCAAGCTAACTAAATAATCACTAGTACATAATTGTATGGAGTTGCCACTTGAAATTACATCAATTTTTGAATAGAAATAAAAAATAAATAAAAAAAATTGTAAATAAACAAAATTAAATTTAAAATAAGAATCTTTAAAGATTTCGAAGTACTTTTTGTTAAACATATGTAAGTTAGGACAGGTTTGCCACCTTAACTATTTTTTTAAAGAAATTAAAGCTAGTGTTGTTTTAGCACATATTATTGCTAATGGAATTTTGTTTTCAATATTAGTTTCAGCAGGGTTGCCACCTTTATTGATTTTCGAAATAGTTTTAACAAAAAAATGAAAAGCACAATACAATATGTTAACGTGCCAGTGAGACAAAGAAGTGACCGTAGTGTCGAGAATATTGCTGCCGCTAGCGCATCAATTGAGGAAGACCCAAATCAGTCTCTCACACGTCGTTCTCAAGCGTTGGGCATCTCTGTGACGTCGTTGTGGCGAATTTTGCGAAAAGATCTTGGCCTACATCCTTACAAGATCAAATTGACGCAAGAACTGAAGCCGCTTGACCACCAGAATCGTCGTATGTTCGTGAATTGGGCTGAGCAACAACTTGAAAATGATCCGGATTTTCATCGAAAAATCATCTTCAGCGATGAGGCTCATTTCTGGCTGAATGGCTTCGTCAATAAGCAAAATATGCGTTATTGGTCAGGCAGCAATCCACACGTACTCCATGAGTCACCATTGCATCCCGAAAAAATTACGGTTTGGTGCGGTTTATGGGCCGGCGGCGTCGTTGGGTCGTACTTCTTCCGTGATGATCAAGACCGGCACGTTACTGTGAATGGGAATCGCTACTGTTCAAGGGTAACCGAATATTTTTGGTCCGAATTGGATGATATGGACTTCGACATTATGTGGTTCCAACAGGACGCCGCCACAAGCCACACAGCGTGGCCATGCCAAAGAAATCGAGTTGCATACATAGTCCCTACCCACTCTTTTCGTACAGTAAATTTCCCATAGCGCTACCGTACTGGTATTAAATGACACCGCGCGCATGTTAATAATACATTTTCGCTGACTAAATTTGAACTAATCGATTTTTTATCAAACCATAATTTATACAAATCCACTTTTTTATGTTTTTTATGCTACATATTCATTATTAGCAACTAAAGCGACATTAAATTGCTCGTTATGGGAATAACATTTAACAAATATGTAATAAGATGCTTGAATTTATTTGTCACTAATCTGTTTAACATGAATAAATACACAACTTGGCTTAACAAGCCATGTGCGCTGCTTACATAGATATATAATTTGTGTGGGCGTGTTACGACGCGCTGTGGCAGTCAATGGCACTCAATGTAAGTCGAAATAAATTACAACAAATGGCCCAGTTATGAGGTGGCTCTTTGTGCAGCTGATGAGGGAGAGACAAAGTCATAATAATTCTCCCCCACTACAACTTTTTTTTAGAGTCTCTATGTTTGCGCTGCTCCTAACATTGCTTAAGTACAAATTACACTTAAAAGGCAGACAATTGTGGGGGAGCGCGCGCGGTTTGTATGCGCGCGTCTATTGATCACTGCTTGTATGTATATTTTGTTTGTTTGTATGCGCGCGTCACTCTGTGTGGGTGTCAATCGCATCACAATAGTGCATGTATCGCCTACACCAACGATTGGTGGCTGCGCGGCACATCCACCATACACCGCGCACCACCGCGCCTCGTCGATATGACGGCGCGCCGCATCATTTGGGATCGTAAAGAGCAGCGCGTCGCTGTGTGCGCCGCAACGTCCGTCCGTCCTTCCGTCCATCCATCCAATACTACCAACTATTAGGTTAGTGGGTACACGCGCGCTCACACAGTTTGCTGCACATTCGTCGCTGTTTCAATTGAATCAAACGATCGATGGGTGATAAATTATTTCCCGCAATTTACATAAATGGTTTGAATGCATTAATTAAAGTCAAATCGCGCTGTGGGATGTTGAGTCACACGATCAGATTCGATCACTCCGCACAGCAAACAGCACACAGCACAGCTCAGCTGCACGCTCCGCCTTAGTTGTAGCGTCTGCGCCCAAGCTTGACTCGCAGCTGAGTTGAATTGAGTTGAGTTGATGGCAACCGCCCAAGTTTATTATTTAGTCAAATCGCTAACAAATCGTATCGTTTATTTACCGCGTACGCTACAGACGCGCGGCAGGGGCATGTGTGTGTGTGTGTTGTTTTCTGGCAAACCATTAGCGTTGGCATTGGCACAGCGCCTAGCACCTTCGTATGTTTTAACTTTATTATTTACAAAAACAAAAAAAAATGACAATAAAAGCTACACAGTCAGTCCGATTGTATGACTTCCATGTGCGCCAATCAAGCGGCGTCACTAAATCGACAAGCGTCGATGCGGCGCTCGGATGCACGGGCAGCAGCCGCGTGGGGTGCGCAGTCTCCGTGCTGACTGTGTAGGGTGTGGAGCACACGTCGTGTGTTGGTTCGAAAGTACTTTGGATTGTTTCACATTCTGTTAAATAAGTTTCTTTCAAAGCCAGCTTTAGCAATTGTTACTTTACATGAGGACAGAATAACTCAGATTCAGAGAGAGACTCAGAGATGCGGTACGAATCCAGGGTTCTATCCAGAGCCCATAATATGTCACTGAAGGTAGACCAAATCACACCCAATACACTTACCATAGAGGTTCCCGTACTTCTGCTACTTGGGGCTGGTTCCTATTATATATCTGTTCGAAAGTAATGCATTTCAGCCCAAGGTAGAATCTTCACAAGAAAATTTTCTCACAGTTAAATGAGCTGTGACCCTCGAAGTAAGCGCGATTGATTCCCCTACGTTTAGATTCAAGTGTTCAGATCTAAGTGTTAAAAGATAACTTAGAGGAAGTGTCACATGATGCTATGACCCATTCTTTAACAAAATGTCGATAAAATTAACCGAGCTAGATTTGGGACTTCGAAGATTCCATCCATCAATTACGGAATATATAATTCTCCACATAAGAGTAAATCTTCAGATATCTGTAGTAAAGAGACATACACTGACTATAAGAGTAAATCTTCAGATATCTGTAGAATCATTTTAATCAAGTGTGATTTCTGTAAAGATAATTGAAAAAAAATGTCATTATATTTCCCGGAACTCAAATTATTGTAGTAAAGAGATATACAATGTATTCATGACTTTGGTTCTACATATTTTAGCACTCAATCTGATACTGAATTCCCTACAGTTTCACTCTAGTCGTTAACTTTGTATAGTTGAAATGCTCAAAATTTACCTGATTTACCTCAGGAAGCCAACATTGATACAAATATGATGGAACTTCCTATCATTAATAACAGACTTATACGGACTGGGAGGAGTTTTACATAGTTAGCAGACACCTTTTCCAAGATGAATAGGTTAGGTTAGGTACTATGTCCGTTCTCCACAAGAGGAAAATACACTAAAACTATAAAGGACAGTCATAAGAATCGTCAAAGTGACGAGAACCTACAAAAAATCATAAGTTTTTTACTTCAATATCATTTAACTAGCGAAGATGCTCAAAAAAGTGAATTTCAATAAATGTTTGCCTAGAACTCGCAGAAAAGAAAATTTTGAGAAGATTTCAACTCGTGTTCCTCTAAGAAGCTTCTGCAGCTAGCGACTGATAAAATCGTTGGACTGACCGCTTGCATTTAAATGGGACATTTGACATTTAGAACATCTATGACTAAAAAAGATTAACTTTACTGAAGGCGAAGAGTCTCCTAGACCACTTGTGAGGTCTGCTCAGTTCAGCTTTGGGGTTCAGCTTATTCAAGATAAATATATTTTCGGTGAAGAAAATATGACTTAGGGCGACATCTATGATCTCCTTTTGAATGAAAAATCTTCTAGTAGGTAGATCCTCTAGCAGTAGTAAGCTTTAATTACCGAAAGTTATGTAGGATTAAGTAAACTGGAGGCCTTTAAGGTAATTTTTGGGGTTAATGGAACCGCAGCTACCAAATAGTTCTAAGAACTCCAAAGTATATTTTAGCAAAGTTTGAAAAGCTCAGGACTCTTCATAATGATAGCCACTCAGATAATCTTCAAAAAAGATTCAAACCTTTCGTTCCCTCGACAGTGCATATATGTATTATATTAGGGATATTGTCTTAGCCGTAATTTCTTAATTATTTGGAGAATATTGTGTACTTCTATATCAACAACAAAGATAAATATTTTAAATATTCTTCATACCAATCCTCGCATCCCTCCTCTTCTTCTCCTAACTATATCTCCCTCTTACAGTGGTATCACCTGGAGTTACATTCGACTTGAGAAAGTCAATCAAACCACACTTTTTAAGAAACAAAATCATTTTGATTACTCAATTGGAAATGTTTTTATTTAACAGAATATTCTACATATATTTTAGCCACAACTCAACTATCGTACATTTATTTCCGATGCAATCTATTGAGGTTTATTGTTATTTAAGTTATTTAAGCTACTCACTTTCTGATATTTATTTTATATATGAACACACATTATTGGTATACATATATATAAATGAGTGCTTGCAGTCGAAGTGTTTGTTTTTATTGTTACTGTCGATTTCAACTAATGGTGGATTAATTTAGTCGCTGTCAATGTTGTAGTTGTGTGTGTGTATAAATATAAGTCTGTGTGTGAATGTCTATTAACATGACGATACAAAGTCATCGTTGTTGTTGTTATTATTATTGTTGTAATTATTACTCCACGCTATCTTCATGTGGAATAGCTTTTGCAGCAAGTGTTCATTGAATTACTCACATGTATGCAAGTCTATGTATGTATATACATAGTTGTGATTGTGGCTCAAAGCCAGGCTTGGAAATCGAATCTTAATTTTTCCTTTTTTTTATTTTTATTTGTAATCAACAAAAACATATAACTAATTTAATGGTAATTGTTTGCTTGGATTTTTGCCACTTGCGACTTGGATGGTGTGGCATTTAAATAGGCGTTTTTTTGTTTGCAACGTTCATTTGTTGCTCATTTGTTTATTTTCGTATCGCAAGCTGACACTTGGTAAATATGATATTTCTAATAATTAGAAATATTTGTATTTTTATTTTTTTGGAGGTGCAACTCTACATTTATATAGGAATTTGAGGTTATTTAAGGGTAGGATTGGATATAACAATTACTTATAGGATGATTCTCAGGCCGAGTTAATCATCTATTAAGCCAAATATGTATGTAACGGAAAATGTAGTGTAAAAAATATAACACAAATCCAAAACGTCTCGAATAATTCCTAGGAGATTCACACTTATATTTTCTTTATTAAAGAGTTCTACAGATTTGTGTATGTGGTCATTTATATACAGTTGAAATTCCATAACTCGATCTTCTATAACTCAATGTTCACCATAAACCGAACTCTAGAATTGGGCAATAGAAATTAAATTTCATACAAATTATCTTCCGTAAATGGGAAGTCTCTCTAACTCGAAGTTTTTTGTGGATTATTGGGATCCGAGTTAAGGAAGTTCAACTGTACTTAATTTGCTTGATCTAGATATCAATTTAGATCTAAATTAAGGGTAAGATTTATTAAAATATTATTCAAAACTAGTTTAGTTCATTTTCTCTTCATATAAAACTATCATTATCATAATCCGTCGTCAGGCTGTTAGACTTCTAAACTAAAATGCAGAAAAGCCCATTTTATATGAGGACCTGCAGCGTTGTGAACTGCAGGTCAGTCAAATATAAACTGTCTCTCTCTCTCTCTCTTGCCAACGCTCTCTTAGTTTAATAAATCTCTGATGTTTTGAAGATCTCTATCGGTCAGTATAAAAAATATCTGTCGACAAAAGTGAACCTTTTAGTTTTTAACATTAGTTTTGAGGAGTCACTAAAATCTGAAGCTTATAAGACTTGATTTTTCAACTTTCAATTTTCAAAATTTTATCTAAACTACCGTTTAATAAACCATCTTCATTTTCGAAATCAACAAATTGATACGGCTCGTAGAAAATATTTAAAAATATACGTGTCGTCATACATATGTGACCTTTCGGAAAATTTTTCGATGTTTTGATTCAGAAATGACAAAAGGAAATTGGAAATTATTTACCGTCTGAAATATCTCAAAAAGGAGCATTTATTCCAAGATAAATGTAAAGTGGGCAAGGACGGCCGATGGCAGTGAGATCTACTTAAGGGGTTACATGAGTTTTCTCGGGTAAAAACGGGCGATTTTCAATATTTTTTTTATATGTAAAAAATTATTTATTTTATTCAAACTTTTTTCTGTCTTATAGATACATATTTACAGAATAATTTCTGAAATTAAAAATGAAAAAATAAGTGTTTTAGGTGCTCGTGCTTGAACGAAGGAAAGAAAAAAAAAATAAAAAATTTCGGTCAAATTTGCTTGACATTTTGTTTTTCAAAATAGTTGTAATTGAAAAAAGAAAAAAAAATCCTTCATTCAGGAACGAGTAAATTGTATCTCGAACAACTGTGCAAAATTTCATCAAGATCGGTTGACTAGTTTTCGAGAACATTTGCGAATCGACTGTCAAAACACGGTTCCCAGAAAAACGAGTTTAAAGTTTTTAGTAACAATAATACCTGATTTGGAGCACACACCTTCAAAAGATTGTACCTCCGAAACTATTATTCGGATTGACTTGAAAATTTAGGCTAATATTCTGGAGATGTTGCAGAAATTAATAAGCAGAAAAACAAACAAATCGATTTTTTGAACCCACGAAACCCATGTAACCCCTTAACTGGAACGGAACCAGTTTTTTATTACAAGCATGGACTATTAATTCGGCAGTATTTAAATCGCAATTAATTGTGATATTTTTTGATATTACCCTCGACCAATTTATATAAAATTTGGGAAATTTTATTTTATTCTACGACATAGTTTAAAAATAGGATCTACCGAAAAACTACCAGTGGCCGCACTTGCCATATGAGGGCATTTAAAAACGATCGGTTAAACTTTTTCCCCAACCTCCAAATATGGAATATTCTGAAGATCTTTTTACTGTAATATAGCGATCTTATATAGGACCTTAATATAACCAAATTAGAGATAACATAAAATAATAAGGCTGAAATCAGTACCTATTATACTCAAAATCAGAACAATCTATTCATTTGCAACATTTTTACTGAACTTTTATTATTTCTTCAATTCAGAGCCAAATTCATAACACTCACAGCTGCATCACCTGCTTTGCCAATAAAATCACGAAAAAAAACTACAATTTTAATTTACAATCAAATTTGTAATTTTCAAATCTTTCTTATTCGATTTAATGTTTTCCAGCCAACAAATAGCGCATTTTAAAGAGCCGCTTGGCGAATTTCGCGCATTTTCAATTGACACTCGGCAAACTTTGTTTCACCTGCTATGCGAACGTGCGATTTCGGCGCGGGAAAAGCTAATCGCCTAACACTCGCCAACAAAACCAACTAGCTATGCATGTACCCGAGGTGAATAAAGTGAAACGATGACATTTTTATTGATACTGCCATGATTGGTTAATCCGAGCGAACGGTGGCCAAATTGCCAGACTCTACGATACACTACGCCGATGGAATAAGCTAAGACTCGACTATTTCCTCATTACGCGCAGCTGGTGGCGATTTTTGTTTACCTCATTCCCAATACACCTGTAAACACATATGCTTGTTGTTGTTGTTGTTGCGCATTGCGTATGAACGTCACAAAACGGCGACAATTCATTAAAGAGATTGCCAATTTGAAAATTGCATAGCGTTTATCGGTCGTCGTTCGCCACAGTGTTCGTTGTTCGACGCAGCACAGCTGGATAAGCAACTTAACAACAATTTGATTTAAATTATCAACATTTAAGCCATTGAAGCCATTGATGCCGCGTTGCAGCTTGCGCTGAGGGGCCAACACTTGTCTGGTGTTAATTGTAAATATGTTTGACTTGTTGCTGTTGTTGTTGTAACCATGTATGTATTAGTATGTGTTGTTGCGATCACATTTTTACAACGACTCTAGACACCAATTGAAATTGCCTGTCACATTCACCGTTTCTCATTCATTGAACGTTTGACTCAAATCGAAGTGGCCAATAGAAAGTGGCGATTACGTCATGTTTGAAGTGTAAGACTATTCAAGCGATGGTGGCTTGGCTTCATTGTTTAGGTTATAATACAACAAACTAACATTTGGTATTTTCTCAATGCGATGTCAAACCGATTCCGTGATAATTTCTATATCTCTGAGCTATATATAGCGTAATCTGAACCGCCATTCAATGATTCTAATATCAGTTCTACGTATCTATAGATCGAAATCTATGTAGGATTATACTAATAAGTGAGGCACCCCACAAAGAAAGCTGGGAGACAGTCTGAATCTAAAAAATTTATATTTTAGTAGTATATCCGTTATTCGGTTCTACTCAAGACCAAGAGGTATTCAAAACTACCAAAGTGATAAACTCCTTTATAACATGCGAGTGCGAAAAGAACGTTCAACAAAATAGTTGAGTTGAAAATTAGTTGTTTCCTCTTTATGTATCCCACGTAGTTGGCTGCGATACTTTCAATGTGTACGAAATCTTTCCAGTATGTTTGAAGAACTCTTCCACGTTTCATTCAATCTCCTTGAACTCAGAGGTTTCTCCCAAGATTAGAGATGCTAACTTATTACAATTGCAATGAAGAAACGTTTACAAGCAACTAACAACCCCAAAAGACGGCAAGTCCAAACGAACTCTAGTAATATTTAAAGTTTCATCAAATCGTTCTATACATCGGAATAGAAATCGGAAAGCTTAATGGTATCCCTAAGAAATTGTAGTGTAGTGTTTCAATTCTTCCGCATAAGAAGATTAAGATAAGCTAAAACAATTTCAAATAATCGGTAATATCGGTTGGAACATTGAAGTGGAATTAACGGTATGATATAAAAATAGCTTTTGAATCCCTAGATATATTGACGTTAGAGCTTCTTTCCCACATTCAAACAGTCCACAAATGTAAAGCCTCATCACACTTTACTTGTTGGATGTTTCGTCATAAGAACTGTGCCCGGGAGAACTGAAGCGCTAACTAGGTTCAAAGGCTTTATAGATATTTTGGAGGTGAATTTGGAAGAAAAAGAAGAAAGGCTCCGTTCGCCAGTGACCGCCAAAGAGCGTTAGTTCCCATAGCAATGTGGAACTTTTGGGATTGTCGCGCTCCTGGTAACACTGGGATAGCTATTGGTGTCGATAATGGTAGCCAATAGAATCTACTAGGTCGTCCGATGCGTTTGAGCTATCTCCCGAATAGAAATTAAAGTATGAATCTTTTGGACCGAAAGTAAGACTGAACAATTCTCAATTAACTCCAGTTTTCGGCTGTCAGACCATTGCAGCGTCTTCCAGGCTGAGGTAGCTGCTATCAAAGTAGCAGTAGATATACTGCTTCGACGGCATCCTTCAGAGAGGTGTGAATTCAATTCGATACCAGAGCGGCGATACTGTCCTTGGATTCAATGACAGTACGCTCTAAGCTAGTAAAGAAGTGTCTAACATCGTTATCAGCTTCGAACTACTTTAAAAAACGACATGCGTACACGTTCACCGTGGAGTCGCTTGAACTTTCAAAGCGGACTAGCTTGCAAGAGAGGGTACCCTAGCAACATTGAAGCGAGAGTGGAAACGTGTGGGCTGTCCGTGGTCCACTTGCGCCAGAGCGCTGGACATACTGTCTTTAAGTGAGCTCGCTAAGCGCTGGGGAACAACCATCACCTGCGCAGTAGCGAGGTCTTTTTGGTAAACAGTGGATCGAAAACGGTCTTTGCAGATACTGCCGCTCAGTAAGGCTCATCTCTCCACGATCATTGAAGTGCTTACTAGTGTAAGCATTGCCCAATAGGTATACACGTGGAAAGGCTAGGGATCAAGTCAGACGCTAGTTGCCAAAGCTTTTTGAAGGAAGGCGAAGAGGATTCGTTCAAACACTTCCTACTTCAATGTCCAGCATTCGCCTGACTTAGGTTAAAGCACCTCGATAGGCATATTTTCAGCGAATCCAGCAAAGTGAGGGACATTAGCCGATTTAAGAAGCGCTTTCTATAGAGTCCAAGCGATTTGTCGCAACATAAGGGTCTTAGTGGTCCGTTAGCAGTTTTCCGGGTGCCACAATGGACAGTAGAATCTGTCTAAGTGAGATCCTCTGCATCTGCGGAGATCTACCCCTTACCCTAAGCTAAACCTAACCTAAGATTGAACAAAATCTCTTTAAAAATTTTCAAGTTTAATAGCATGGATTCATAAAAGAGAAGATAGAACAAGGTTCCGTAAGGAAATATATTAAAATAGAGTTCAGCACCGCATTTGATCATCCTTGAAAAGTGAGTTAAAGGATGTGGGAAGATTAGGGAACATTTTCGAACCAATTTTACTTAGCTGTCTACTCAGAACTAGTGAGAAAGATAGTTGCAAAATTTATGGACTCAGAAAGTGAGAGAAAGAGATAGAGAGAGAGCATGCTTTCATAGCCCACGGATATTTGAAGCCCTCAGAGCAGTAAAAAAACGAAATCATTATTATTATGAATTGCATCTCCTCCTTAAGGGACCAACTTACAGATGCGCCTTAATATTAAGATTATAAGAAGAATAAATATTACAAAAAATTAATAAGCCCCGAAGCAACCTGTTCGCTCGCTCGTCCGCTCCTACCTACACTCATTGCTATTTATTTATAAATAAAAGCAGCAACCGATTAATGAACAGATGAATTGCGTTGAAATATCGGCAAATGCCATGCAATTATCGGCAACAAGAACAACCAACATTTTGCGGCGACGTAAGCACAACCCGCAATCAAAGTAACTAGTGCGCGGTACAGCGCGACACAAACACACACACGGGCGAGTAAAGGCAACTAGAGCGCGCGATTATCTGCGGTGGTGCGCGCGTTTCAAGCATGTGGAATGCGTCATGCGGTAGCCAACATATAATGAAATCGCGAATACAAAAACAACAACAATGCGAATGAGGCAAAAAATTATATAGCGACCAATATTGTAGTGCTTAATTTTATATCCTCCAGGAAATTGAGCGCTGCGCATCTATGCGAAGTGAGGTGCAGCGCATCGCTTACACTATTTTTGTTGTTATTTATACGATTTTATACGATGCGCGCGTCCTTGAATGCCTGCAGTGTTGGCTACCGCATGCCGCGTCATATGTGCTACTGTGCGCGGCCATTGAAAACTACAGTCGCGGCGACATGTGCCGCGCGGCGCGCCAAAGCATAAGAACGCGTTGAGTGGCGCGCCTGCGCTTCTGTGCCAGCGCACACATACATACTGCTATGTATAGATATAATAATAGCCATGACGCTGTAATGCCACCGAATCGCGCGTCCAAGAATCAATAGAGCTTGCCTAAATTACGAGGCAGCGAGCGTTCAGGAATGTGAATGAGCTATACAACAAACGCGCGCGCGTTCGCTAGAGCTTCATTGTTGCTTGCATGTGTATAGATAGCGCAATGATGGCTTCATGACCACATAGGAGGGCATAAACTGTAATTACTTATAAGAGCACCTACATAGAATTATTTATGTGCGCGCGCGCATACACAAACACTCACACGTACGCGCGCGCGCGCAGTCTTCTATGCATTAGCGTAGACACTTTGATCTCGAGGCTCAGATAGAAGACAGAAGCTAAATATCAGTTTGACTTGCACATTATAGTTGGCTACAGTCTCTCTTGTTGTTGTTGTTTTTTCTTATTATTGTTGTACTTGTTGGCTGCTTGTATGTTAGGCAGTAGAGTTGGCTGGCGGCGGCGGCTATTGTTAATGCTCACGATGCTGTTGGCACTGGCATTTTAATTTAGAGCGCACAAATTTGTTGACCAAAAGAATAACTAGTCGACAACAACAACAACAAAATGAAGCAGAAAAAATAGCAAACAGTGAACGTGCAGCAAACACACACTTAAATACATATAAGCTGCTTGCTCGCTGCACATGCGCCAATAAGGCAAACCTACAGCGCGCTCGTTTAGCGCATTCTCCAATTTAGCAGTGACTGCAGCGGCGCGCATTCGCGTCTGTTGGCCAAATCCATTATCGCTTGACCGCGAGGCGTCATTAGAAAGTGTTGCGCTAAATTACAATCGCCAGCGCTTGGTGGCAACAATAACAACAACAACAAAAGTAACAAAAACAACACTGCGCTTGTTGCTCATACGCCGCCGGGGGCCGCCATATCGGTACACACGCGCTCAGCTGTGTGCTTGTACGTGTTTATTGCGGCTTTGCGCCTATTTTGCGAAAAATGCATTTTTAATTCATCGATTTACTTTAGAGTGGCGCGTTTTTGCAACAAACGGAATTGCACGTTATGTGCAACAACAAACCTGTGCGCTTACATATCTACATTCAGCGCTTATATGTAGTGTATGCGCCGTTTTGACACTCGACTCGCGCCATTCACCAGTTGCTTAAATTTAATTATCGGCCGCTAAGTGAGATCGTACAATTTACGGATTAACAATAAATATAAATTCAATTTAATTTGATCTTTTTTTTTTGCTAGTTGCAAGTATTTAAAAGTGGCCCAAACGTTTGCTTGTATGAATATCGAATAATTTTTGACTGTATATTAAAAACGCTTAAGTCGATTTAACCTTAGGTGGGCTATTATGATTTCTAGTAAAATTTTGGATATATCCTTTAACTCCATTTTATCGATATTTGAAGCTTTAGATGCCATATTACTGCTTTAGTTAGCACCTAACTTTGAGTCTAGTATAAGTTGGTCAGAAAATACAAAATTTATGCAATTCACTTATGTCAACTTAAGCTAATTTTCTGTATTGCTACAAACGTATTTACATTTATTACGGTTCTGGAGAAAATGGTCTGGCAAAGGACTGTCCCAAATAGTTTAAGTGTGATACACTCTGTTTGGGTCAGCCATAGCTCAGAGTAACATAAGACTAGTATAGTAGAGAACCAATGTATAGAAAATTATCTTTCTTCAAAGAGATTCCACGTGGGCCTGAAAACGTAGAACCTATAAAAACGACCATTTACGAATAACCTGCTCGCACTAGTCAAATGTGGTACCTTGAAGATTCTAAACAGAGATTAAGCCTCAGCCGATCATCATTTCTAGCTAAAAATACCGACATATAAAGACAAAGATAAAACTTTCAAAAGTAAACCAGAGTCTTTTGAAATTTAATGGAATATATTCGAGAGGAAATACTGATAAATTCACTAAACACCTCATAATCTATTATTCCCATATTAAAGTAGTCTGAATAATAGCACAGCCACAGTAATCAGCGACCCTGTAAACCCCCGAATAACCAG